>OW804095.1:4415565-4462741 GCA_942159475.1 Sthenelais limicola | reverse complement strand
CCCCCTCCACCTCCTACCCTTCCCTCTGAATACCTATTGCCGTATTTGCTTATTTGTGCAACACTGCATTGACATAAAAATCCAGGAAAATGATTAAACTTAAAAAGTGCCAGATGACATCGGATTTCTCCAACTATCACAAACTTGAACAAACCAATTGTTAAAAAATTGATCAAAAGGGCAAAAACAGGTAAAAACAAGATTGACTCCGCGTTTGTGAGTTAATTAAAGGACGGAGTTTGAGTGCAAGTTTTTAAAGATACCATTAAGCATTGGGATCATATTTCCACGGTTGTTAAATACCCTGGGATGGAGAGACAGAAAAACGTCATCTGTTTAAAATGTGAGACGCATCTTGGAGAGATTCCTTCTGCCTGTGGGCTATATAACACTGGCCTTATTTTATACACTATATGTGGCCCTTGCAAAATGGCCCCTTATACCACATAAAATGATGTATTAACTGAATAATTATCTAATGATTTTGAAGTTCATGGTATCAATCAGTTCCATTCAATCAATCAATCAATTATACAATCAGCAATTGTTTTTCTCTGCATATTCTAAACAATATTTGTGAATAACCTCCTCCTTTGAGATAAAAACATACAATTTTTCAAAATAAGGTAATCGGTGATATGAAAATATAAAAAAAGGAAAGTTCACAGAAAATACAGATCAATGAATTATTTTTAGTTTATAAACAAAACTTACTTTTTCTGCGTCGACCAGTTGTAGCAGTACCGTCTCGGTGTCTATAATCCCGGTACTCGTGTTGTCGGAATAATCCAGTTTGATCGTCATGCGTAAATCCACTATCCCGCAACTTAAATCCATGGCGTTCACTATCCCGTAATGCACTTTGTTTATCCACCTCCCTGAAAGCACTTCTCTGATCAGCAGCAAACTGCTGGTCAGTGAACCGGTCACTCTCCCTACCGTACCCAACATTATCACTTTCTCTGGACGCGCTTCGGCCACTCTCTCGTGAACCACTGCGACCAGATTCTCTAAATCCTTTGCGACTTTCTTTAAATCCGCTACGACCAGAATGTCCGGTTGTTCCATCATGGGAAGATTCTCTGTTGAATCTTTTAGAGTCTCTGTGTTGGGTGGAACTCCTGCCATGGTCAAAGGAGTGTTGGAGGTGTGGGTGGCTGGATGTGGTGGTGTGGTGGTGGTGGTGGTGGTGGGGGTGGTGGTGGTGGTGGTGGGGGTGCTCAGTGTTACCATTGAGACTCATGGGTCCGGTAGCCTCCCTCACCCCACCCTCACCCCCTACATCATAGTCCAGTGTCTCCATGCTGGCTGTTTGACCGTTGAGCCCAAATGACCCCCTGTCACTGGTGTTCTCCAGGTAGGAGAAGCTGCTGGTGGTTTCACTCTGAGACATGCTCATGGACTCTGGGAAAGAGTAGCTCTGGGGTAAACTGCTATTGTCCAGCGACTCTGACCGGTTGAACGAAGATGACCGGTCGGACCGATCTGACATCGACCGGTCAGTATTGTCGATGGAGGAGTTGGACGCTGAGGCCCCGTTGTGGTCTTGTTGTCTGGACGACAAGTTGTCATGGCTGCCTGTGTAATCCCGGGGAGGGATGAAAGGCGCGCGGGAAGCGGCGAAGAGTTTGGGCTTCCGCTTCGGCACAGGAGGAGGATCAGGCCCTGCAGAAGAGAAAATAAACAAGTTTATAAAAGATTGAAATAATTGACATGACAGACATTCTGAGTTCTTCCAAATAATGTTACTACATCTTAAGCTGAAATTTGTTTTTTAAAAAAAAGAAAAAGAAAAAAGAAGAATGGATTTATTTATAATTATTTTATCTTTTTCACCAGGACTATTTGAGTCCATATGACTGGTCTTGCATCTTTATTGATACACCTGTACCAGGAATAAATACATTATAAATAATAGTGCTTGGGGGGGTGGGTGGGGGTGGGAGCTGAATAGCAGCCCCACCACTGTTCAAACCCACAACCCTACACTTTAGCCCGCTAGAGCACCCAATCACTTCATAATATCAACAACAATTAGCAGGGCAGAAGTAAACGGAATATTCTCCTAATAAAAAGAAAGTATCCCTCCGTATGAATGACTTATTCATAAGATATTTGATACCAATTACTGACTGAAAATAATCAAAAATTGAGTCATAAATTTGAATTTCAGCGGTAATCAGAAAAATCTTAGTAAAAAATCAGATTGGTTAAAGTGTAATACTTTGGTTGGAAATTATCCGAATAAGAGGTCCTAATGAAAAAATGAGGTGAGGAAAGACGGATTGTATTTTCGATGTATATATATATATATTGTATTTTTATTCTGAGTCAAAACAGTTACATCAATTTTCAGAATAGGATGCCAGCCTCTCCCTAGGGAGGTCTTCCTGGTGGATCCTGGCTCTAATGCCTGCTATTTAGTAACATGATATCGGGATGTAAAAAAATGATCTGTTCAACCCAAAGCAACAATTACATATAGTGTAGTAACAATCAATAAATCAGTCCCCGCCCTGCCCATATTTCCCTTAATACAATAACCCCATAAAAACCTACTGACTAGACTGTACAGGCAATATGGCATATATTTGTTAGAATGACATAAAATAACTTTTATCGATGTATCGATCTTACAATAAGGACTTACAAGCCTTCTATATTGGGTTATCAAAATATTATTCTTTTAATAGATACTCATCGAAACCATTTAAGTAAGTGGTTTTAAGGTATTGTCTAAACTTAATTCTTGTTTTAGTTAACTGGATGTTATCTGGAAGGTTATTCCATAAAGTTGTCAACATATAAACATACGACTTCTTGAAGATTTCATTTCTCGGCTGCGGCACCACCAACTTTTTCCCATTAGTTAGACTTCTCAGACACAACTTTCTTTTGTCTATATTCCCTTCATCTCTCGATCTCAAAAATGCTAAGTCTAATAAATGGCTGTCTCTCCTTGTTGAGAGTGTCGGTAAATTTAACGATTCATGAATTTCTTTTGTACTAGTTAATTTGGGTAATTTTAGGATAATTTTGAAAGCTGAATTTTGCAGTGTTTGTAACTTTTTTAGTTGGGCTTGTGTACCGTCTGGGGGAGCTTTGTAGACAGACTGAATAAAGATCCGGTGTTGGGGAAAAAAATCAGATTGGTTGCATTGAAAACCCCGTTTTCCAAGCAATGCATGTATAATAAACTACAATATCCTGAAAACCCAGCAACATCTTCTAGAATGGGTCAGATTGTCAGAAAATGTTCACCAATCCTCTTGAATAAGCCCAATCCTCTTGAATAAGCCCAATTTAACACTACAATGAGGTTCAAAATACACTTCAACAGAATTAGTTATCAACACAATACCAGATATACTCATATATACCCTGTATTTATCATTCTCAGCCTTATTTAGCAGAATTGACTAACTGTGTAGTGCTGCCTAACACAAATCAAACATGCACTATTTTTGCCATATCCAATTATTTCTTATTGAGGAATTATCTCTTGTACGCCCCCTCTGAACCACACGCTGGATCAACCTCTCCCCTCTTAGGCCAAAAGAAAATATGTGTTTCCGATTTACCCCGCCCCCCCCCCCCTCCCCTTACCCATATCTGATTTACCTGATACCTGATTTTTTTGTCAAAAAAAGTAAGCTATGGTAATCATAGCTTTACTTTTTTTGACAAAAAAAGCTAATAAAAGAGGAAAACAGGTTTTCCTAACCCGAAACTGTAAACAACTGTTATTATAAAATAGACATTTTTTTTCAGTTCCTGGAAGTTGCTATCCTAAACAAAGTTTAATCAAAAAAAAGTTACCACCCCCCTATCTAGTTTTCAGCCAGAAAAATCGGAAATACACCTGTTTTCTTTTGGCCTTAATAGCGTGATGAGAAACCATAAGGATGGGGCAGGGAAGCAATAGTATGATTAGGGTTATGTTTTAGTGCCTCGGTCTATAACTACTGGGCGATAAAAGGGGTTTATGGGTGCTGACATCCGGGATATTAGGGTTGCACGCCCCCTATTTAGGGATAATTAATAAAACATAAAGATGTAGCTTTAATACAAGAAAGAGTCGCCCACACAGCACCAATCTATCATCTTCTCTTTATAGTCACGCTTTTATTCTCTGTTAATTCAGTTATTTGGGGTGATCAGTTATAATGGAGTAATATATCTTTATAGACAGAGGCATTTAGGAAAGGAGGATGAAGAACCCAAATTACTTATTGTCCATCATCAGTGCCTCCCTCCCCCCGTGGCTGTAACCTGCTGTAGAACATGTACTTGTGAATAGACTATAGGCATGCATGGCCTCACTGAGGCGTTTGTCTCTCTCTCCCTCCCCCCCCTCTTTCTCTCCCTCTCCCCCTCCTCTCTCTCCCCTCTCCTCTCCCTCTCTCCTCTCCCTCTCTCTCTCTCCCTCCCTCTCTCTCCTCTTTCCCTCTCTCTCTCCCTCTCTCTCTCCCTCTCCCTCTCTCTCCTCTTTCCCTCTCTCTCTCCTCTCTCTCTCCCCTCTCCATACATACACATTGTCAGTTTCCCTATTGCTTCAAGGTGATACCGAGAAAAAGATAGACACAGGAGTTTTAAGAAAACAATCAAAGACGAGTTCCCAGAATCTAAGAAAGAATGTGATAATTCCCCCGTGTTTATGCATTGAATAAAAGGGTTGTCACTAAAGACAAGCGAGGAGAATGGTGTAATCCTGCATGTATGATCAATGTGCACCATTGTCATTCCTACACGTCTCTACTGCTGGGAGACCATCCATCATACACACGCTATGTGGGGTTAGAGAGAGGGGAGCATAATAGAGGAGTTAGAGAGGGGGGAGCATAATAGAGGAGTTAGAGAGGGGGGAGCATAATAGAGGAGTTAGAGAGGGGGGAGCATAATAGAGGAGTTAGAGAGGAGGGAGCATAATAGAGGAGTTAGAGAGAGAGAGACTGATGGGGAGAGAGGAGAGAAAGAGGAGAGAAATGTGAGAGAGGAGAGAGGAAGAGAGACAGAGAGGAGAGGGGGGATAGAGAGGAGAGAGGGAGAGAGGGTAAGAGGGTGAGAGATAGACGGAGAGGGACAGTGGGGAGAAAGAGGAGAGTGAGAGAGGAATAGAGGAGAGAGGAGAGAGAGGGAGAGGGAGAGGTGGGAGAGAGAGGAGGAGGAGGGGGGGGGGCAGCGGGGCGGAGGAAGGGAATGGTCTGCGGGTTGGTATGGGTGCTATGTAGTCCAACCCATGATATATGTACATCCATATTTATTTAAACCCTAAATTCCTTTCTTCACATTCAATCTCCCACTGAGTCTTATGTTTGTGCCCCTCCCCCTCTCCTTTTTCTGTGCTCCCTCTCGTCCTCTTCGCTCTTTCCCCTCTCTTTTCTCTGCCCCTCTCTCTCCCCCTGCCCCTTTCTCTTCTCTGTGTCCTTTCTCTATCCTAACCCGTCTCCCTCCCCTCACTCTTCTGCCCCTATCTTCTACATCGCTCTCCCTGGATCCTTTTCCCTCTCTCTCACTCAACTCTCTCCCCCCCCTCCCGCTTTCCTTCTAGCTCCTCTCATTCCCTGCCTCATCTCTCTCGCCTCACTCCCTCATCTCTCTTCCTCCCTCATCTCTCTCCCCACTCTTTCTCCTTTCATCTCACCTCTCCCCCCTCTGCCTATCCTCTCTACATCGCTCTCCCTCCCTCTCTCTGGCTCTCCCCGCCCATCTCCCTCTCTTCTCTCTTCCACTCCCCACTTCTCATTTCTCTCCTCTTTCTCTCCACAGGTAGAGCTAGAAGCCAGGCTATGTACAATTAGTGACGGGGTACAAAGGTGAGGAGGGTGTAGTGTATGTGGGTTGGTATGAGCGCTATGTAACCCACGTGTCCCAAACCCATGAAATATACATCACCTATTACTCATACCTGTGCTCTTACATGTTACTCTAACATGTTACCCCTGCAGCATGCCTACTCTATCTCTCCTGTGAGTGTGACTGTCCCTCTTCTTTCCTTTCTTTCTCCTCCTCTTCCACCACCTCCCCCTCCTCTTCCTCCCCCCACCTCCTCCTCCTCGGAGGCTCCACCTTCTGTCTCTGTCTCCCCCTCTCTCCCTCCTCCCTCCCTCTCTCAGGGTTTTTGTTAAGGTTTGGAGTAGGGGGGATTTGCATGGTAGTAGGGGGGCAGTTTATCTTGTGAGGCCCTCTGGGCCTCACAGCGATGCGCGAAGCGCAGCGGGGGAGGGTGCGGGAGGGGAGACCCCTCCTGCTGGGGGGGGTATGGGGGGCCACCCCCAGAAAATTTTTGAATTTTACATGAAGAACAATGACTTCTGGTGTATTTTCAGCATAATTTCCATAGAGATTTCAGTGTTAACATTTTATACTTTTTCCACTTCATGTATATGTATATAAATCTCACCTGTTTATTATGACTAAATATTTATTTCAATGTGGACAAGGACATTTCCTCTTATTTGTTGGCGTTGTTGAAATAGAAATGCTCCATAGCAACATACCAGGCGTAGTTTCTCCACTGTTTTCCTGCTCCCAGGGTGCGGAAGGGAGAGGGAGGGAACAGGGGGGGGGATGGGGAAGGGGGACTGGGAAAGGGCTAGGAAAAGGGAGGGGAGGAAAGGGGTGTAACCTCTGGAAACTACATTTGTAACAGATCTACTTGTTTAAACTTGTTTATAAATATGTATACCCCATGAAAAACGGGGCGCAGCTAGTGTATGATTAATATTGTATTCATCACATCAGCAGTCATAAAGATGTATTGGACACTCAAATAATCCATTGTTAAAAATTGAGAGAGATGGAAAGATTTATATTAATATACAACAAAGATCGATGATTTATGGGACAATGCTTGAAAATTCTTTGCCGACCAACTTCTCAAATAGCCTATACACACAATGCATTTGTTATTCCTAGGGTATGAATATCTCACTGATGATAGGGAAAAAAGGTTAGGAATTCACACAAATAATCTTCCTTTACTTAACTTATAAAAGAGGCCCAAGGTAGTCCCCATATACTGCTTTCACAGCATGTGATTATTAACATTAAGTTCTTCTTAAAAGAAATATATTTGTTCTAAAGTATTTGCACTGAAAGATAGTGAAGTATTGGCAATGTTCATTCCATGACAACATATTCTGAGTATGTCAATTTAGCTCATCACAAAAAGAACATTACACATTTTAAAGAAATTGCATAGAGTATAGATACTTGCATTGCATTTTCTATCCAAACCTCTGAGGCCCTGTATGCCAGTCTTACAATTTCCACAGAATTGTGATTTGGAATACGGTATTTATTGTTAGTCAATATAAACAGCTATTTATATGCCAAATTTCAATTCTCTGAGATTGGTTTAAGGGTAATCCGAAAGGGGGTGTAATAGTTCATGATAATAAATAGTCATTGAAATGGGAAGTTCACTGGTACGATGTTACCAACTCAATGGCATCATATATAGACCTGTATGTATTTTAGGAAATTGACAGAGTTTAGAGCTGTGCTTTGGGATATAAGTCGATATATCAACCTATGTGCCGGGCTCTTAATAATTAGATTTTGTAAATTATTTGCGTCCTGAGAAACTTGTAATTACTACATTATGTTCTATTGCTGAATAAAAATCTTAAATACAAATACCTATTTATATGCCAAATATAAAGCTTCTGTGATTGATTTAAAGTCAATCGGAAAGGTATTTAAGCTAGAAACTGTAGTAGTGACATACACCAGAAGGCACCATTCTTTGTACAAAAATAAAAAAAAATCTGGGGGTGCCCATCCCTACTTCCACACAAATCCCCTGACCCAAAACATTAACAAAAGCCCTGATTAGTCATATAACTTCTACCCCTACAATATAATTATATATAGCGTTTGGAACGTTTTCTCACATCATTCTTTCCCAGTGCATTCACACATCATATGGCCTAACACCTACCATTTGCACAACCCTCCAAGAAGGAGGGTGGTACTATGACTTATGGGTTGGGTGGTACTCTGACTTTGGGCGGTACTTGGACTGCCAACCATAGTTCCGAGATTGGCACAGAGAGAGGACAAGAGAAGAAATCAGCGATTTACCTTAATTACAAGTGTTTTCAGAAATGAGTTTAAAGGCAAGAATAAATGACGATTTATCTAATGATTATTCATTAGCAGATGCATGACTGTATACTTCATGAACGGACACATGTAAGTTTAGAGAGGGCCTGATGCTAAACTCATTTAATGTTTTAAATATGGTCACAAAGTAGCCGGGCAGCTGAGGAAAGTAGGCGAGGATTTTTCCTCGGGTCCCGGCTACTAACACAAACCCTGCTCTCTCCCTCCTCGCTCTTTTCTTCTCTCTCCTCTCACTCTGGTTCCTCCTCCTCTTCCACTTCCTCCTCCGCCACCTTCTGTCCCTGTCTCCCCCTCCCCCTCCTCGCTCTTTGTTCTCTCCTCCCTCTCTGTCCTCTTCCCTCATCTACCTTCCTCCTACGCCCCTCTGCCTCCATATGCCAGCAGACAGTACCCTAATACCCCCGTCACCTTGCCACATAGCTGCACATTACCACACATTCCCGCCATACAGTAGAAGCTCCATGGCTGTACTCTATAGACGTGAACATATTCACTACCTACTGATACTGGCTCTAATTCAGGGTTAATAGTATAGGGAGAATAGGCTGGCTCTAATTCAGGGTTAATAGTATAGGGAGAATAGGCTCTAATTCAGGGTTAATAGTATAGGGAGAATAGGCTCTAATTCAGGGTTAATAGTATAGGGAGAATAGGCTGGCTCTAATTCAGGGTTAATAGTATAGGGAGAATAGGCTCTAATTCAGGGTTAATAGTATAGGGAGAATAGGCTCTAATTCAGGGTTAATAGTATAGGGAGAATAGGCTCTAATTCAGGGTTAATAGTATAGGGAGAATAGGCTGGCTCTAATTCAGGGTTAATAGTATACATAGATTTCACTGACGTCACGGCCCTGGCCATGTTTGGGGTCAAGTTAAATGCCTATGTATGCTGCGATACTTGAAAATACCGTTTTCTGGCTGTTTTAACCTTACTAATTTTCATCTTCCTCAACAATATCTTCATGATAGGTTAGATAATCTGCCTTTAGTGTAGAATTACACAAGTATCTACTCTTGTGAGTTTTATCAACTTTGTTTTGATACCCCGCCATAGACGGCAAGCGTAGCAGTGACCCCAGACATGGTAGCCACTGCGATACCCCAGCCTACTGGGTGACGTCATGTGAAATCTATGTATAGGGAGAATATGTTGGCTCTAATTCAGGGTTAATAGTATAGGGAGAATATGTTGGCTCTAATTCAGGGTTAATAGTATAGGGAGAATATGTTGGCTCTAATTCAGGGTTAATAGTATAGGGAGAATATGTTGGCTCTAATTCAGGGTTAATAGGGAGAATAGGCTGGCTCTAATGCACGCAAAATGACACGTTAAGGGTAAGACTAACCGTTAGAGATGTCAGAGATATACATGTAGGTAATAGAATCCATGAGGACTCCGGAAAATGTAAATCAGTTCAATTTTGTTTTATTTAAAAAAGATTTTAAAAAAATCCTTTATTTATTCTGGTGATATACCAAGAGGTAGCCATATACCATTTCTCCTAATTTTAACTATGTTATTGAATTGAACTGAAAAATCGTTATTTGTCAAAGTTTCACATATATATAAGAGGCATGACAAAAGGGTCGACAGGCTTCTGGAAATAAATTCAGCTCTTCCAGCCGTTACCTTTATAAAAGAATATCTAGACTTTATCTTGTTTTAACCATAACGCAGATAAAATCAGGGGAAAATTTTAGAGATTAATTAGGACATGAAGAACTTATCATAATTTATGACATTGAATTATAATGTACTGATTAAAAATTATCTGCCCCACCCACTACACCGGGTCTTTATTCATAATGTAGACAAAGCCAGCAGGCAAGAGCTTATACAATAATTTTATATTTGTTTCTAAAATGTTTCAAACCTTCAGAGCGTATTTTTTCTAAAATAAGTAAACTTTATCTTTACAAATAACTGCCCTGAAGTAAGTCTACGTGTGATGTGCCCACATGCCGCTAGGGGGAGGTGTTGACGCGGGGTATTTTAGGTTAACTCACCCACTGACAGATGGCGCACTATACCACTTTTTTACCCTGAAATACTTCACAAACTATAGACTCATGTCTTTAAGTCTAAAATAAAACATTTGAATGGACCTGAAAATTGTTTTCAAATGAATCTCGCGTAGAGTCTGAACATTGATTTATTGAAAAAGTGTTTATTCAGGGAATGACATTACATCACACTAAATACAAATTAAAACTCTATTTAGTTTGGTTTTTTTTTAAAAAAAAACAAAAAAAAAACTCTATTTAGTATATTTACATAGGAGTCTCTTCCGGTAAGATCTGTACATTTAGATTTCACGTGTGTAATATTCTGGCACAAAAATATTTACCCTCCAACCAGGAGCAAGCAATGGTAAGAATCTAAGCATATATTTGCCGGTATATTTTATAATCACAATATTCAATTTAATATTTAAATTTAGTTCCCAGAGGTCTTGGATTCTTAGCTCATCTTGTATACCCTGACCCATAGGCTATTAGCCCTAACGCCACCTAGCGTTGGTGTGATATTCAAAGTCCATATTATAGAAATATGTAGTTTACAGTTTAGAGCTCAACCATAGCTTGGGAGAAGAGCCAGGAATGAAAAACCAACATATGGGTCAGATTTTCAGAAAATGTACAATTCAACTTCGCCAATCTTCTCAAATAACCCCAATTTCAGACGAAAATAAAGTTCAAAATATAGTTCGACCTAACCAAACAGATTGCTAGATTCAATGCAATGCCGAATATACTCGAATTTACCTAGTATTGACCAAATTGCAGCCTAATTTAGCAGAATTTACTAAATGTGTACAGCTGCCAATTGTACATTTTCTGAAAATCTGACCCATATATGTAATGTAGATTACGGAGCCTGTGGGTTCGATTCCTCCCAGAGAGTCAGTCTTCCCTAGCAAAGGGACAACACATGAACTGATACTTGCCAGTGTCAGAATCACCATATGAGCCACACTTGTGTGTAATATACATGCACTCTTACACATGTCTGGCGGTAGTAACACATAACTGGTATACACAAACATGTCAAATCATGTTCTGGGTTCCTTCAAGACAGTCAGGTTCAGAAGGCAGATTTGGACCCCTCAGTCTCAGGGGATCATTAACACTTTAGCCTTAGTCTTAGCCTTGTGGTTAAGCTTATCGCTGGATGTGGAATCGAGGAATGTGGGTGTCTGGATAGGACTGAAGATAACAATCAAAGATGGCTTCACATAATATATAATTCCCAGAATATAAACATTAAAAAAAGGTGATTCACCACTCGTCTCAGCATTATAAGGTAGTACATTGTAATAGGTTTATAAGAGATAATCCTTCCTAGATAAATCTTTCCTACGACAGAGGACCGTAAGGAATAATAGTTTGCAGATTTAGCTCTCTTTGTGGTGTGGTGGTGTATAGTACTGGAGAGTGTTTATATAAGAGAGAGGTGTGAGAGGGTGGTGAGAGGGGGGCAGGCGGGGGTGGGCAGACGGGGGGGGCAGGATGGGGGGGGAGATAAAATACACTTCTTCTAAGTTCTACTCCTACATGCTACACATAAATACATCACCTATAGGTCCATGCCACATGGCAGGGCCATATAGTGGGATGGGGGAGGTGTGAGGGAAGATGAGAGGGTGAGGAGGGAGAGAGGGAGAGGGAGAGGGAGAGGGAGAGGAACAGAGAGGGGAGAGAGAGGGAGAGATGAGAGAAGAGAGAGAGAGAAACAGAGGGAAGGGGAGATGGAGAAAGAGGTTAGGAAGGAGGGAGGAGGAGAGAAGAGAAGTAGAAAGAGGGAGAGAAGAGAGGGATGGAGAGGGAGAGAGAGAGAAAGAGAGATGGAGGAGAGAGAGAGGAGCAAAGGAGGGGGATGGGCGAAAGAACAATGATAGTAAAGAAAGACATCGTATTATCATCGAAAATGAATATTTTATTTTAAAATCCATTCCATCCTGACCATTTCATCTTGTAATTAGAAAAGCCCACAAAAAGGTCCGCACTTTATATCCACGACCTATAATGAATAAGTACTATGTCGCGCCTATTATGTACCATTTGTAACAGTTCACACATAACTCAACTACACACACACAAAAAACATTTTAAAATGTAAGAAAAACTAGAGGATGGAGTTCTTGTGTTACTAGTAGTTATCGGTGAACTCTAGAGTCGCGTTACCATGACATTTCATCTAAACATTGCTATCTGAGGAGCGGGCGGGAAGGAGAAGTGAACGAGAAGTAAAAAAACTCCAAGAATTCCAGTTACTTTCCCAGTACAATTACAAGACTGGCTGAGGAATGTGGGCGATAATAGGGAATTTGTACGTGTGCCACTGCGCATGTCAGTTACAGGGCATGCTGGGAGTGGTTAGAAGTTTACTCCTCCCAAATAATCTACTATATGTATTTTTAAATATTTTTTATTTAGGTAAATTAGTCAAAGCTAAGTGTGTGTATCGAAATGTTTTTGAGAAATAATTCGAATTATTTCATTTAAAAAGAGACTTTACTTTATTTATTTAGATATTCTGTGTATTCTTGGTGTTGTTTCGAAAAGATTCTATAAGCTGAATAAAAAGCTAAACTTATGTTATTTGGGATGTCACAGAAAAATGAGTCAGAACCCAAGAGAAAATTATATTCTTCATATTCTTTTCCCCAAAAGTACTTTGTAGAAATGTTTTCATTGTTTGGTTGTTAGCACCTTTAGTGAAACAAGTACAGGTATAGATTCTCTAGTCAATACATCTGTACTCAATACATTCTGAGGACAACTAAAGGGATATTATTAATTACTTTACTATAGTGATCGTCGATCCAGAAATATCGCGGATTTGTTTCTTTGACACATAAAAGAAAATACTTTTCAGATTTACAAAAGGTTAACATTGTCTTGGAGCCCACTTGATCTTTTTCCTCTTTTCAAATAACAAAAATCGAGTTTTGCGACTTTAGACTCTTAGACAACAACAACAAATTTCTATCACAATTATTTTGTGAAAAATTATGTATAAATTTAAGTTGGAAGGTATAATGATTCCTCTTGATCAAGCAGACATCTATATTTTCTTATTTTTTTTAAATTTTTTTATCGGCAGTAAGTACAAATCTGGTGTCGCCAACTGGCGATATTCTTACCACCTGCCTTAAGATCTAGACTACTTATAGCTATGTTAATAGTAATATTATTTTCTTAAGTCAGATAGTACATGTCTATCGTCGAGTCATTTATATGTGAATGGTAAATTGTCCTTCCAAGACAGCAGACGATAATCCCTGCACAAAGCGTCTTTTATACACAATGACCTTGAATGAGAGAATGGCGATAATCCCAAGGACACGCCATTCACCAGACATTGTATATTATATTGCCATAGTTACCGAGACAGCAATCGCCTTTTGTCGCCAATTGCTGTCGCTATGGCGACGCATGAAAAAGTAAATATGGATGTTATCAACAACAGCTTGACGACGGGAGACTAGGATGCCATGGTAACTAATTAAGAGGCCAATTAGCGACGGGAAAGCGCGGGAAAATGTGGCAGACGACAATTTGTGCAGTAAATATTGAGAAGCTAACATGGTTGCTAGGCAAGGCAGACGTAAAACGTTCTGTCTGGAGCTAAACTCAAAGTGTTTTTGTTCTTTATTATTAATTCATTAGCAAACTCTGTGAAGTAACAGCTTTTTCTCTAAATCTCAAATTACAGTCATTTAATACTTGCTCCAAAAAGGAGGTAGAAATGGAGTCTGTGGTTAGAGTGTGTACTGTAGGAAACTGGCAAATAGTCTGAATGCTAAATTAGGAGAATCACGAACGACAAGCTTCTATATGAATAAAAAATAGATGGATACATTGTTCATCGGTAAAAGTTGTTAGTTTGCCACATTAAAGACATAATTTAGAAAGTACAGGTTGAGGTTTTACACATTCTTCTCCTGTTAATGTTAAAGTTATTTTATAGAATCTCAAGAGATAAAACATCTCACAATAGAATTGATGACACCATATTAAACAATAGACCGTGCAATGCACCATTTTGCCATCATATATGAAAAATGAATCTAACAAAAAATAACAAATCACAATCTCCTCCATACACAATTGTCCATTCCACTCTAGGTCCTAACCCTCAGATCAGATAACAATGGTATGTCAGCCTACTTTATTAATCGGTTTCCTGACCTAGGACTCGGTGTTTTAATTGTAATATAATGACATTTTGCGGTCTTAATGGAATCATAATGACACTTTGTGGTTTGAGGCAAGAGGCTTTCCCTTCGTTTGAAGGGACTCTCTCAACTTTGGGCCTAGACTGATTCAATCTAATGCATAATTTATTATCGTTTAAAAGTTTCCCGGTAATAAATCAAGACTAGTTGCTATAGTCACATGTTAGTTTCTAAATGAAAAGACTTTAAACATGTAGCATTATTGGCATGGAAACTAATGACACTTTGACAGCACCCATAATGCACCTCGTCAGGCATGCGCAGAGCTAACCACAAGTCGTCTATTTGATGATCAACCGCAGATCTATAAAAACACCATTGATTCTACATCATCAGAGCAAAACGTCATCAATCATGCGCAAAACGTCACCACTTATTGTGTAAAACGTCACCATTAGCGGTGCTGACGCTGAACTGAGCGGCGTTCACAGGGCGTTGAGTGGTGAGCGGACCGGAAGTGGCAGGTGTAGCGTGAAATGGGTGTCTACCACAAGCTGTCATGCATGAAATGGTAACAAGGCACACGTGACCTTTGACCTCACATAGTAAACTATTTCTGGTTTACTTCCACATTCTGCAGGCTGATATATTAATATGTAACCGTGGTAATGGTGGTTACTCTTGTATTTCTTTATAGAGAAAAGGTTGAATTGAGGGACAAACAGCCATTTTATGTTGAAGCTTCTGACATTCTGACATAATTAATGTTACAAAATTTAAACTAAATTTAAATATTTTAATGAGGAATCTTATCGATGTCATCTTAACTGATATGTGTTCTGTTTGCATTATTGTTTAGAATTTCCTGCACGACATATTTTGCAACATTTGGCAACAGAAAAGGAAAGAGTAGGCATCTTTGTCTATTCATATTCTACTTGCATACAAGTTAAATTCATTTTATATATTTTGATATAAATATTGAGCAGCAGCTTATACAGAGTAATGTAGGCTTACAATAATGCATGATTTGAAGCTGAATAAAAATCTTTAAACACAAAATCCATATGTTATATGCCTTTTCAACTATCACCAACATTTTATTATATCCAGTCCAGGCCCAAACCCTCAGATCAGATAAGAATGGTATGTCCGTGATTGGACGCCTACTTCGCCAATCGGTTTCCTGGGTTCTAATGGGATTATAAAGACATTTTGCGGTCTTAATGGAATTATAATGGCACTTTGCAGTTTGACGTGAGAGGCTTTCCCTCCGTTTGAAGGGACTCTCTCATCTTTGGGCCTAGATTATAATATCTATGAAAACGGTGGAAACACGTAGAAACAGGCCCTTCTTTTATTGCAAATAAATTGCAACATACAGAACCCCCCCCGCCCCACACATCACTATGACGGAGGAGCACTATACACGTTTACAAAAAGCCTCCATTTCACCCAAACTTGACCTTTCCATCCAGCGTGACCTTCAGCTTATGGATCAACTCTTGAAGGTCAGTACAAAGGTCAACCGCCAGGTGGCAGTGACGTGGAGGTATGGGTGGCGGCCCCTGGTGGACGCTCCTGCTTTTATTTTATTTTATTCTTTAATGTTTTTGTTCAGCAAATGGGCGTCTAAAATGGACGAGTGGGGAGAGTGGCTAGCCAGGTGGTCTCTTTAGAGGGCTCTAAATCTAATAAGAGGGAATAGTCCGGGAGTGGGAAAACTGGTCTTCATAGCGGGGTGGTCTCTATAATGAGGTGGTCTTTATGTGGGGTTCCACTGTATATGGATGAAATAACCAGAATTC
Organism: Sthenelais limicola; assembly: GCA_942159475.1. Classification (NCBI taxonomy): domain Eukaryota; kingdom Metazoa; phylum Annelida; class Polychaeta; order Phyllodocida; family Sigalionidae; genus Sthenelais; species Sthenelais limicola. The sequence goes on along the minus strand of OW804095.1, from coordinate 4,446,621 downwards.
GTACAATTCGCCTTCTCCTATCCTCGCAAATGAATCAAATTTAAGACAAATATAATGTTCCAAACTTGGTTCAATGTAGCCCAAGAGATTGTGCGAATCAAGGCAATATTAAATATACTCAGATATAGTTTAGCGCTCCTTTCCTTTAGAGGGAAGTGGGAAGGGGTAGATGGAAGGGGAGGGAAGGCCATATATCCATTGGTCATTTAGGCGTCATTTTATGATTTTAAGTGCCATTAAAGGTCGCCTACTTGATATGTGCTGTCATGACCTGGCTTAGAGGGGAGAGGATTAAATCTAAGACAGGAGGAACTTCCCCCCCAATTGGATCGAGGGAGGCGAGCCCAGCTGTTTTTTATGGGGATGTGAACTGATTAAGAGGAACTAATGGAATATGCCTTCTTCCACACCTCGATATCAGAGAGAAATCCCCGCTCTAAAATTACACTGCCATAAACTATATACCGAGTATTGACCATTGTTCAGCCTAATTTAGCAGAATTTACTAAATGTGTAGTTGCGACGATTATATATTTTTAAAGATCTGACCCACATGTATACTAGCTATATTGGTTTTATTTCCAAGTTTTACTAGGGAAATGGCAGCATGCCTTCCGTTTTTCAAAGAGGTCTTCCAAGCCCACCATAACTAAAACCCTAATGTACAATGGAGTGATTTCAGAAAACATTACAATAGAATTACATAAAATTACAATATATCAATATAAGTTTGGCTAACATCAATAATCCTTTAGTGTGACATTCCTGTACATGTTACCGGTCATTTGGCGTCCATATTGTACTTTACTATCATTATGCTTTTTTTAAAGAAAAATAAAAGAAGAGGGAAAAAAGGGTTGCCATATATCTGGATGGCCTATTACTGCTAAATTAGGTAAATAAAACACCTTAGGGTGACTTCAGACACACGTAGGTATGGGTCAGATTTTCAGAAAATGTACAATTCACATTCACCAATCGTCCCAAATAACCCAAATTTCAGACAAAAATGAGCTTCAAAATGCAGTTGAACATAACAGAACTGATACTTTAAATCAATGTGATACCAAATTTACTCCGATATACCCGGTATTCTTCATTGTTCAGCGTAATTTAGGAGAAGTTCCTAAATGTGTAGAGCTGCCAATTGTACATTTTCTGAAAATCTGACCCGTATATTCAATCAACATTCTTGAGATTTGACACTTGTATTCAAGCCACTATCAACGTTAAACATCACAAAAATGGAACTATTCTTACAGAGAATTCTTGTGGAAACAGAAAAGGAAAAAGGAGAATATATACTGACGTTTGGTCTGGAGCCTGGCTATGTGGTCCTGCGCATGCCCTTGCGCATGCCCCTGCGCCATGAGCGTCTCTATATGCGCCATCTTCATATCCCAAGGATCGTCATAGATGCCCGCGTCATCCATCGTCACGCTTCTCTGTAACCCTGGCAACACGTAAACAAGTCATGTTAGTCAGGTATACCCGCGATAAACAACCATACAGTCAATTATGCAGTACAGGATCAAGGCAACAGGGGGGGGGGGGGGCGAGGGGGGGGGTAGAGAAGGAAAACAAACTGATGAAAACTAAGAGTAGATAGAGGGAGGTCATTTATATCTTTTCTAGAGAGAGAACCACCTTTCAGGAACTATGGTATAATATTGACTTGGAACTATTAAAGGAAGCCCTCAACACCAGCAGCAACTACATACCATCAAGCCTCTTAGTCAGCCATCGACACACTTTAGAGGAATCTTGAACAGGAGATGGAGAGAAAGAAACGGGGGGAGAGTGGGGAAGTCCTGAGAAGAGTGGCAGAGATAGATGGGAGAAAGAGAAAAAGGGAGTCTAAAAGGGGAGATAGAGTGGAGACAGAGGGGGAGAGAGGAAGGGAGAGAGGGAGAGGGGGACAGAGCGAGTGAAGGAGAGAGAGAAGTACAGACAGGGGAGAGAGGCAGAGCTAAGTGGCGGTGTCTGGAAAGGAAACAATCTTTATACCGGACTATAATTCTCCTGGACAAGTCTCCCTACAAGTACGTGTGTGTGTGGGGGGGGGGAGGGGGGGCTGGGAGGTTGTAGGGTGTAGGTGTATGGGGGGGGGGGTGTAGGGTGGAGGTGTATGGGGGGGGAGGGTGGAGGGTGGAGGTAGGGGGTAGATTAGGCTGTTACTGTGGAGCAGGAGCGGGAGCAGGAGCGGGAGCAGCGAGCCTATGCCAGACGGCCAGCCACTATAAGGCAAATAGTGGGGGCGGGAGGGGAGGGGGGGAGGGGCGGTATAAGTGTTTACTGTCATATTACAGGCAATAACCAGCCCTGATTGTGCTATAGACCTATACAGCAGAGTAGGGACAGCTTTATTATAGATCTATCCACTATAGCACAGACATGACGATGTAGTGGTCTATTCCTTTACCACTCCACTGATTAATTGATCACAAATTGTTGTTAGTCAAATTACTCTACAAGATGTACTGCTTTGTATGTTTCCATAACACAAGCCTCGTTCCCATCATGCAGTTGGGGTTTATAGATCATAAACACAAGTTATAATATTGGTGAAAACATTCTTACATTTTGCATAAAAATGTTGCTAAATATTTTGCATGTCAGATTTGAACTGAATCCATCCCAGAATGCACTGTAATAGACATGCGCAGTGGGACATGCAAGTCCCCTATAGTAGATAGATCAAATGCACCCATGTGTCGTTAGACATACATACATGTAGCATCAGACTCTACACGTGAAGCAGATGGGTAGAACGCGTCCACACATTGTCATGTGTTTTAGGAAAATGAGTCGCAAGTCGCAACATTAATATTTCTCAAAGTGATTTATTCATAAGATGCCTTTATAGGAATGTTTTGGTTTTTGTTGGATTTAACAGTTAAATTCATATGAATATATACACCAAATTTGAAGACAGTGTATTAAATACATCCTTGCGTTCTGAAGGTCATAATATGGAGTATATTTAGTGACTTAACTGGTAATTGCCCACCCAGGAATATTAAAACTTGTTTTCAAACATACATAAATATATCAAGCTGAAAATATAGAAACACTTCTTAGATGTCATTAATGTTTACTATCATTGAAATCGGCTTGATCTCATCTTTTCAAATATGTCATATATGTATATACTATATGGTATCTTTAAACTTAAAACGTGTAATATAATACTTGTATTGGTGTATATGAATTTTTTGAATAACTTTCTACTTGGCAGAATGAGAGCTATCACAAACTGTGAATGTTTTGTCAAATAAAATTTAATAAAACAAAATGTTGATATCTCATAATCCATTTTTTGTGACTTGTGACTCATTTTCCAGTAACACATGACATTTGGTTGTAAGGCAGACCTAGAGTGATACCGAGAACACTAATTCATCCCAGTAATCCACCATTGTGCACCGTCAGACCCCACAATAAGACCCGACACATAAAGCATCGATACTGCTGGTGAGAGGAGAAAGTCTTAGAGGCAGGAAAGCGGCATGAGGCTCTAATGTTTACTGTCTATAGGAACATAAGGAGGGAGGGATGAGAGGGTGGTATCTGTGTAGGTGGGGAGGGATGAGAGGGTGGTATCTGTGTAGGTGGGGAGGGATGAGAGGGTGGTATCTGTGTAGTGTGGGGAGGGATGAGAGGGTGGTATCTGTGTAGGTGGGGAGAGATGAGAGGGTGGTATCTGTGTAGGTGGGGGAGGGATGAGAGGGTGGTATCTGTGTAGGTGGGGGAGGGATGAGAGGGTGGTATCTGTGTAGTGGGGGAGAGATGAGAGGGTGGTATCTGTGTAGGTGGGGAGAGATGAGAGGGTGGTATCTGTGTAGGTGGGGAGAGATGAGAGGGTGGTATCTGTGTAGGTGGGGGAGGGATGAGAGGGTGGTATCTGTGTAGGTGGGGAGAGATGAGAGGGTGGTATCTGTGTAGGTGGGGGAGGGATGAGAGGGTGGTATCTGTGTAGGTGGGGGAGGGATGAGAGGGTGGTATCTGTGTAGGTGGGGGAGGGATGAGAGGGTGGTATCTGTGTAGGTGGGGAGAGATGAGAGGGTGGTATCTGTGTAGGTGGGGGAGGGATGAGAGGGTGGTATCTGTGTAGGTGGGGAGGGATGAGAGGGTGGTATCTGTGTAGGTGGGGGAGGGATGAGAGGGTGGTATCTGTGTAGGTGGGGAGGGATGAGAGGGTGGTATCTGTGTAGGTGGGGAGAGATGAGAGGGTGGTATCTGTGTAGGTGGGGGAGGGATGAGAGGGTGGTATCTGTGTAGGTGGGGAGGGATGAGAGGGTGGTATCTGTGTAGGTGGGGGAGGGATGAGAGGGTGGTATCTGTGTAGGTGGGGAGGGATGAGAGGGTGGTATCTGTGTAGGTGGGGGAGGGATGAGAGGGTGGTATCTGTGTAGGTGGGGAGAGATGAGAGAGTGGTATCTGTGTAGGTGGGGAGGGATGAGAGGGTGGTATCTGTGTAGGTGGGGAGAGATGAGAGGGTGGTATCTGTGTAGGTGGGGAGAGATGAGAGAGTGGTATCTGTGTAGGTGGGAAGGGTATCTGTGTAGGTGGGGGGAGGGGATGGGGGGCTTAGACATCAATCTGCTGCTCAATATAAGAGCTACTCATTGTGAGCTATTGGTGCTGCTATAGGAGCAGTACAATAGATGGGGGGGGGAGGGAGAGGGATACAGAGGGCGGAGAGTGAAGGAGAGAGGATAGACAAGAAGAGAGAAAGGGAGAAGAGAGAGAGGAGGGAAGGGGAGAAGAGAGAGGAGGAAAGGGGAGAAGAGAGAGAGAGGAGGGAAGGGGAGAAGGGAGAGAGAGGAGGGAAGGGGAGAAGGGAGAGAGAGGAGGGAAGGGGAGAAGAGAGAGGAGGGAAAGGGAGAAGAGAGAGAGGAGGGAAGGCGAGAAGAGAGAGAGGAGGGAAGGGGAGAAGACAGAGAGGAGGGAAGGGGAGAAGAGAGAGAGAGGAGGGAAGGCGAGAAGAGAGAGGAGGGAAGGCGAGAAGAGAGGGAGGAGGGAAGGGGAGAAGAGAGAGGTACTAGGGCACATAAGTGTCATGGCAGCAGTGAGCAAGTTAATGTAAATTAGTTGCATAGACTTTTATCATTTTATTTTATTTTTATTATTATTTTTTTAATCCTAATAGACTTAGCATTGTGGGCGATAAATAATCACTCTATACATCGCCCCATTAAAGGTTTAACGAAGGCAGGGGATGAGGAGGCCATGGTACACATGATTACACAAGCCCCATGTAGAGCACACCAGTACACCCCCTCATTACATGTATACACACATGTAGTGAGCCCCTCTAGGCTATAAATAGGCCACAATGTTATACCCAAGTACTAGTGTTGTGTAAGAGCAGGTCACTTAAGTCATAGTCAACAAGGCATACCCAGGCTTGAGGGCTTTATGTGGATTTACCAGTCCCTAGGCCCAAATCCATATAATTGCCAAGGAATACTAAGTTGTCTAACGCATTTAGAACAACTTTAAACTGATCCCCACTGAATCTAACATGTCTCATGGAATCATGTCTCATGGACTCATTTTAGCACAGAAGTAACATAAGGCTAGAATAGTCCTGTAACTAAATCTCAACAATATCTCAAACTGACAAATACACCTGCCAGTTTTTTACCACCATGCCGTTGTGATAAACCTGAATGAACCTGTGCTACTAAACTAGATGTGTGTGTGTGGGGGGGGGGGGGCGCATGGGGCAATCCACCTGGCAGTTGTCTTTTGTGCAGTACCGACGAGAGAGGCTCCGGGAGAAGGGGGGGGATAAGATAAAAAGAGAGAGACGGATAGAGGAGGACAGAGGGGAGAGAGGGAGGGAGGGGAGAGAGGGAGGGAGGGGAGAGAGGGAGGGAGGGGAGAGAGGAGAGAGAGAACAGAGGAGAGAGGGACAGAGAGGGGGGACAGAGGGAGAGAGAGGGGACAGAGGGAGAGAGAGAGTGGGAGAGAGAGGAGATAGAGTGGGAGAGAGATGAAATGGAGAGAGAGTGGGAGAGAGATGAGATGGAGAGAGAGGGGGAGAGAGATGAGATGGAGAGAGAGGGGGAGAGAGAAAATAGATAAGAGAAAGAGCGAGAGAGGAGAGAGATAAGAAGGGAGAAGAAGCATGGACAGAGACCGACATGACGACCAAGAGGAGATGAAGAGAGAAAGAAAGGAGGGAGTGGAGAGATATCAGGGAGAGAAGAATATGTACTTAAAATAAATGTTGGTAGCGTGATGTTGCTACTGGGAAGAAGCGCGGGACAATCTACGTGACAGTTGGGGGTGCATTATGTGCAGTACAAGCAGCCTCTAGTCCAGGACGGCCCCAGCACACATACCCAACACTTCAAGCCTTTCACTACTACCTCACCTCGGACCTCGGACCTCGGACCTCGACCAATTGTATCAGTTAATGGAATGGGCAGTCAGTGGGGAACTGGCTTAAAGCTACATTCGCCACTATTGTATTATGACAAAAAGATCTTACAAGATGTACTCAGTGTTTGATTTATAGGGTTGATATGAATTATTAACAATTTGCTGAAAAAAACAGGATAAAATCGCCAACAAACTTAAAGCTGCCTTCTCCACTATACAAAATATAGCCTACTCAGTGAAGGAAAATGTTTAATAGTTTTTGATCGATTAGCAGCTTTAACACATGTATATATTTGGTTATGGGGGGAGGGCTGGATGGGGGGGGGGGGAGAGAAACCCTCACAGCCCCCAGTCCAATACAAACCCTATCTGTGGTTATCAGGCACTATACTATGCTGTATAATAATAGCCCATCAGTGTTACACCATGCAGTAAGAGAGAGAGGAGGGAACGAGATGATATAATTATAGCTAATCTAGAGTCCATAAGTACCACACTATAGCATAGCCAGTGCCAAATACACAACCACTTGTGGGATAAGGGGCAGCCAGGGATGAACCACCGTCTATGTTATAACAAACCATATATGAGACGTGCTCCATCAAAATGAGTCCCATGTCGGCCAAATCGATTTTGGAGTTAGCTATTGGATGGGTAAGCAGCAGGAAAGAGCTTTCCAATGATGTATAGAGCTTAATTTTAGGCCTATTGGGTATAATTCTATGGTTGCGGTGAGTATTTAAGGGACGCGGTTACTGGAGGAGCCGGAAACTGAGATACAGCCTGTTTAAGTTCGGCGAGTGACCTTCGGCGCGCCATCCTTGGTTACGGGCATTTGTTATCAAGCGATTTCTATGAAATTTGGGACACACTTTACTAACTGCCATAGCCATAACATATACCAAATTCAGTTCATTTACTTAGTAACTTATCATTTTATCGCGCGATGAAAATTGGGTGAAATTTGGGCAAAATACATTTCTAGGAGACTTTTGTGGGATTTATGTCGGACGCGTCGTCATGCAAAATGACCAGTTCATATGATTGGATTTTTCTCAGATTTGGGGCAGGTATTATAGACTAGTAGGGCCACAATATATAAAAAAATCAGTGCATTTCATTTAATATTTTTTATTTTATTACCCTGTTAACACGAGTATAATAATTCTGTACAAAATTCTTCGGTGCAGTGCTTGCAATATATACATGATAACACACCTATTCATTCTAACAAAACAAAATGTACAACAGTATTCACCAGTAATAAAATCAGTAATAAAATCAGTAATAAAATCAATAAAATAGCAGTCAGCCCCTACCCCTACCCCTACCCCTACCCCTCCCTGGCCGGCGTTGCTGAACATTTCCCCTCCCCCTCCCCCTACCTCTCTTTGCTGGAGGAGGTGCAACCTCCCCATCCGAAGAAGATTCTGAAGATTCCCTTACCCTGCCCCTTCCCCTTACTGTTCCTCTACCCCTACCCCTACCCCTACCCCTACCCCTAGCTTGAGGTTCCTCTTGAGGTTCCTCCTCCTCCTCCTCCTCCTCAGAAGATTCATCACCACCTAATTCTAATGATTCATCAGAAGAAGATTCCCTGTCCCTTCCCCTTCCCCTTCCCCTTCCTCTACCCCTCCCTCTTCCTCTAGCCCTTCCACTTCCCCTCCCTCTACCTCTTACTGGGGCGACTGCAGGAGCCTGTACAATGTAGCCATCCCCCCCCCTCCCTGGCCCTTCTTCAGGTACAGTTGGTTTGGGGCACATAATGTCTTTGGTTTCTTCGGTACAAAAATCACGAATAGAATTAAAAAGATACCACTGTCTGTATGCAGACAGTCCAGGAGAAGGTACAATGGGTGGGTTGTCCTGAGGGACATCACCCACATCAACAGTAAGCATTTTAAAAGTACCACTATCTTCAGGGCCTACAAATGGCCTGAAAGAAATAACACCAGGTTTGTCACTAGAAAATTCAAAATGATGATACCCTTTGATACCTGGAAAAGATTTGGAGAAAGGTGACAGGAATGCCTGCCAGTCGTACAATGGAACAAAAACAGTACCCCTTTCATCACCTACAAGTTGGGCCTGGTTGACCCCCCCTGGCGTACTGCGCTGCACACTGGCTTTTAATTGCTGAAGAGAAGAAACGTTGTCCCGACGAAATTGTTTTTTCAAGAGACCAAAGCACCAGTCGGGGGCAAACTTAGTGTGCCCAGTAATCAAAAAGTTAAGTGTAATAGACCTGTGCCTTCCAGTAAGGACACGCCACATCAAATAGGCCAAAACATACCGGTTCTTGTTCTGGCCACTACAATTGTCACAGTTAAGATCTAAATCTTTCTCCCCCAGACCATAGTTTTCAAAGTAATGATTCAGATAAGAAATAACTGCATTTGACCCCTTACTGGTGCAATGGCTCTCATCTATAAGGTAGTTAACTTGTCTAGGCATTCCTTCCATGCAAATACCGAACAGGCCTACCTTCCTCGGGGTGAGAAAATAAAGGGGACCTGGTTGCATCGGGTAAGAAGGTAAATGCACTTGTTGTGCAAAGTCAAAACTGAGATGTACTCGAATGTCACATGAGCAAGGGGCATGTTTGCCAAGGGGGGGTTCACCATTGTCTCTGTACGCTTCTTTTGCATCAGCACAAAATTTCTGATAAAGAGTTCTTTCGGCGGTTACACTGTCTAAATGTTTCTGCTGTTTCTTTAACTTGGCAGCTTTCACAACATCAGGTAAATTACTACTACAGGAAATGTCTCTGTTATTACGCTGGCACTCCCAGCAGAGGTCTGTCATGGGACGACTTGTGACTATTTTAGGAAGATACTTGTGCCATAAATGACCAAAAGTGGAGTAGGCAACAGCCCTATTGCCAGTCTCTTGCATGGCTTGTGTGTAAAGACGATGAACTTCAGCTTTTGTAGAACGGCAGGGGAGAATTAAGATGTCGTCTCTGTGGTGAGAAGATACTCTGCCTGGCAAGACAAGAGCATGTGTTTCGGCATAAGATGTGATGAAGTTGATAGTGTTCTTCAGGTCATCTATTGGCAAAGACCTCACAGCACGGTGACCACCACCCTGTCGTGAACGAGTGACCAGACCATCCTCAGCGAAGGATTTTAGCAAAACTGTCAGCAAGTTTTGGCTAATCCTAGAAGTGAAGGGAGAGAAAAGAAATAGAAAAAATAATTAATAATAATTTAATCGTTGACAAAGGAAGAAATTGAACATAATGCAGGATCTTAAAATGACAATACCAAAATATTGATTCTTAGCAAATAATCATGTTATTATGAATAGCTATCTAATGTTCAGTATTAATGGGCACCACAAGATTCATGATAACACTCACTTGTAAAGGAATTTAAAGGTAGCTTTGCAAATAGGCTTGTTATGCATCCTGTAGTGGCTCTTTGGGTGTTTTCTCTCTCCCTTCCACTGGCGCCCCTTCTTGGTTGGACTGCATCGATCACTGTTGTCAGTAACAGTATTGAAAACGCCAAAGAGTGCCATGTCGAGCTCATCTGAAACGACAGTATAACAATAATGTAAAAATGAATTTGTGACTGACTAATATCACCGACACCAATCTTAGTCTGAGTCCCTACAGTTATCCTACGTAATTAGTTATCCTATGTAATTGGGTAGCACGTGTCCTCATTATTTAACAAGCTACAGCTTAAAATACTGATTAAAATACTGAATGAGTATTATACAGGCATGTATAGGCAATGAGGCAATAGAGAAAAACATTATTTTGAAATTACCTCGATGGATTTGGTCATGTTCCGACCGATGAGAGATGCGCTGTTCCACAGTGAACTGGTCTATGCATGGCCCGCCGTTAAACAATCGGCAGTTACATCTGAAATGGACAAAATCCTAGATTTTAATTTGCCCATAATGACACAAACAAACAATGTATTTTTAACCCTACATTCCATACGAGACGAGTAAGGAATCTCAGACGTCCCAAGTAAATAGCTACTCCCCAGATCTCGAGGGCCTTAAACTCCCCACGCACGAACAACACCATGCGACTTAAAACATACACCAATTAAATTTTAGAACCTCTAAATATACCCACAAGGTATCTAGCACATATAACAGCATTGGATTATAGATTTGGAATGATTTCCAGGGATGTACATAGCATAGTTTTCAGATCGCGTCCCCCAGCATGTCAACACACACGATAGAAAAGATGGCTGCAGAGCACCAACACTTACCGAAACGTGGAGCACTTTTCCCGTTCCTTGTCCACAACTGCCTGCATGTGATCAATAATAAGAATAGGTTCTGATGCTTCCTCAACTTCTTCTTCGTTCGTCTCCGGAGTTTCAGGCTGATCAGGGACGTCTGGTTCTCCATCTGAGTCAGATTCCACCGTCTCTGTTTCCTCGTTGAACACAAAATACTCTTCGATGAGGTTACGCCATTCGGCGTTGTCGACAACACCTCCCAAATTGGCTCGAGCGATGCCATTAAGAGCGTCTGCGACGGTGGCCTCAGCTTCCATGTTTAAATAATAAACCTTGGTCCATTTAAAACTTTGTTGGAGAGTAAAACACGTCTTGTATCGTCTGGAATCGAGGAATAACTGGTCGCTTCGATTCAAATCCAAGACCACGCTAGAAGATGGCGTCAGCCGGAAGTTGATCTTTTAAAGCGGCTGGACCAATCACAGGGCTGTATCAACCCCTCGTGGGCTCCCTTGACGACCCTAGCAACCATTGTTTACGCCGAATGCACTTGGAGAGAGCTCTGTGATTGGTTTACTTACGCGGCGATTCAAAAGGGAAGAATCCCATTGGCTAGAGGAGATTCGCGGCTTTCCGAGGATACCAAATGTGCTGGGGTACCCTACGATCAAATGTCCATGGCGTACGAGTGAATTTAGTGAAAAATAGCCTTCGGCTCCTTTGTTTAAACCCATCCAACCATGTTAGGAAAATGTTTACCGGCCGTTATGAAGCGTAAATAATTGTTTTTGGTACAAAATATTTTCCAGTCTCAAAAAAAACATAATAAAGATTAATATTACGGGAAAAAAAGTTTTCGACCGAAAAAGTCCTATACCACCTTTGGAGCCCTATATCTCAAAATGAAAGTTGCCGACATGGGACTCTTTTTGATGGAGCGCCTCACATATGTAGTGATGTGTCAGAGGAAAATTAGTCACAAGTCGCAAAAATATGATTTTGAGATATCCTCATATAATTTGAAAAGATGAGATCAAGCCGATTCCAATGATAGTAAACAGTAGGACATCTAAGCAGTATTTCTATATTTAAATTTTTATATTTTTATTTTTGAAAAGAAAGTTGGCACTATTTTTGGGTGGACATGCAGTTAGGCCTACTAAAGTAGCTAAATATACTCTCTAGTATGGCCTTATACATGGATATCTTTAATACACTGTCTTGTAATCATGTTACTAACAGCGCTAAGCACCCCAAAAGTGAGAACATTCCAGCAAAGAGATCGTATAAATGAAAAATATCAGTTTTACGACTTGTGACTCATTTTCCTGTAACACATCACATACTAACAATAGGTTGCACACATGGTCATGGGAGGTGGGAGGCGGAGGGTTGACATTATGACCAGCTTGCTATTTGCAATTAATTATTTTTAATGGATTCTTGTTCTTCAGTTGGATGCTTTTGAAGAAATCATCTGTGTGTGTATCCCAGTGAGAGTGGTTGAGGGACAGTAGCTATATAGGTTGACATGTGGGTCAGATCTTCAGAAAATCTACAATTCACCTTCAATAATTCTCTCAAATAACCCACATTTAAGACAGAAATGATCTTCAAAATGCAGTTTAACTTAGCATAACAGATATATAAATCAACGCGATACCAAATATACTCAGATATACCAAGTATTCATCATTTTTCAGCCTAATTTAGCAGAGTTTGCTAAATGTAAAGAACTGCCAATTGTACATTTGCTGACGATCTGACCCATGTGTACAGCATGGTCTCTGCTTGGTGCGACTTGTTTGGTTTATTTTTGTTTTAGGTGAGAGGAGGAGGAGCAGGAGGAGGTGGCTGCTTGTTACTACACATGTGGGTGCCACCAGCTACTGTGTTGTCTGCAGTACAATGGGTACACATGTACTAATTGTAGTCGTGTTAAATAGAATATAGACATGTTCCTACGATGCGCTGCATATTATACCTTACCGTACAGCATAGATAGACAACGGTTGAATGGTCTCACCTGTGGGAGAAAACATATAAAATATATAAATAACATATATTAATGAGAAAGGTAATAACACTATAGGATTGGAGCTGAGAACGAACACATTGTATTTTATACAATCCTCAACGCTCACCAATAATTTCTAGAATAGAATAGATTGATATAGATTCATTTCTAGAATATGTTTATATTCATATATTCATATTTATATTCCTTATATTCAATGCTAAACCTTGGCCAATAATTTGTATTAATGTTGTCAATGCACAGCCCTCCTCTAATCTCAAGGATTTATGCGATATTGTTCACAAATTATAGAAATATATCTAGTTTGAACCTTGTTTATATTTAACCAAAATAGACCTGAAAAAGTATAGCCATTCTTTGGCAAGCTCCTGTGATGAAAATGTTATTGAAAGCACCGAGTCCCTATTTCCCAAGGATTTAACATTTTCACCCAGAAAAATATCTCTCAGACGGTTAAATAAACCTGGGGTATATTCTTTATAAATCTACAACAGAACCGACCTGTCTGTTCTACAAAACATCGCATGAAATACAAAGTAATAATAAGATTTTCTCAGGATCTGTGATGATTTCTGAACCAATAGACGGAAGCAGACTGCAAAAGCTAAAAATAAAAATCTCTCTCAGACGGTTAAATAAAACTGGGGCATATTCTTTATCAATCTACAAAAAAAATCACATGAAATACCAAGCAATAATAAGATTTTCTGAGGATTTGTGATGATTTCTTGGCCCATCGGCCCCGTTCCCACACACACCAGGTCGCCTTCACACACATCCAACTTACAAGAAACAAGCTGCCGCGGGCAGACAAACATGAGAAAACCGACAAGACGAATGTCAAAAAGATGAAAGAAAAAGATGCGATTTGGAGCAGATTTGTGAAATGTTTTGAGTTGTATGGAAGATGGAGGGAAACAAGGCGCGAGTAAAGTGTATGAATAGTGTACTGGTGGTCGGACATGGGTGGGGTACAGTTATCACTCTCATTCTGGATAGAATTGTCATTCTTCATCTCTCCTTTCTCTCTCTTGTCTCTTTCTGCTCTTTCTCTCTCCCCCTTCCCTCATCTCTCCCTCCTCTTTCTCTTCCTCTCTCTCTTCCACTCTATTTTCACTCTCTCTCCTCTCCCTCCTCTCTCTCCCTCTGCTCTTTCTCCATCTCTGTCCTCTCTTCATCTTCTCTCTCTCCTCCGTCTTTCCTCCCGTCCCACTCCCCCTCTTTCATCCACCCCCTCTCTCACTCCCATACTTCCTTCTCCCCCATATACCCCTCTCCCTTCTCTCACCTATCCTGTTTCTTCTCTGCTGTCACCCCCTCTCCCTCCCTCTCTCTCTCTTCCATCCAGCCTCTCCCTCTCCGTCTCTCCCCACTTTCCCTGATATCTCCCTCTCTCTTCTCCCTCCTCTCTGCTGTCACCCCCATCTCTCTCTCTCCCTCTCTTCTCTCCACTCTCTCCTCTCTGCTGTCACCCCCCATCTCTCTTTCTCTCTCTCCCTCTTCTCCACTCCCCACCCTGGTTTCCTCCCTGCCGTCAGCCCCATCTCTCTTTCTCTCCCTTTCTCTCCTCCATCCACCCCCATCTCTCTCTCCCTCTCTCTCTTCCATCCACCCCTATCTCTCTCTCTCTCTCTCTCTCTCCCTTTCTTCTCTCTCTCTCTCTCCTCCATCCACCCCCATCTCTCTCTCTCCTCCACCCCCCCCATCTCTCTCCCTCTCCTCCACCCGCCCATCTCTCTCTCCGTGCCTGCACTCCTATCCCTCTCTATCTCTCTCTCTCTGCTCCCCCCCATCTCTCTCTCCGTGGCTGCACTCCTATCTCTCTCTCTCTCTCTGCTCCCCCCCATCTCTCTCTCCGTGGCTGCACTCCTATCTCTCTCTCTCTCTGCTCCACCCCCCCATCTCTCTCTCCGTGGCTGCACTCCTATCTCTCTCTCTCTCTCTGCTCCACCCCCCCCATCTCTCTCTCCGTGCCTGCACTCCTATCTCTCTCTCTCTCTCTGCTCCACCCCCCCCCCATCTCTCTCTCCGTGCCTGCACTCCTATCTCTATCTCTCTCTCTCTCTCTCTGCTCCCCCCCCCCACCGCTCTCTCCGTGCCTGCACTCCTATCTCTCTCCTCCATCCACCCCCCCCCATCTCTCTCTCCGTGCCTGCACTCCTATCTCTCTCTCTCTGCTCCCCCCCCCCACCGCTCTCTCCGTGCCTGCACTCCTATCTCTCTCCTCCATCCACCCCCCCCCATCTCTCTCTCTCCCTCTCCTCCATCTCTCTCTCTCTCTCTTCCACCCCCCCCCCATCTTTCCTCTCTCCGTGCCTCCACCCGCCCCCCCCCCCATCTCTCCGTGCCTGCACTCAGTCAATCACTCAACGGTTCTCCATCAATCTAGCTCACCACGTTCCCCCCTGCCCCACCGCCCCGGGACCCCTAATGAATGGGGTAATTATCCCCGCCATTTTGCTTTATTTTTATTTCTCCTGGTTTCCCGGGCTAATTGCCATGACAACGGGCGTGATGGAGGGTAGATGGGTCAGGGGTAATCGTCTGCTCGTGCCTCTACTAGCTCCTGCCAGTTTTATCACATTTCTGGTAGTTTTTGTTCAAAAACTTGTTTTTTTAAGCCAATTATTACAATTACTCCCAATACACAAGGGACGGCTTTCCTACCTCTGAGAGAAAATGAAATATAAATATTAGTCTTTTTAGGACTAATTATTTCTGTAATATTTGTTAAAATCATGTTATTTTATTTTTTTATTTCATACGAATGTATCCATTTTGCATTGCATTGCACACTTAGGAGGAGCAATTAAACTAATTACAATTTTCATATCCTTCTTGAACACAAAAACACATGTATCATTATGTCAGACTTTATTTACAAAAACATTTCTCTCCTTCATTCTTTTTTATTATTATTCTATTTCTAACAACACAGAGTCGGTGGCATTCACATTCATCATATGAGTCAGATTTTCAGAAAATGTACAATTGGCAGCTGTACACATTTAGAAAATTCTGCTAAATTAGACCACAATTTAGTCAATACTAGGTCAATTCGAGAATATTCGGCTTTGCATTGATTCTAGCAATCTGTTTTGTTAGGTTGAACTGTATTTTGAACTTTATTTTTGTCTGAAATTTGGATTATTTGAGAGAATTGGTGAAGGCGAATTGTACATTTCCTGAAAATCTGACCCATATTTAACAACTGTCACAAAGCTGCATAGAATGATCACATATTCTACCCGCAAAGTCTCCATAGAAAACAATGATCGCTGAGATGGGTTCTCTCAAATATTTTTCAAATCAAGATCAGAGTAAACTATATTAAATGAAATTCGATTAAAATATTCAACTATCCATTCAAAGGGATTCATCGGCCAAAGTTATGGAGCCTTTTATCCACGATGTTAAAAGCATTTGTTATTAATTTTAATCAATATTTGTTTTTCATGAATATTCCTGTAATATCTTTTTAAAATCATGTTATTTTATTTCTTTATTTCGTACGAATGTATCCATTTTTTTAAAAAAAATCATGTATACACTTTTGAGGAGGAATTAAACTAATGCTTTTCATATCCTTCTTTAAAAACAAAGCACATGCATCATTATGCCAGACTTAAACTTGATTTACACACAAAAATATCTCTTTCCTTCAGTCTAACACAGAATCTGGTTTCCAGTTCCCAGGACTCCATATTGATATAACCATTTTAAATGTGTTGACAAGGGCGTAAAGCAACCAATCTCACTCACTCTCACCATAGAAAACAACGATTGAATCACTGAGATAGGTTCTCTCAAATGTTTTGTCAGTAAACGATATTTTAGTTTTAAATGTTTTATTCTGCGAAAAACATTATAACACAGGGACATTATTCTCAGTCACAGAGTTGAATTATTAAATTCAATTATATTAAAATTAAAATATTCAACTGAATCTGTTCAAAGGGATTCATCGGCCAACGTTATGGAGCCTTTGTCCACGATTTTAAAAGCATTTGTTATTATTTGTAATATTTGCCCAATGTTTATATTTCCGTGCATTAGTGTTTCCTATTACGGACAATAAGCACCTTTATTCCAATTACTGTCTTATTGATATTTCAGTTTCTGATACCGGTTTTTAACGCTTTTAATAAGGTTTGAGTTCGGATCTGAAAATCAAATTTTCTAGTACCTTCTCACTATTTCCTCTCTCACTCTCCCGCTCTCATTTTTTATTTCCCATTGCCCTCTTTCTCACAATTCACATAATGTTCCCTTTCTAATTCCCTTTTGTCTCCTCTTTCCGATTTTCCTGTCCTTGTCCTGCTCCTGCTCCTCTTTCTCCCTCCCTCATTATCGCCTTTTTTCCTCTCGCTTTCTCTTCTCTCTGTACCTCTCTCCTATATCAGTCCCTCTTTTCTCTTTGACTTTCTCCTCTCTCTATATCCCCCTCTCCTGTCCCCTTTCCTCTCTATATCTCCTCTCACCTTATTTTTCTCCTCTTTCCCTCCCTCCCCCCCCCCCCGCTCTATCCCTCTCCCCTGCTCTCTATCCCTCTCCCTCCCTCTCCCCTGCTCTCCTCCCTATTTCACTCTTCCCTTTTCTCCCTGTCTCTGATTCTCCCTCTCCTCCTGTCTCTTCCCCTTCCCTCCTCCCTCCCCCACTCTCTCTCCTCCCTATCTCACCTTTCCCCGTTTCTCCCTATCTCACTCTCCTCTCTACCCTCCATTCCCCCTCCCCTTCTCTCTCTCCTTCCTCTCCCCCGTTCTATAAAGCTACGTTAAGAGCAGGAGGACAACATGTGTTATTGCCAATATTGGTGGGACTCGTACAATAAGTGCACATGTAGGTGAGTGGCCGCTGAGATACAGCTATTCTTTGAGACGGAAAGTCACGTGATTGCAGGTGGCGCTGCGAACCAGGGGTTGACTTTTGAGCGGTATTGGGTGCATGTCCCATAGAGCTCCATAATAAAATTTTGAGATTTAATCCCCCCAAAAATATAGAAAACATTTGTAAAAAATTAATTGCTTTCATTGACTTAAAGCTTGATATTGCAAGTGTCACATATGTTGAGAGCAGAACAATTTGTCATCGTTATCATGTAGAACCAGGAGTATAAACTTTGGGATTTTAATATGGGAGTCTATGGGGGCCGATGTCAGTATGCAATCCCTGCCGTATCTGTTACCTTTTCCAACGCACTTCATTCAAAGTTTAAATTCTCATTTTTCTTGGGCAAACTATGTTGAAATTAAAAGTTATCTGGAATGGGATATTCTTATAAAGATATATGTAAAAGAATTTGTCCTGATGACACCATAAATGATTTGTAAAATCAAGAATTAGTTTTATGAAAACAGTACCCGTTGCACCGCTACCGCTACCGGAACCGGCTTGCCGTCTCAAAGAATAAAAAGCACACTAACACACAGCTAATTATTGTACGGTCACATCACACACATCCTCACAAACATATCTATTTAGAAACACATCAAGAATTAATCCTATATTTAAATCATTATTTCTATTTATGTACATTGTCGAACACCACCTTCTTATAAATGTCATAGGTAGGGAGTACTTGAATGCACCCGGCGGTACAATAGGGTGTTTGCCCTTGTCGCTAATTATGTGCTTCCTGAGAACACTGCGCATGTCCACAGCAAAGGATTATGGGATTGACTGCAAGAGTTTCTGGTCAAGGTCAAATTAAAGGTCAATAAACATTTTAATCATATTTAGCCAAAATATTCAACAGGAGAAATGAAAAGGCAATGGTGAGAAAAGTATAATGTATTTTTCTGGGAAAGAATATCATGTTCTCAACATTCCTTAAAAAATGTTTCAAAATTCCCTTCAAAATGGCGGTGGTAATGAAATGTGTCCCAAATATATTTGGCTTAAAAAACAATTTGTTATTCCGATTTTGAAATCAAAGCGCATTATGATAAGAGAGATAACAAGAACTATATATTCATATGCAGGTAAAGAATAATTCTAAAATAAAAAGAAGGAATATAAAATGGCGTCCCGCATAATACATAAGACATACGTCTATCTATAATTAGGTACTTTTCACAATTATATTTCTGAAATTAGAAAATAATCCAAAAAGGCGCAGGTAAAACTCCTCTATAAGACAAAAGCAGGGGAAGGGCGTTGATTGAGCGTTCATTGAAGTGACATTAAGAATGGAAAACATCTTGTGCACATGCGCCGAGTGATGAATTAATTAGTCATGTTCCGGGCCCCGCGGTGTGCTTTGTTGTGCATTATGAGCTAATGGGGCGCTAGGCGCGTAACTAAGGGCGGTAACTAGGGCCAAATGTCGTCTGGGAAGTGAAGGAAGGCGCGCTTTTTAGCTTTCAACACATTAATTGCACATCAACGGTCCCCCAACCCATTCTATTGTTCTACCCCCGACATCTTACTTTTATTGCCTTTTATTTTTGTTTTGCTTTCTCTCTCTGTTTAGTTGTGACACAACTTCTACTACCGAGGATTAAGCAAAGTAGGGATATTTCTTTATAAATGTATTTAGATTTTCTTAATTTGTGCATATTTAGTTGGAAATCTAGTGATTTATTTAAGAATATTTTTTTCTCATTAATCTGCTTTCGCTTTACTTTCTTCATACCTTTTCTGTTCCATTAAGCACTATTCTACAACTGTACTGTTTTTAACTGATTTCATATAACTTTTGAATTGTTTTTAACTTTTTATTATTTATATTTATTTATTTGAATTTATCTCTATTTTGTATAAAACCTCTTTCTGTGCCTGTGTTATAATTACTTTACTTAAAAATAAAGCATTGAAACTAAAGAGCAAAAGTCTCTTTCGGATTTCTTTTGCATCATGTCCCGACTTTGTCAACGAGACAATATAAAACTTGCATGGTCAGCATTTTGATTCTGGTTGATGGATAAACAATTTCACTTGATCTTAATTAAACTTCTCCCAATAAGGGCGTTCCTTGGAAGCGACGCCTATATAGGTGGAGATGCTTTATTGTGAAATCAAAACTTTATGGTATTGATTGAATTCTTATACTTTTATGTAAATATGTAAGTATTCTATATAAGAAGAAGACCAATTCCTCCTCCTCCCCATCCCACCTTTCTCTACTCCTGCCCATCCCACCTTTCTCTTCTCCTGCCCATCCCACCTTTCTCTTCTCCTCCCCATCCCACCTTTCTCTTCTTCTCCCCATCCCACCTTTCTCTCCTCCCCCATCCCACCTTTCTCTTCTTCTCCCCATCCCACCTTTCTCTTCTCCTCCCCATCCCACCTTTCTCTTCTCCTCCCCATCCCACCTTTCTCTTCTCCTGCCCATCCCACCTTTCTCTTCTCCTCCCCATCCCACCTTTCTCTTCTCCTGCCCATCCCACCTTTCTCTTCTCCTGCCCATCCCACCTTTCTCTTCTCCTGCCCATCCCACCTTTCTCTCCTCCCCATCCCACCTTTCTCTTCTCCTCCCCATCCCACCTTTCTCTTCTCCTCCCCATCCCACCTTTCTCTTCTCCTGCCCATCCCACCTTTCTCTCCTCCTCCCCATCCCACCTTTCTCTTCTCCTGCCCATCCCACCTTTCTCTTCTCCCCATCCCACCTTTCTCTTCTCCTCCCCATCCCACCTTTCTCTTCTCCTGCCCATCCCACCTTTCTCTTCTCCTGCCCATCCCACCTTTCTCTTCTCCTGCCCATCCCACCTTTCTCTTCTCCTGCCCATCCCACCTTTCTCTTCTCCTGCCCATCCCACCTTTCTCTTCTCCTGCCCGTCCCACCTTTCTCTTCTCCTCCCCATCCCACCTTTCTCTTCTCCTGTCCATCCAACCTTTCTCTTCTCCTCCCCATCCCACCTTTCTCTTCTCCTCCCCATCCCGCCTTTCTCTTCTCCTGCCCATCCCACCTTTCTCTTCTCCTCCCCATCCCGCCTTTCTCTTCTCCTGCCCATCCCACCTTTCTCTTCTCCCCATCCCGCCTTTCTCTTCTCCTCCCCATCCCACCTTTCTCTTCTCCCCATCCCGCCTTTCTCTTCTCCTGCCTATCCCACCTTTCTCTTCTCCCCATCCCGCCTTTCTCTTCTCCTGCCCATCCCACCTTTCTCTTCTCCTCCCCATCCCGCCTTTCTCTCCTCCCCATCCCGCCTTTCTCTCCTCCCCATCCCACCTTTCTCTTCTCCCCATCCCACCTTTCTCTTCTCCTCCCCATCCCACCTTTCTCTTCTCCCCATCCCACCTTTCTCTTCTCCTCCCCATCCCACCTTTCTCTTCTCCCCCACCCCCTGTCTCCCCCCTCTTACAATCCAATAATCTAAAGTTGCACTCTGGCTATTTCTAAGTACGACTAAAAGCTGATTGAATTGAATCGAAAAAATTCTGAAGACTCGTTTCCGAAAATAAAGTTTTTCCAGGTCTTCCAGCATGCACCGTTTTCTTACTAAGAGGAAAAAGGAAAGAATAAAACATAAAAGTACGAGACCAGCTTACAACTATTGTAAATACATGATAACAATTGATATCATGGAGGACATAGTAATATTTGTTCATGTTACAAGAGTACACAGTTTTAAGGGCTGGGTAAAGTCACGTGGGTCACCTAAGGACATCCCAAGGTCATTAACTGGGGACCAATAAGTCAATCCATCTCCAGATCTTCTACAAGAAAATCAAATAATAAAATCAAATCAGGAACATTAACCTAAAAGCTAAGACAATAACATGACCTAATTTCATTACTCAGATCTACAGGTCTGACCTAATTACGGAGATTGACCCAGTTTAAGATGAATGACCCAGATTGGTTGTATTGACGTGTGAGAGGTAGTGGGAGGGATGACAAGAGGCTGTAGTGATGGCGGGGAGGAGGAGGAGGAGGAGGAGGAGAGTAGAGAGAGTGAGAGAATGTTTAATAACGTTAAAGCATCGCGGATAATGCTTCAATTACACAAGGGGAAAATGGCATGATAGGATAGGTCATCATTTATGCACTTTCCAGTAATGGGGAGAGATAAGCACTAATTCATTAATAGCCTAGGCTCAGAGCCGACACAAATCCCTTATAAGTGAGGGAAAGCCATATATAGGATACGTCTCACTCCTGACCGCAAACTCCCATGAACTCCCATTAGGACGGTAGTAGTTGGCCTACTCCAGGGTCGGGAAAGCCATTAGTGCAGTAGGAGTATCGATCTGACATACTGATCCTACCTTATCTGATCTGAGGCTCTGAGCCTAGACTCAACCGAACATTTTGGTTTAGGACATACATTTAGATTTAGATTTAAAAACATTATATTTTAATCAGTGATTGCTGAAGGCATCTCTCCATCGCTTTCTGTCAGACAGAGTCTCCTCCTACCGGCCGAGCTGATAAAACCTTTCATTGGCTAAATTACCAGAAGTGAAATGATCTCTGCGAAACTGTTTCAAAATGCCCAACTGCAAAATATCAGCCCGGGTGAAAGTTCTGCATGGTATACTGATTTACACCACGGTATACTGATGTCTAGTCTTCAGTCTAGGCCCAAAGATGAGATGGTCACTTCAAACGGAGGGAAAGCCTCCAGCCCCAAACCTCAAAGTACCATTACAATTCCATTAAAACTGAAAATGTCATTAAGATCGAAAATGCCATTAGTCCGAGGCCAGGAAACAGATTAGTGAAGTAGGCATTTAATCACTGTTAGTCGCCATTTGTTGGGATGGCGGAGGAAGTTGTACGCCCTGGCTGCTGCACAGACCAAGCCTACTAGTGTTGGACGGCCGCTCCCGGCCGACCGCTTACATCAACGAAAATAAAAAACAATATTGCTCAAAACTGCAAGCTCATGGCTTTCCACTGTTTCATTTTGCTTCGAAATCATTTATAATTTGTTGTTAATGACAGTAACATAAGAAAAAGGCGACTAAAGCCATTAGATCATTCAGTTGTGTTGCTGAGGCCGGGTCAACGGGTCCTGGTACAAGACCTCGGCTTCACCTCAGTCTTGTTCCTGGGTCCATAGACCGGCCTCAGCAACACAACCTCAGGATCTAATCACCCAATATACCATTCTTATCTGATGTGAGGGTTTGGACCTGGACTGTGTCAGGATCCCAGGCTACATGTAGAGCTGCTATCTACTGTAGGAGCTACACAGGAGCTGCTCTATAGGTGGAGTTAGTAACTGAGTAACTGCACCTCAATACGGGTCAGATCTTTGGAAAATGTACAATTGGCAGCTCTACACACTTAGTAAATTTTGCTAAACTAGACTGAAAATGATAAATACCGGGTATATCTGAGTATATTTGGTGTCGAGTTGATTTGAAGTATCTGTTTTGCTATATTAAACTATATTTTGTCGTAAATGTCGATTATTTGAGACGATTGGTAAGGGTGAATTGTACATTTGTTGAAGATCTGGCCCATACACTTCCCCTATTACTCAACCTCCCACACCTATTGACGTTAGCTCCCTATGATGGTTTACAGGGATACGTCCTTATTATGTACAGTAGGAATGGCGGTAATTAATGAACGGTCCCCTGAGAGGAAAGTGGCTCTTATATAAAGGAGGTAAGAAAGAGTATTGTGAAGGCGAGAGCTATGAGAATGGCGGGAAGAGGAAAAAGTGATGGGAGGAGGAGGAGGAGGGAGGGGGGGGGAGGGGGGGAGGGGGAGGGGGAGGGTGTTGTACAAGGTGTAATTGGTTCCATTGTGTTCGTGTTGAATAAATGTCATATGGTGGTGATGTGTACATGTATAGGAGGTGGGGCAGGGGCGCAGGTAGAGGGCGGAGGGGAGAGGGAGAGATGGGAGAGCATGGAGATGGGAGATAGAGAGATGGGAGAGGATGGAGATGGGAGATAGAGAGATGGGAGAGGATGGAGATGGGAGATAAGAGCGATAGGAGAGGATGGAGGTGGGAGAGAGGGAGAGAGGGAGATAGAGATGGGAGATAGAGAGATGGGAGAGGAGGCGAGGGAGAGAGGGGGAACGAGAGAGAGAAGAGAGATGGGGGACAGTGGGAGGAGAGAGAGAACACTGAACAGGGAGATATAGGGGAGAGATGGAGGGGGAGAGATGGGCACGGGAGAGAGATGGGAGAGGTGAAGAGAGTGCCTTCGGAGAGGGAGAGAGTATGAGAGTGGGAGCAGAAGGGGAGTCTCCAAGAAGAATGGGAGGGAGAGAATAGGTATATGTGAGCAAGATAGAGGGGGAAAAGCGAAGAGAGAGGGGAGAGAGAGAAGAGAGAGAAGAGAGACGGGAGAGATATAGAAAAGGAGAGGGAGAGAGTATGAGAGTGGGAGGAGAGAGTGGAGTCTGGGAAGAAAGGGAGAGAGGGAGAGGTGAGAAGAGAGGGAAGGAAGGGAAAAAGAGAGGAGAAAGGGAGGAGATGGAAAGAGAGAAAGACAGGAGACAGATGGAAAGAGGGGGAAGGGGAGCGAGACAGAGAGGAGAGATGGAGAGCTACAGTGAGAAGGAGAGGGATAAAGTAACAGAGAGGATAGAAAAGAAAAGGTCAAGCCTACCTGTACACACACATACATATTCTACAGGTGCTATATCAACCCTGACATTTGTACAGCCCGGGTACATGATTACCTGCACTAATTACTGGTGAGTGGAGACATCACAATACATATATACAGGTGAGGGGTGATTAGGTGGCACTAGTGGCAGGTGGGCAGGCACATGGGGGAACAAGCAGACAGGATGAGATACTGGAGAGAGAGGGAAGAGATAGAGAGAAAGTGGAGAGAGGAGGAGAGAGAGAGGACGGGGGAAAAGAGAGAGAAGGAAGGGAAAGAAGGAAGAGAGTGGAGAGGGGAGAGAGAGTGGGGAGACAGGGAGAGGGAAGAGCGGGGGAAGAGAGGAGAGAGAGAGGGGGATGGAGGAGAGAGAGAGGGGGATGGAGGAGAGAGAGAGGGGGATGGAGGAGAGAGAGAGGGGAAGAGAGGAGAGAGAGAGAGGGGGGATGGAGGAGAGAGAGAGGGGGATGGAGGAGAGAGAGAGGGGGATGGAGGAGAGAGAGAGGGGGATGGAGGAGAGAGAGGGGGGAAGAGAGGAGAGAGAGAGGGGGAAGAGAGGAGAGAGAGAGAGAGGGGGGATGGAGGAGAGAGAGAGGGGGGATGGAGGAGAGAGAGGGGGATGGAGGAGAGAGAGAGGGGGATGGAGGAGAGAGAGGGGGGGATGGAGGAGAGAGAGGGGGGATGGAGGAGAGAGGGGGAGGAAAGGAAGGAGAGAGAAGAAAGGGAGAGAAGACGGGGAGTATTTATCTCTCCCCTCTCTACCCTCCCTGCAACGATCTCATGAATGAAATATACAAATGAAATAAACCATAATCCACAATCACAAATATTCGCATCTATTAGAGCCAGTAATACCGGGACAAGTTGTGACTGCTGCACCAGTAGCACCAGCATGCCATGGTGCAGTAGTATTTGTATGATCCATCACGTGATTCTCACGCTAATTAGCACTAATTAGTCTAATTGTACACCACTCTCCCCCCACTCATCCACTCTCCCCCCACTCATCCACTCTCCCCCCACTCATCCACTCTCCCCCCACTCATCCACTCTCCCCCCACTCATCCACTCTCCCCCCACTCATCCACTCTCCCCCCACTCATCCACTCTCCCCCCACTCATCCACTCTCCCCCCACTCATCCACTCTCCCCCCACTCATCCACTCTCCCCCCACTCATCCACTCTCCCCCCACTCATCCACTCTCCCCCCACTCATCCACTCTCCCCCCCACTCATCCACTCTCCCCCCCACTCATCCACTCTCCCCCACTCATCCACTCTCCCCCCACTCATCCACTCTCCCCCCACTCCTCCACTCTCCCCCCACTCATCCACTCTCCCCCCACTCATCCACTCTCCTCCCACTCATCCACTCTCCCCCCACTCCATCCACTCTCCCCCCCACTCATCCACTCTCCCCCACTCATCACTCTCCCCCCACTCATCCACTCTCCCCCCACTCATCCACTCTCCCCCCACTCATCCACTCTCCCCCCACTCATCCACTCTCCCCCCACTCATCCACTCTCCCCCCACCTCATCCACTCTCCCCCCACTCATCCACTCTCCCCCACTCATCCACTCTCCCCCCACTCATCCACTCTCCCCCCACTCATCCACTCTCCCCCCCACTCATCCACTCCACTCTCCCCACTCATCCACTCTCCTCCCCCCACTCATCCACTCTCCCCCCACTCATCCACTCTCCCCCCACTCATCCACTCTCCCCCCACTCATCCCACTCTCCCCCCACTCATCCACTCTCCCCCCACTCATCCACTCTCCCCCCACTCATCCACTCTCCCCCCACTCATCCACTCTCCCCCCACTCATCCACTCTCCCCCACTCATCCACTCTCCCCCCACTCATCCACTCTCCCCCCACTCATCCACTCCACTCTCCCCACTCATCCACTCTCCACCAGTGTTCACTGGTGTCGCACCGCTGTGCTACATGATCACTGATGTCCCCAGCCAGGCAATAACCGACCCCATAGCCTTTATAATATGTGATGTGGTACAGGAAAATGAGTCACAAGTCGCGGAATTTATATCTTTCAAAGTCATTTATTCACAAGATATCTTTATTGGAATGTTTTCATTGTCGGAGTCTCTAGTCCGTCAGGTCTTATGAATATATGTACCAAATTTCAAGAGAGTATATCAAACATATCCATGCATTTATAAGATCATCCAGATATGGAGTAGTACAATTTACCAACTTTACTACTGATTAAATGTCCACCTAAAATATTGCAAACTTTTTTTTCAGAAATAAAGATATCAAACTTAAAATAAAGAAATACGCGTCACATTATGTGATTTGTTCCAGGAAATGAGTCACAAGTCGCAAAATATGGATTTTGAGATATTATCATATTGAAAAGATGAGATCAAACCGATTCCAATTATGGTAAACAGTTGGATACCTAATGAGTATTTCTATATTTTAGTTTGATATTTTTATTTTTGAAAAATAAGTTTGCAATATTTCTGGGAGGACATTTAGTAATAAAGTAGCTACTTAGACCTTAGAAACACAAGGATCATATTTATTACACTGTCTTGAAATTTGGTACATGTATTCGTCTGAATTTGCTGTATTTTCCTGAAACACCATATAAAGATAATAGCTTTTATATAATTTGGAAACATATGGCAAATGAAACGTATCACGAATGTGAAATTTTATCAATAAAAGTATTTTTAAAAAAAGATACCGTATAAGACTTTGGGGAGTCACTAACCTTATTATATATTAGTTGAAAAACTAAAGTTATTGATAATAACCACTTCTCCCTATATAAGCAACAATGGATACATTGAGATACTCGCCCTAAAACAGCAATAGACTCTACATTTTCTCTACAAACTATAATTATGAATAAAATGTTCTTTTATTCTAGTCCAAGAACATACTAGAAGACCAGAAAATTGGTTTTCTGGTGTGTATGGCTCCTATTCGTACCCCCCCCCCCCTTAGGTACAAATGAATAATATTTTGAAGTGAATTGAATATTTTGAAGCAAATTCTAAACAATACATTACAATGGAAATCCCGTTGAGGACGAGAATTAGCGCGAGATTTCAATAAGCGGACACACGCTATTGAGGGCTTCTGGAAACGGCATTATGGGAAATTTCTTGCTAAATGAGGAGTTTCCATGCCAACAGTGCAATTAGAGAGTTTAGAGAGCTCGCGGGCGATCAGTCCCTTATCTCTGTTTTTATAGAGAGTTTGTATGAACCACAATCCGCCGACAGGGAATGAGATGCGCTGGTTTTACACAAAGCGTTTTCACGGAATTGCTGGAACAAGTGTTTGATTCTGAAGTCACAATTTGTTTGCGAGAAGATTCAACATTATTGTTCTACCAGACCAGGCTCAGAGCTGAGAGAGTCCCTCCAAACTGAGGGAAAGCCTCTCCATTGCCTCTCCATTCTAGGCTCAGAGCTGAGGAAAAGCCTCTCAAGTCTACAGTCAGAGCTGAGAGAGTCCCTCCAAACTGAAGGAAAGCCTCTCCATTCTAGGCTCACAGCTGAGAGTTCCCTCCAAACTGAGGGAAAGCCCCTCCAGTCTAGGCTCACAGCTGAGAGGTTCCCTCCAAACTGAGGGAAAGCCCCTCCAGTCTAGGCTCAGAGTTGAGAGAGTCCCACCAAACTGAGGGAAAGCCTCTCCAATCTAGGCTCAGAGTTCAGAGAGTCCCTTCAAACTGAGGGAAAGCCTCTCCATTCTAGGCTCAGAGTTGTGAGAGTCCCTCCAAACTGAGGGAAAGCCTCTCCATTCTAGGCTCAGAGCTGAGGAAAAGCCTCTCCAGTCTAGAGTCAGAGTTGTGATAGTCCCTCCAAACTGAGGGAAAGCTAGGCTCAGAGTTGAGAGTCCCTCCAAACTGAGGGAAAGTCCTCTCTATTCTAGGCTCAGAGTTGAGGGATTCCCTTCAAACTGAGGGGAAAACCTCTCCTGTCTAGGCTCAGAGCTGAGGAAAAGCCTCTCCAGTCTAGAGTCAGAGTTGTGAGAGTCCCTCCAAACTGAGTGAAAGCCCCTCCAGTCTAGGCTCAGAGTTGAGAGTCCCTCCAAACTGAGTGAAAGCCTCTCCAGTCTAGGCTCAGAGTTGAGAGAGTCCCTCCAAACTGAGGGAAAACCTCTCCAGTCTAGGCTCAGAGTTGTGATAGTCCTCCAAACTGAGGGAAAGCCTCTGTAGTCTAGACTCAGAGTTGAGAGAGTCCCTCCAAACTGAGGGAAAGCCTCTCACAGTCTGGGCTCAGAGTTGAGAGAGTCCCTCCAAACTGAGGGAAAGCCTCTCCAGTCTAGGCTCAGAGTTGTGATAGTCCCTCCAAACTGAGGGAAAGCCTCTCCAGTCTAGGCTCAGAGTTGGGAGAGTCCCTTCAAACTGAGGGAAAGCCTCTCCAGTATAGGCTCAGAGTTGAGAGTCCCTCCAAACTGAGGGAAAAGTAGGCCTCTCTAGTCTAGGCTCAGAGCTGAGAGGTTCCCTCCAAACTGAGGGAAAGCCTCTTCAGTAAAGGCTCGGAGCTGGGAGAGTCCTCCAAACTGAGGGAAAGCCTTTCCATTCTAGGCTCAGAGCTGAGGAAAAGCCTCTCCAGTCTAGAGTCAGAGTTGTGATAGTCCCTCCAAACTGAGGGAAAGCCTCTCCAGTCCTAGGCTCAGAGTTGTGATAGTCCCTCCAAACTGAGGGAAAGCCTCTCCAGTCTAGGCTCAGAGCTGAGAGAGTCCCTTCAAACTGAGGGAAAGCCCCTCCAGTCTAGAGTCAGAGTTGTGATAGTCCCTCCAAAACTGAGGGAAAGCCTCTCCATTCTAGGCTCAGAGCTGGGAGAGTCCCTCCAAACTGAGGGAAAGCCTCTTCAGTAAAGCTCGGAGCTGGGGAGAGTCCCTCCAAACTGAGGGAAAGCCTTTCCATTCTAGGCTCAGAGCTGAGGAAAAGCCTCTCCAGTCTAGAGTCAGAGTTGTGATAGTCCCTCCAAACTGAGGGAAAGCCTCTCCAGTCTAGGCTCAGAGTTGTGATAGTCCCTCCAAACTGAGGGGAAAGCCTCTCCAGTCTAGGCTCAGAGCTGAGAGAGTCCCTTCAAACTGAGGGAAAGCCCCTCCAGTCTAGGCTCAGAGTTGATAGGGTCCCTCCAAACTGAGGGAAAGCCCCTTCAGTCTAGGCTCAGAGCTGAGAGAGTCCCTCCAAACTGAGGGAAAGCCCCTCCAGTCTAGCCTCAGAGTTGAGAGAGGCCCTCCAAACTGAGGGAAAGCCTCTCCAGTCTAGGCTCAGAGTTGAGGGAGTCCTCCAAACCGAGGGAAAGCCTCTCCAGTCTAGGCTCAGAGTTGAGGGAGTCCTCCAAACTGAGGGGAAAGCCCCTCCAGTCTAGGCTCAGAGTTGATAGGGTCCCTCCAAACTGAGGGAAAGCCTCTCCAGTCTAGACTCAGAGCTGAGAGAGTCCCTCCAAACTGAGGGAAAGCCCCTCCAATCTAGCCTCAGAGTTGAGAGAGGCCCTCCAAACTGAGGGAAAGCCTCTCCAGTCTAGGCTCAGAGTTGAGGGAGTCCTCCAAACTGAGGGAAAGCCTCTCCAATCTAGACTCATAGTTGAGAGAGTCCCTCCAAACTGAGGGAAAGCCTTTCCAGTCTAGGCTCAGAGTGAGAGTCCCTCTAAACTGAGGGAAAGTCTCTCCAGTCTAGGCTCAGAGTTGAGAGAGGCCCTCCAAACTGGGGGAAAGCCTCTCCAGTCCAGAGTTGAGAGAGCCCCTTCAAACTGAGGGAGAGTTGGGAGAGTCCCTCCAAACTGAGGGAAAGCCCCTTCAGTCTAGGCTCAGAGCTGAGAGAGTCCCTCCAAACTGAGGAAAGCCCCTCCAGTCTAGCCTCAGAGTTGAGAGAGGCCCTCCAAACTGAGGGAAAGCCTCTCCAGTCTAGGCTCAGAGTTGAGGGAGTCCTCCAAACTGAGGGAAAGCCTCTCCAGTCTAGGCTCAGAGTTGAGGGAGTCCTCCAAACTGAGGGAAAGCCCCTCCAGTCTAGGCTCAGAGTTGATAGGGTCCCTCCAAACTGAGGGAAAGCCTCTCCAGTCTAGACTCAGAGCTGAGAGAGTCCCTCCAAACTGAGGGAAAGCCCCTCCAATCTAGCCTCAGAGTGAGAGAGGCCCTCCAAACTGAGGGAAAGCCTCTCCAGTCTAGGCTCAGAGTTGAGGGAGTCCTCCAAACTGAGGGAAAGCCTCTCCAATCTAGACTCATAGTTGAGAGAGTCCCTCCAAACTGAGGGAAAGCCTTTCCAGTCTAGGCTCAGAGTTGAGAGTCCCCTCTAAACTGAGGGAAAGTCTCTCCAGTCTAGGCTCAGAGTTGAGAGAGGCCCTCCAAACTGGGGGAAAGCCTCTCCAGTCCAGAGTTGAGAGAGCCCCTTCAAACTGAGGGAGAGTTGGGAGAGTCCCTCAAACTGAGGGAAAGCCCCTCCAGTCTAGGCTCAGAGTTGAGAGAGGCCCTCCAAACTGGGGGAAAGCCTCTCCAGTCTAGGCTCAGAGTTGAGAGAGGCCCGTCAAACTGAGGGAAAGCCTCTCCAGTCTAGGCTCAGAGTTGATAGGGTCCCCCCAAACTGAGGGAAAGCCTCTCCAGTCTAGGCTCAGAGTTGAGAGAGTCCCTCCAAACTGAGGGAAAGCCTCTGGTTCCAAACCACAAAATGCCATTAGAATCCCATTAGTCCAATCACTGACAGGGACACAAGTCGGCCAAAAACACTGAAAACCTTCAAGAAAAAAAGAAAACAAACTCAAATCATTTAGATTCCTTTACAGAATATCTTAAATTGATTTATAAAGACAAACATTTTGGTGAAATTTTAACAGGAAATGTAAACAGGAAATTTAAACAAAAAGAAAGTTTATTTCCTATCACTATCCTTCCGTTATTCCCTCCT
>OW804095.1:4385633-4415365 GCA_942159475.1 Sthenelais limicola | reverse complement strand
TATGCGTCTATTTTAAAATATGAGATATGTGGTATAAAATTAGGATGCAACTCGGTTGGTTTCTGACTTACCTGCAGCTTCTGGTCAAAAAACACCTTTTTTTTCTTTTTTTTATTTAAAATGTTTATACAGCAAATCAAATCATTTCAAGTAGTCAAGTACAATGTACAAGTTGTGGGCATTATATACGGTCAGAAACCATCCTCGTTACATCCTATCATAGAATACAACGTTCAGTTTTTACAGTGTATATTAGCCATTCTATCAAATTATAGGACACTCATTAAGAAAACAATAAAAGACAATTTTAGTGATATGAGAACTCAATTGTGCACAATTAACTTTTTTCTGTTCTCTATGGATGAAATCGCAGAAAAATGTACAATTCGCCTTCCCCAATTCTCTCAAATAATCTAAATTTAAGACGAAAGTGAGGTTCAAACTTCAGTTTGACATAACCAAACAGATAGTTTGAATCAAAGCAATATCAAATATACTTAGATATACCGAATATTGACCTTTTTTCAGTCTTATTTTAGCAGAATTTACTAAATGTGTAGCGCTGCCAATTGTAAATTTTAATAATGGAAAATCCTCTAGCCCTGACCAAAATATATACAAATGTGATATTTATGTAAGAAGTAGTGTTGAAAGGGGTCTAAGTCCACCCTACCCCTTTATATTACATGTTAACACTGCAGTTTGCAATTTAGTTCCATTAAAAGTTCCATTAAAGAAGGTCTAATGCGAGTCCGTAACCACCGTTCCTTCTAAAACCCCACACAAAACATGCAGCCAAAATTACCCTTTAAGACCTGGGGGTACTTTACTAAAATTAAACTATAATACCATGGTAACAAGATGGTTTCCATGGCAATACCCAGCTCCCCCATGCTGTAGCTCAGATTGATTAAACAGCATTACCCCCCGAGGCTAGGAATAAAGGAGGAAATTGGGTATTTGAACGCACCGGGGCTATTAGCATGCCCTGCAGGTCAGACTGGTACAGCCCCTGATCGCAGTATTTGAATGCACCCACCATCCGCCACCATAACGAGACTTCCGGTCAGGTGATTCAGGTATTATGGGATACATAGGATGCTACCGGTGAACCTGGTGGGTGGAGTGGAGGGACGGGGGCGCATAATTGCAGCCTCCCCCCCCCCCCCACAACACACACACACACTCATGATGGAATCAATATAAAATTGCAAGAAATGGGAACTATTGCATTTGTAACGGTACATAATGCAACACAAAAATTACTGACATTGTTAAAAAAAACACATGCAAAAGCCTGCAAAATTTATATCATAGACATTTTAGAGATGAGCTAGTCTTTGGATACAGAAGAAACCCAAATACCAGTTATATGTTAGTTTCATCTAAACACAGTTGAAGTTTAATAGGTTTAAAGCCTATTTTGTCTCCTACTGCACGAAACAATTCAGAACTGCCAGCTCATTGTGCAGTTTTTAAAAAAAAAACTCATAATTGGTTCTCCGATAAAATAAAAAGTATTATATTTCAGAATCCCCAAATACATAATGAGTTGCCAGTGCAAACATGTACTAATAATTCACACACACTCAATAAAAGACATCCATTATACGTCCATGCTGTTTGAGATGTGCAATAAATCCACACTATATTAATTGTGGATTTACGATATTCAAGGCCCTGCACAAAGTTATAAAAGGCTTTTTACTGACTGCATGTAAAGGGCTCTAACTTTCAAGATGGCTTACATACATCTCAAGTGATGTTACCTGGGTATTGATTTCCACTAAATATTTGTGAGCTCCATGAGCTCCTTGAGAACATTGTGTAGTGTGGTCTCAATAAAATTGATTAAAAATCGATTTTTTATTTTTTTTTAACATATCTTTATTCAGGTAAATAAGTGCTGGCATATGCCATAGCAATACGTTGTAAGGCTCAGGTAAACCCGGTATTCCGCCTTACCCTGAATTTTCGCTTTACAATTTAGCATCTTTTAGAATTGTTGAAGATAACTGTAACAAAATACCCAATGAGATACGATCAGATCTTATTTTGTTGTTGCTTCATTAATCGGAGCTTAAATATTTCAATCTTGGACCAAAGTCGATGCGAACTTTATTTTAAAAAATAAAATGGTACCCCCCCCCCCCCCCCAGCATCCCGCCCCCCTTCTCTCTGCTCCAGCCAAGAAAGCCTCCCATTCCGCCCCTGTAAATGTACGTTACCGCCTGGAAGCCTTCATACCGCCCTCTAGTGTTTGATCCAGTAGGTAGAGCGAGCGGGTGTGTTCGATAGCCTGTAATTGTCTGATCTGTGGTGGAGGTGGGTGTGTTCGATAACCTGTAATGTTGTCACATGTGGTAGAGGTGGGTGTGTTTGACAACCCTCTCATGTGGAGAGATCAAAAGATGGGTTGTAAGAGACGGGATGTACAGACGTGGGTGGGCATCCCGGGCTGTGTACACTTGGTGTATTTATTACATGCCCATGCTGTATGAGGGGTGCAATAACAGAATGTGTATTACATGCCCATGCTGTATGAGGGGTGCAATAACAGAATGTGTATTACATGCCCATGCTGTATGAGGGGTGCAATAACAGAATGTGTATTACATGCCCATGCTGTATGAGGGGTGCAATAACAGAATTTATTATACGTGCATTCCTCTGGAGAGGTGCAATAAAAATAAGTGCAATAAAAATATTCTCATGGTACGCATACGATAAAAATGTAGTTGTCTAAAAATAGCTCTGATGTTACCTCTGTACTCTGTTGACATGCTTTGTGGAGATCCAAAGTTGCTTAAAATCGTGTTTTCAGATCTCCGCGAAGCAGGTCAACAAATCTAACTGTGGCCTAGGGTCTCTGAGACTTTGTTTACCAAGTCGCCTGCTTTTTCAGTGTTATCTGATAATTTACATATAAAATTTGATCAAATTTATGCACATAACAGAATGTGTATTGTATGCCCATACTGTATGAGGGGTGCAATAACAGAATGTGTATTACATGCCCATGCTGTATGAGGGGTGCAATAACAGAATGTGTATTACATGCCCATGCTGTATGAGGGGTGCAATAACAGAATGTGTATTACATGCCCATGCTGTATGAGGGGTGCAATAACAGAATGTGTATTACATGTCCATGCTGTATGAGGGGTGCAATAACAGAATGTGTATTACATGCCCATGCTGTATGAGGGGTGCAATAACAGAATGTGTATTATATGCCCATGCTGTATGAGGGGTGCAATAACAGAATGTGTATTGTATGCCCATGCTGTATGAGGGGTGCAATAACAGAATGTGTATCATATGCCACTGCTGTATGAGAGGTGCAATAACAGAATGTGTATTACATGCCCATGCTGTATGAGGGGTGCAATAACAGAATGTTTATCATATGACCATGCTGTATGAGGGGTGCAATAACAGAATGTTTATCATATGACCATGCTGTATGAGGGGTACAATAACAGAATGTTTATTACATGCCCATGCTGTATGAGGGGTGCAATAACAGAATGTGTATTACATGCCCATGCTGTATGAGGGGTGCAATAACAGAATGTTTATTACATGCCCATGCTGTATGAGAGGTGCAATAACAGAATGTTTATTACATGCCCATGCTGTATGAGAGGTGCAATAACAGAATGTGTATTATATGCCCATGCTGTATGAGGGGTGTAATAACAGAATGTTTATTACATGCCACTGCTGTATGAGAGGTGCAATAACAGAATGTTTATTACATGCCCATGCTGTATGAGAGGTGCAATAACACAATGTGTATTACACACCCATGCTGTATGAGGGGTGCAATAACAGAATGTGTATTACACACCCATGCTGTATGAGAGGTGCAATAACAGAATGTTTATTACATGCCCATGCTGTATGAGAGGTGCAATAACACAATGTGTATTACACACCCATGCTGTATGAGGGGTGCAATAACAGAATGTGTATTACATGCCCATGCTGTATGAGGGGTGCAATAACAGAATGTGTATTATATGCCCATGCTGTATGAGGGGTGCAATAACAGAATGTGTATTACATGCCCAATTTATCTACAGTTTTCTAGTTTTTCTCGAGATTGTACATTGAGGTGGAGGTTTTAGCAATTGGACCCATGTTGACACAAAGAGAGTGAGAGAGAGAGATAGCAGGTGGGGCTGGGGATGAGAGCTAGTGGTGAGAACAAAGAGGATGAGGTGGAAGAGAGAGAGAGAGTTGAGAGGTAACTGAAGTAGAGATGAGATGGTGAGGAGCGGGCAGTGCGACTATTGCCACCTGAGACTGAGTGTGTGTTGTGTGGTTGTAGGGAGACCAATACCATGCATGGGTTAACTCATTAAATATATATATATATATATATGCTGTTATACCTCCTTGTGTCATATATATCTATTATCCACACTAGCTTACTCTATTTAACGTTTCTATACCTTACATGTTACCCCATGAAAAGCAATAATAACTGGAGGGAATAATAGGTTGAAATGATGCAAGCCAAAACATAATGTACAGCTGGTCGTCCCAGCTTTAGTCGATTTATGTCAGTTGTATACATAAGAGAAAGAAGTAGTTATAAAGCTACAAAGGTGCAGTACGATATCTTAGTTTTATCCGCGAACTCGTTGTGTATTGTATTTTACCAGGCCACAAACAAATTACAAAAATTATCTATGTATTATGAACGTATTAGAATATATGAAGCTGTATTGTTTTGTATTGAAAGTCATTATTCAAAGTGTTTTATTCACAAGATATGTTTGTGGGAATGTTTTCACTTTTGGGTTGCTTAACGCTTGCCGTAGCATGAATACATGCACTAAATTTCAAGACTTTATATTGAATGCGCAGTGGCACATACAAATCCCATATTAAGTCCTGGTACAAAAGCCAACATTTGACAAGCTGATGTACATTTAGAGAGCGGGCACTACAAATATCTGACAAGCTGATGTACATTTAGAGAGCGGGCACTACAAACATCTGACAAGCTGATGTACATTTAGAGAGCGGGCACTACAAATATCTGACAAGCTGATGTACATTTAGAGAGCGGGCACTTCAAATATCTGACAAGCTGATGTACATTTAGAGAGCGGGCACTACAAATATCTGACAAGCTGATGTACATTTAGAGAGCGGGCACTACAAACATCTGACAAGCTGATGTACATTTAGAGAGCGGGCACTACAAATATCTGACAAGCTGATGTACATTTAGAGAGCGGGCACTTCAAATATCTGACAAGCTGATGTACATTTAGAGAGCGGGCACTACAAATATCGGACAAGCTGATGTACATTTAGAGAGCGGGCACTACAAATATCTGACAAGCTGATGTACATTTAGAGAGCGGGCACTACAAACATCTGACAAGCTGATGTACATTTAGAGAGCGGGCACTACAAATATCTGACAAGCTGATGTACATTTAGAGAGCGGGCACTACAAATATCTGACAAGCTGATGTACATTTAGAGAGCGGGCACTACAAATATCTGACAAGCTGATGTACATTTAGAGAGCAGGCACTACAAATATCTGACAAGCTGCTATACATTTAGAGAGCGGGCACTACAAACATCTGACAAGCTGATGTACATTTAGAGAGCGGGCACTACAAACATCTGACAAGCTGATGTACATTTAGAGAGTGGGCACTACAAATATCTGACAAGCTGATGTACATTTAGAGAGCGGGCACTTCAAATATCTGACAAGCTGATGTACATTTAGAGAGCGGGCACTTCAAATATCTGACAAGCTGATATACATTTAGAGAGCGGGCACTACAAACATCTGACAAGCTGATGTACATTTAGAGAGCGGGCACTACAAACATCTGACAAGCTGATGTACATTTAGAGAGCGGGCACTACAAATATCTGACAAGCTGATGTACATTTAGAGAGCGGGCACTTCAAATATCTGACAAGCTGATGTACATTTAGAGAGCGGGCACTTCAAATATCTGACAAGCTGATGTACATTTAGAGAGCGGGCACTACAAATATCTTCCCTGGGAAAATGGAAGGATTGAAGTTTGTATACCAATCCTGCTCTGACATGACGTCACTGCCATAGATCGTAGTTGTACTCTTCAGGTAAATAATAATAATTACAATTATATGTCATGTGTTACAGAAAGAAATGAATCATAAGTTGCATATTTTCAAATTGTTTTATACATCTCTCTGTAGGAATGTTTTCATGTCTGCGTTACATAGCACTTTATGTAACAGTAGCTGTACTCTAATTACAATTATGTCTGATGAGTTACAGAAAAAGTTAGCATAAGTCACAAGACTGATAATTTCAAAGTGTTCTATGCAGAAGATCTCTCTGTAGAAATGTTTTCATTTCTGGGTTATCTAGCACTGTATGTCTAATTTATCTCCGCCATTCATCCATCCATCCATCCATCTACTCCCTCCCCCGACACACACACACACTCCCACTGCTATGTCTCTCTGTGGTCCCCGAGGTATCAAATAATGGCAGACAATAAATCCATCAATCACTGGTTGACAGGTCTAAGCCACGCCCACCTACTTCCGGTGGTAGACAGAGGGATGAGAGGCTAATGTACCTGTTGTGTAACCAGGCTTGTACTATACCCGCACTTAATCGCTCTTCTCATATACTACTTGAATACATATTTCACTTAATACTTCTTACCTCTCTCCGTCTCTTTCCCTCCTCTCTCTCCGTCTCTTTCCCTCCTCTCTCACCGTCTCTTTCCCTCCTCTCAATCTCTACTCTCTGTTTTCTTTCTCCACTCATTCTACCTTTCTCTCGCTATCACTTTCTCCCCTCACCCTCACCGGTCTACCCTGTCCCTCTCTCTTCTCTCTCTCCCTCTCTCCTCTCTCTCCCTCTCTCTTCTCTCTTTCCTCTTCCTCCTCTCCCTCCTCTCTCTCCCTTCTCTCTTCCTCCCTTCTCTCTCCCTCCTCTCTGTGTCCTCTCTTTCTCCTTTTTCTCCTTCCTCTCTCTCCTTCCTCTCTCCCCCTCTCTGCCTCTCCTTCTCTCTCTCTCCTATCTCTCCCTCCTCTCTCTCCCTACTCTCTTCCTCCCTTCTCTCTCCCTCCTCTCTGTGTCCTCTCTTTCTCCTTTTTCTCCTTCCTCTCTCTCCTTCCTCTCTCCTCTCTCCCCCTCTCTGCCTCTCCTTCTCTCTCCCTCCCTCTCCCTCCTC
This sequence comes from Sthenelais limicola, assembly GCA_942159475.1. NCBI lineage: Eukaryota > Metazoa > Annelida > Polychaeta > Phyllodocida > Sigalionidae > Sthenelais > Sthenelais limicola. The sequence goes on along the minus strand of OW804095.1, from coordinate 4,408,145 downwards.
TCCTCTTCACTTTCTTTCTTATCTTTTAATTTTTGCTTCTCTGCTGTTCCTAGACTACCATTCACCGTCTCCTCATTTCTCACCTCCTCTATCTCCTTCCATTCCGACCACTATCTCTATTACTATACCACTGAATAGCCCCTTCTATTTAGCAAAACATTCATCTTTCCACACATTTACCCCCTCAACCTCACCCCACCTATATTAGTACCCCCTGCCACCCCCACCCCCTCCCCCTGCATTAAGACAAACCCCCTGTGTATACAGTTGGCACCAGGGGGCGGTGTGTTACCTTACCGTGCCGCCAGACGGCGTGTGTCACAGCTTGTTCTACCTCTTCACCCCAGCCTCTACTAAATATAATCCCACGCCGTGATACATGGCTTCATTTCTTTAGTTTATTGTCCCGCCGCTAGAGCCAATAAACACGGTGATTAATTCCTGGCTGACGGCTCGTCTTGTGAAGGAGGAAGATCCATAACTTTGTATTTAACGATGTCTAACTTAGAACCATTAATTCTCTCATGTTCTGAGCTACATCTGTATGTATTATATATATGGTGTATATTATATATAGATGTACCTCTGTATGTATTATATACGGTGTATATTATATATAGATGTACCTCTGTATGTATTATATATGGTGTATATTATATATAGATGTACCTCTGTATGTATTATATATGGTGTATATTATATATAGATGTACCTCTGTATGTATTATATATATGGTGTATATTATATATAGATGTACCTCTGTATGATTATAAATGGGTCAGATTTTCAGAAAATGTACAATTGGCAGCTCTACACATTTAGGAAATTTTGCTAAATAAGGCTGAAAAATGATGAATACCAGGTATATCAGAGTATTTTTGGTATTGCATTGATTTATAGTATCAGTTCTGTTGTGTTAAACTGTATTTTGAAGCTCATTTTTGTCTTAAATTTGGGTTATTTGAGAGGATTGGCGAAGGCGAATTGTACATTTTCTGAAGATCTGACCCATATATGGTGTATATTGAATATAGATGGATGGAGAGACAGGTCCATATGTAAATAGACAGATTGATGAATAGATAAGGGACCAAGGGATAGATGGATGGATGGAGGGAGGGAGGGATGAAGGGATGGAGGGCTGTATAGATGGATGGATAGATGGATGGATGAATAGATAGATGGAGGAAAGGAGGGAGGGGCGGATAAATGGGTGACGACCATTAATAAGTAAAAACACAGCAGCCAAGACTTTTGGTGGACTATTGAGATATAAATGCATAAACAGGCTTAAATCCTCCACAATGTCGGTCAAATGACTTTTAAACTGGTTGGAAAAGAATCAATGTATACCCAGGCCATAAACACACTCACCTTTACTATTACTACTTATCTGGCTATGGTGGCTTGTACTACACCTGCACTTACTATTAATATTAGTGTTGAAATCTTGTATTTTTAAAGATGAAAAATAGGGTTAAACAATTTCTGCACAGTGCAGGTCTAAATGTAGTCCAAATAATAATGCAGCTGCTGCTGAATCAGACAAAAAGGCTTTGTTATTGGCAGAATGCTGCACGCTCGGGAGATATATGTATATGTACAGTTTGTGGGATTTAGTCTACAATGAGTCAGCAGGTCTGGTTGCTATGGGGACTGTGTAACCATGGTGACAGAGTAAGGAGAACATGAGCGTGCTTAACAAGTGAACGATAATACAGGTAAACAAGATTGCTGCTAATTATAATATGATAGATGTCAAGCATTCTTTCAGATTGAGTTCTTTCCAGGATATTACCCATTTGGTTTCTAACAATAGAGGATTCGCATGTTTCTCTGCAGATGTCTATTACAATGCATGCTGGGATGGGTTCAGTTAAGATCTGACATACAAATATTCAGCAACATTTATATCGAAAAATGCGAGGATGTTTTCCCCAATGTTTTCCCCAATATCATAGCTAGTGTAAATGAGCTATAAAAACCAAATGCAAGATGGGAAATATGAAGTCTTGGTTCATGGAAATAATGTAAAACACATGTCTATTTACATGAGATCACTGGTAAATATTCCATGCTGAACATGACATGTTTTCTATAGCATTTACACTGACATACAACTTCCATAATTCCATACAAATCTAGATTTAAGATGGTGGACATGCAAATCCCCTATTTTCTCCCCATCTTCCACATGTTAATATGCAGTTTGCCTAACCTGTACTAGTTTTAGTCCAGCAATTTGAGGTCTTTCAAAGTGGTTTCAATAGGGGATTTCCATAGCCGCCATTTTGAATCTTGTTTCGTATGGAATAATGGTACAGTCTAAAATCATAGAAAACATGCCATGTTCAGCATGTAATATTTATCAGTGCTCTGCTGTCAATATCCTTGTGTTATACATGTGTCCATAATAAAAGTCTCCACCTTTCCCATCATGCATTTGGTTTTCATAGATCATTCATAAAGCTATGATATTGGTGAAAACATTCTTGCAATTTTTGTAAGTCAGACTTCATCAGAATCAGTCCCAGGATGCACTGTAACAGACATGCGCAGTGGCACATGCAAATCCCCTATTTCTGATATGGTGAACAATTCATTATTAGGGATATCTTCACCAAATGCTAGCCTCAGTGACCTATTCCATGTCGTCTGTAATGTCTCCTTTATTCCCTTCCCCAAATTTTGAACCAGAAAATTAAAAAACATTGAAACATCGAAAATAAGGTCATAGCAATTGTGCTAGACTGGGGATGCCAATGACTGAGGTAAATAATCTGGAAACTAGGATAGCATGGTCTCAGGTAGAGATGTAGGTAGAGCCTCACTTTGAGGCAGGAGGAGGCGGAGAGGAAATAATTAAAAAAAGAAATCTGAGCTGATAAAATTTCCTGTGGCGGGATAGAGCAGGTAGAACATATGGGTCAGATCGACAGAAAATGTACAATTGGCAGCTCTACACATTTAGTAAATTCTGCTAAATTAAGCTGACAAATACTCAATGCTAGGTATATCTGAATATATTTGGTATTAGATTGATTCAATTAATCTGTTTGGTTAGGTTGAACCCTATTTTGAACCTCATCATTTTTTTACTTAAATGTGGGTTATTTGAGAGGATTGGAGAAGGCCAATTGTACATTTTCTGACGACTTCACCCATATACAGGTTAACTAACGAGTGGGTTGAAAGAGCGGGAATATATTGCATCAGTTCAGCAGCGACAAGTGCAATATTCTAAGCCACTAAAACCGATGAGTTGAATGAATAAATTGTTTATTTAAGACTGCTAAAGATGGTTACATGACTGTGAAAAAAGCCATTCCATGTCTTTCAGTGTACAGCATTATCTGTGGGATAATTTCGTAATGTATATTTAATGCAATTTTATTATATGAAACGATAAGAAATGATACAAGGCCAAATTCTGCAACACTTCTAAAGATATGATTCTCTGTCAGAATTAGAACTAGTGTGAGTTTTTTTTGTTTTTTTTTAATACTTTATTTATCCAGGTGTTATAAACAGGGCCAGGCATTTGCCTTCCCTTTCCAATTTGGGGATCGGTCTTATTGTCCGATTTCCACCCCAACCCTGGCATGGTGGCATGCACAAGGTTATATTCAGAATCAAGCAGATTTTCCGGGATTACCCAGATATTTAAATAAAAGATAAAATAAAAGAAAAGAAGAAAAGCAAGTAGTTAATAAGTGTGGAATGAGATGAGATGGGATGGGTTATTGTTTAGATGAGGATATGATGATATAATATGTACATGTGTACCATGTGTTAGTAAACCTGTTTGTTTCAAGTTTTGTTTTCATTGTGTATTGAAACTATTGACTCAGATTGATCATATTAGAAAATTCTCTTTAATTTGTTTCTTAAAAAGCAGAGGATCTTGTATTTGTCTAATTTGGGGTGGTAGATTATTCCAAATCCCAGCGCCATGATATAAGAATGCTTTTTTATATAGGTCATATCTTGGTAAATTCTGATTAAGAACTATACCATCGAATCTTCGTGTTCTACCTGTTTGTTTTTGCTCAAAAATTTTGTCATTGTTATCAGAAAAAATGTCTTTATGTATCAATTTCAACAACTCGAATTCCATTTTTTGTTCAAAATACATGCTTTTGGTCTGTCTATGGAGGTCAAGGGTTGGGTAAAGTCTTGGTAGCCCCATAGCTATCTTTAATGCTCTGTTTTGGATCGTTTGTATCTTATCTTTGGCATTTTTATTCAAAGATAGATAACAGAAATTAATGTAGTCCAAATAACAAAGTACCATAGATTTAGTTAACAGTAAGGCACAATTTTTTGTAAGGGATGGTCTTATGAGTTGGATAGTTCTAAGTCTTGCTGATGCCTGTCCAATAAGGTCTTTAAAGCTACGATCGAAGTGTAAATCATTTTGCAAAGTAATACCTAAGTATTTGAAGTTGTCTACCCAATCTATGTTTTTGTTATTATCTAGCTTTAGCTGTATGTCATTGTTGTGAATTTTCAATTGTGCCCTATTCCCTATAAACATACTCTTGGTTTTATTAATATTGATACTCAGTTTGTTATAATCACTCCATTGTATTATTTTGTTACAGTCTTTCGTTGTATTTTCTAATAATTTGTCATAGGTGTTTTCTGCATTTAGTAATACAATGTCGTCAGCATATAGTCTGATTTCTCCTTCTAATGGTAGATTATTGACATCATTAATATATAAAATAAACAGGGATGGACCCAAGATTGAGCCCTGAGGCACACCTGTAGTGATCTGAGCCATTTTAGATTTGTTTTCCATAATTCTAACTTGTCCGTAGATAGACACAGCAGTGGGCGGAAACCCATGGCTATTCAACACTAAATAATTACCCCTGAGTCCACGGCAAATTACCATCTGTTCACGATAAATATGTTTTTATGTTAACTATATTTAAATCTTGATGTATTACTTAATTAATTTTTTTTATTTCAAAAATTAGCCAATTACATTTAAATAGTCATAGCAAATACACATGTCGACTCTGTCGATGTTTTGTTGCGTTGCTATACACAGTTCAAGTCTAATTTAGTTCATCTTTCAAGTTTACATTACATATATCTTCTTTATCAATTTAAATTGTCTAAAAACTTACTCAAATTACTGTAATTTTGCTTGAATTTCTTAATGGGTTCTATGAGAATAGCATGAATTTGTAATTAGATCCAATAAAATTTATATAAAAAATAATGTATTTCACTACCTGCGATATCTAGCATTCATTGACTTGCTGTAAAAGCATCCTAAATAAAAAAAAAATAAAAAACATTTAGTAACGATTAGGATATGGAGATTCTTGTTGAAACACACCACTGAACTGTTTAGGCCCAAACCCTCAGATCAGATAAGAATGGTATGTCAGTGATTGGACGCCTACTTCGCTAATCGGTTTCCTGGCCTAGGACCAGGCGTTTTAATGGGAATATAATGACATGTTGCGGTCTTAATGGAATTATAATGGCACTTAGCGGTTTGAGGCGAGAGGCTTTCCCTCAGTTTGAAGAGACTCTCTCATCTTTGGGCCTAGACTGACCGTTAAGGGTAGAGAGTAGACCTAATACATGATAGACTACTTATAAAGGCAGCCCATCTGGTGGAACTCTCTAGTGATTAAGGTGAGAAATGAGTGCCACTGGGCAGGGCAGAGGTCACGTGACCAGACATTATTAATGGCCGGCGTCTGGAGGGCGTTCAGGTGCTGCTGCTTCTTCTTTCTTTGTCGTTTTATTTTTTATCAGGTTTAGCTGAGAATGCAGCTTTTTATTATACCTTTATCTAGAGTTTGGTATGATATGTCCATAGGCTTCCCGACAGGCACTGAGTGCAATTGAGTGTGATAGCACCGTGATCATTTTGTGATCGACCGCAAAATAGTGAAGTGTGATACTTATGGCTTTGAATCACAGTGAAATGGACATGCCATTAGCAATCATTATGTAAAATCCATTGCGTCTATTTCCTCCTATGCTGTTGGTGATCTCACACTAGTGTTGCACCAGGTTCTCATTCATTTTCATTTATGTTTGTATTAAATCTGTGTTAATTAACCAATTATATCTGCGAATACATGTTTTCTTCAAAATTCAATAATATGGGTGTGATCTCAATTGCACATATAATGCGCATTCAAAATTGCGTCTAAATACTCATAATGCAGCCACAACTGGTCCCAATACCTGGCACTGCTCACTCACCTAGCATTCACACTTACTGTCGTGCATGACACTCCATTCTCTGACACTCATATTCTGATACCAAGTCAAAAAAAACCCTACACACAAAGCTAAATGATGTAAGTCTAGTTCCATATTACTAAAAGAAAGTACTTATATAACACCAAGACAACCAGAACAACATCAGAATAATACCTCTCTAATATTGATATTCACTGTCATGTGTGATCTCAATCGCGCATATAATGCGCAATTAAAATTGCGTCTAAATACACTGACTCAATTGTCACACTAATTATTGAAAGACAGGTGGCGCAACTGGTAACTGGTGTACATTTACAATTTCTTTTAAAATGAAAGTGCTGCTAATACACTTGTGTGGCATTTATATCAATATAGATATTCCACATTATGTACACAGGGATGTTATAATGATATACCTCTATAGTTTATTTGTGTAATTTAGTTGTTTGATTTGAAAAAAAAAACATTTTGATCAAAACAGCCCCCATCATTGCATACTTCATTAGCTGGAGTAGACTGGGCCACCCAGATTTCAAGTAGAACTGGAATAACCCTTCCCAGCAATGCGGATGCCTAACAGGATGGAAATAATGATGAAGAAAATGATGTATTACCATGAAGAATTAATTAGGAGTAATTCCGAATGATACTACTCTGCAAAGAAAAGAAATAATATAAGGTGAAAATTGCGCATAATTCACACCACAAATATCCCGCTTAAAATGCCATGAGAATTGCTGATATTTGCACTATATTGCGTTATAGCCTTAACGTGACTATCTCGCAATCATTGCGCAATAATTATTGCGTGAAAAGCGTCCACTCTCATCACGGAACTATGGCGAGATGATTGCGCATTAAAAATCGCGTAGAATCGCGTTCATTTGCCCGTCGGGTTATGCACTGAGCCTTATATTGAATTAGGAGCAGAAACCACCGACACCAAAGATTTCCCATAGTTCACGACCCATTCAAGCAGCATTCTCAGCTATTACAACAAAATATCACCAAATTTACTCATATGATGACTTAAAGGTATGAATCTATTGACATTCTGCTGCTGTCATAGGTTAATATTAACAAGAACATCAAGTTGAATTAGTCCCCGTTTGTTGGTCTGGCGGGGAGGAATGGAGAGCCTTAGAGGGACGTCTAATATATAAGGAGGAAGTTGTTTTTGCTAGCAGTGGCGATGGTGCCGCCACCTGACGAGGGCGGCAGACGGGTCTGGCCACGCATGAGATTCGCGGGACCGCAGCTTTTGGGACGGCCTAGTATATTCGGATCATTTGTTGGTGTTAAAGAAATGATAGTAACAGCCCAACAAAAGGGGACTAAAGGCATTAGAGGATGAGGTTATGGTGCTTCGGATTGATTATGGCTGCCGGAACCAGAACTCGGCTTTGCCTCGTTCTGGTTCACGGCAGCCATAATCAATCCTCATCACCATAACCTCATCCTCTAACCGCCTATCAGCTGAGCAAAAACCAGCGATGAGTGATAATAAGTGAAACCACCACAGGAAAGCCTCCAAAATATAAATATGGACTTTTATTAAGCCCTGTAGCAAGGACAGCCAAACAAGATCCTCCAAAATGTTGCTTAAATGACATTTAGACAGTTAAAGCTGTACTCTCAGTAGTCTGTAGGAATCAGATAGGGAGAGGGAGAAGAGAATACAGAGAGAAGAGAAAAAAAAGGGGGAAAAAAGAACAGTCAAAATGGACTCAGCGAGTCATGATGTGGCTGATGTTTGAATCTTCCCGTGGAAGCTTGGTCACGTGCACGCATACAGAAGAGTGGTCACGTGAGAGGGGCAGTCCTTCCCGTGCTATACACCCATAATAAGATTATAGGTTAACATATGATGGAAATTAATCTTAAAATTAAACTCAATTAAAAAACACCTCACAGAGTATTCATCGTCACATATTTATTGTTTGGCGACTCTATATAGTTTATATAATTATTCATATTTAAGAGGTCCTATTTAAGAGGTCCTACTTATTTAAAATGACGGAACTCTGGAATAATTTACCGAGTGAAGTTCAGTTAACTAAGACGAGGATGCAACTAAAGCATTACCTTAGGACAAAATACCTGTTAGACCATGACATTTATCTGTCTGATCAAGAAGGAAAGGAGAATTGAATTTCATAACATTTGATCTTACATGGTAGATAGAATTAATATAGAGAGAATATTCAAATGTCTGTGAGTCATTAAGGTATGTCTGTGATAATATATTTATTATCACAGACATACCAGTTATTACCGAACATAGAAAGTGTTAAGACTGTATAAAAATTATAAAACTACTAGATTATTAAGTAGTATTACCAGGCTTGGCATTAACCTGCCTGTATATGAGGCGCATAAGTCCTTACAGTAAAAGACCGATACAACGGTAGCCAGGGTGGGGGGAAAGGGTATTATTAACTTCACATTTCCCATTCACATTTTGTATATTGTATTGTAATAATGATCCGGATATGTACCATTTGCAATTTAATGACGTTCGTAAAGGTAAAATAATCTAATGAACTAGCTGGCCGCACCAGGAAGATCTGAAATATCAGAGGCTGCAAGCCAGGTTCTGAGCGATGTAAATGTAAATGTATATTGATGAAATCAGAATAAAAATACAATATATATATATATTAGAATGATGAGAACCAAATTCTTGGCAAAAGTTGCTGCCCAGACCCGGGATTGAACCGGGGACCTTTAGATCTTCAGTCTAACGCTCTCCCAACTGAGCTATCGAGGCACAGGTACAGGTGAGGGTGTTAGCATTGGCTAATTCAACAACTGTATTGTGACATAGCCTGTGACTGGCAGGATTACCAACTCATGTTTTATATATACTTCGGCTAGAGCCATGTACTGAGCTATACATGGCTACTTTAGCCGACAGTTCTTTTTCTTATAAATGCTATTGTCCCGATTATTTTCTTTAATGTTTGGTCTTATATAAATGTAGTTTAGCAAATATAGGTTAACAGTCCATAACTTTCTGGTCTTTACAAACTATAATTACAATTACAATTTTATTCTCCGTAGTCAGGACCATAAAGGAAGACCAGAACATTCGTTCTGATGCTCCTCTGTGTATACATCCCCCGTTGGTACAAATAAAGTATAATTTGAATGGAATTGATGTCCTAGTATTTATAATCTGAAACTAGATAAAAGAAATGTTGCAGCCTAATGTAGCAGAATGTACAGAATGTGTAGAGCTGTTGATTGTCCATGTTCTGACGACCTTATAACAATAATGACGACATCAGACGCACACAATTAGTCCTGCAGTAAAAATGGCGCCGCCCCTCCTCCACCTCTCCCTCCCCCTGCTCACCCACACCTACACTCTGTACTTGAAAGTGAAAGTACTTTAATTTAAAGAGAAATGATGGATGATGACATAAAATTATTAAAGTTAAACATTTGTCAAACATAGCAGAGTTTATGTTCTTCAAATTCTTATTCCCAACATTACTACCGATATATCCGTGAATGGGATTGTTTATATCGGTAAATCAACGTTTTTTATCGCATTTTTTATATTGGTAGACAGGAATTTAGATATCCTTAAATCAAATATTTGTTGATGTCCGCAAATCGATTCATGTATATCAAAAAATGATAAACGGATATCTGCTCATGAGAATCTAAATAGTTATTCAAGGCAAAACATTTTTGTTATAAAACCACCAAATTTAGAACAGAGGTAGATTTTGTTATCCCCATTCATTTTATACAGGGCTCATCCTGAAATATGTAAAGGGTAACCATGGCAATACAAGATGGCGACCCTACAAGTGGTCTATTGTCCTGGCGCCAAGTCTCCTGCATCAGGCCTATAGATCACACACCTCCAGTAGGCGGGGGGCGGGGGGGCGGGGGCCGGGGGGGCAGGGAGGCTCGGGGCGGGGGGCGGGGCGGGGTGGGGGGCGGGGGGCGGGCCGGGGGGGGCCCAGACCAGGGCCGGTGGTGCTGCATATTTATTGATACCCGTCCCATATCATAGATGAAATTGATCGTTTTTCATTCTATGTAATAAATAATCTGACTGCACTTTGGGCCTGTGCGGCTCCTGCTGCCAGGGCTGGGTGCATAACCAATCCTCAATGTTCTAATTTATTTATTCTCGCTTAGGAAGGAAATTTGAAAGTTGCTTGAGAGTTTTGTGTAAGGTTTATGAATAGGTTAAATAACCCTATGTGTTTGAGCATGTTGAGCCTACTTCAGGGGTGTGAATTAGATAGGAAATTTCTATGAATACAAATTTAGGATTGTCTGTGTATATGAAGTCCTTCCCTAGTGGTTCCTTACCAGCTTAGCAAGGAAAAGTAGATAGCAGTTTATACTTTTCACAATAGAAAATGTGATTTGAGTCGCAACATTGATATTCTTCAAAGCGATTTATTCACAAGAACTTAAAATATAGAAGTTGTTATCATTGCTCCTATGTGGCCAACCACTAGTGCAATAGTTCAACCCGTAGCCACCATCTTGTTGTTGCTTAATATGGGACTTGCATGTGCCACTGCGCATGTCTGTTATTGTGCATTCTGGGATGGATTCTGATGAAATCTGACATACAAATATTTGGCAACATTTTAATCGAAAATTGCAAGAATGTTTTTACTAATATCACAGCTTGTGTAAATGATCAATGAAAACCAAATGCATACTGGGAAAGATGGGGACTTGGGTTGTGGAAATATGTATAACACATGGATATTGACATTATAGAACATTGATAAATAATGCTGAACATGACATGATTTCTATAGATTTTATACTGTAACAGTAGTCCCAAAATTCCATGCGAATCATGATTCAAAATGGTGTCTATGCAAATTCCCTATTGTAGCTGTCGCATGTTTACTTCAATCCCCATCGAATATTTACAATTTACCTTTTATAACTTATTGTCGTGTTCATCTGACACAATACGTGTGGGCCATGATAAATAATGGTGCCGGTGTCAGATTAAAAAGCGACCCCCATCAACAAGTGACCCAGGGCTTGATTTTCTGCAATTATAAAATAGCCCACCCCATAAAAAAATCAATCACCCAAATGCTCAATATTGGGTGAATATTATTGCCGAAAATCGACCCGTGGGTGACTTTTCGATGGGGGCATTTGTTTCATATGACACCAGCGAAAGTTTGCAAGAAGACCAAACTAAGCGATTGTGAAGATTGGGCAGGTTATATGAGATGGGGGATGGATGAATATCAGAGATTGGCTGCTATCAATATGTGCATGAGAAACACATCCCTCATGTAAGGAGAAGAGCACCAAGATGTGCTGTTATGTGAACAAATACCGAGGAAAGAGTTTCAAACACATTTAAGGTGACTCAGTAGTGATTTTGATTATTGATGAATTTTTCTAAAATTTTTACCAATGATAGTTGACATGAAATAATCATTATTGAGTGAAAAAAAAACATAGGTCACCAGGCTAGTTTTCATGCTATGGCAGTATGGAGATAGAAATAATGAATCATATTTGAGTAATTTTACTACATTTGAGTGATTTATTAACATAATTCGTTTAAAATGGTTCTGACATGAATTCAGACATCAAATTTCACCCAGACATTCAACATATATATACTTATCATCAGATAATGTTTTTTTCCTCAGATCCTGAGTTAGCCCCCTGGAAGCCCCCTAGTGGCAGTACGGGGCACTAGCAAAATTGACTTTGGCTGATGACAATCAGCGTTTTAAAAAAAAACTGTTTGATGAATATTTTTTAAATTTAATATGAATGTAGATACCGTATTTATCAACTCATACACAAAAAATCAGGATGGCTTTCCAGGCTAAATTTTTCTATATTACGACTTATTTATGAGAAAAATTGGGAAAAAAATTAAATTCCTGATTAATATTTGATTTGAACAAAAATGGCTTCATAAATCTTGATGAAATTCTATATGGATACAGCTATCATAGTTACTAACTCGCACACCAAAAATCAGCATGAATTTCCAGGCCGATTTTTTTGTGTTACAACTTAATTATGAGAAAATTGGCTAAAAATGAGAAAATTCTTGATAAATATTTGATTTATACACATATGGCTCCATAAATTTTAATGAAATTTAATATGGATGTATAGGGATTGTAGATACTAACTCCCACACCAAAAATCAGCATAAATTTTCTATCTGAAATGTTTATATCAAGACTTAACATACATACTTCGTCTGCATAATGCTGATATTCCCTGCTATATGTATTGAATACACATATATCAGTACTGAGCTATATGTATTGAATACACAAGATCAGTACTGAGTCACCTTAAGAAGGCATTTCTAGTAATGATTTTGATTTTAAATTATGTTTATTCAGGACAACAAAAATTTGATATATACATTTCAGCGACAAGCGTTAAAATTTTCAGACGTTGCCTGATTGCATAAGGCATGGCACTAAATTATACAATAACACATAGAAAAGAGTGTTTTACTAAAAAACAATTTTAAAAACAATGAACAGAGAATCCGAATGATCGCGTCGTGCTCTTACACATATACCTTTGGATATTACACTTTACACTTTCAAATCGTTTTAAATTAACATTATGATAATGCATTTTCAAATTGTTAACATAGGCCGGATCGCAAGGTAAGTCATATCACACAATGCAATACTATCAATACTTCTATACACTATATAATACAGTTGAAGGGTAAAGAAAATAAGAAAAGACATATGGGTGGACATTTAGTAGTAAAGTAGTTAAATATACTCCATAAGATGACCTTAGAAATGCATGGATATATTCAACGCTACATGGGACAGATTTTCAGAAAATGTACAATTGGCAGTTGTACACATTGAGTAAATCCTGCTAGATTAGGCTACAATTTGGTCAATACTAGGTAAATTCGAGTATATTCGGCATTGCATTGACTCTAGCAATCTTTTTGGTTAGGTTGAACTGTATTCTGAACTTTATTTCCGTCTGAAATCTGGGTTATTTGAGAAGATTGGCGAAGTTGAATTGTACATTTTCTGAAAATCTGACCCACAAGCAGCGTTAATCACCCTATAAGTGACATCTTGCGAATAAAACACTTTGAAAAATATTAATTTTGCGACTTGTGACTCATTTTTCTATAACACATCATAAGTGTAGGAGGGTTATAAAAGCAAATAAAAAGCCAAACCCTCCTGGGCTTGTTCAACATATACCTTTGTTTAAGCTTTGGAAGTGAAGAATTCATATGAAATGAATAGGTTATTGGGTCAGATTTTCAGAAAATGTACAATTCGCCTTCACCAAACCTCTCAAATAACCCACACTTAAGACAAAAATGAGCTTCAAAATGCAGTTTAATATAACAGAACTGATACTTTAAATCAATGCGATACCAAATATACGCAGATATACCCAGTATTCACCATTTTCAGCCAAAATTAGCAGAATTTCCTAAATGGGTAGATCTGCCAATTGTACATTTTCTGAAAATCTGACCCTTTTTTTTTAAAAACAGCTTTATTCAACATATCAACAAAACTTGTTCTCTCCGGGCCGATAACACACAAAAATACATCGAACCCCTTTCGTTCCTCAGCGTAGACCTTAATAAAATGAAAATTATGAAATACAGACTCATCTTGATGATAACATTTGTGGGAAGAGTAGACCATGTACACATTTTTATATTCTGACCCTATTATTCATTCAGCAGGTCTGGTACTCAGAGTCTCATCAAACCAAATAAGCAGGTAGAATTAATGATGGAGTCTGGGGATAATACCAGCCTGTCACTCATGTGATTGATTGACACCTCTGTGACCACGCCCACCCCGGTCTAAGCCACGCCCACCACCTTGATGAACCATGTGGTCAGAGTTGATTGATATAAACATCTGTGACGGGGAGGGGGCTGTGGATGGAGGGGGAGGGGGCTGAAATAGAATTTATTGAAATTTAGATTAATGAGGATGTATCACGCAGACTGACTGAAATAAATATTTTACAACTTAAAGTGAGTGAGTGAGATTGGTTGATTTACGCCCTTATCAACACATTGAAGGTTATATCAAGGGCGGGAGAGCTGAGAGGGAGGCAGTTTATGATCTTACCCAAGAAATAGAGATAGAGAAGAAGGGACACATATAAGAAATGTTTCTATACTTTAAGTTAAAAATTAATTTTTTTTAATTTTTTTTTTAACTAAAAAAAAGCAGTATTTTTTAATGGAAAATTACTAGTAAAGTAGCTAAATCTACTCCATAGGATGAACTTCAAAATGAATGGATACATTCAATGCTGTTTTGAAATTTGGTACATGCACAGAAGTAGTGTAGGTAGAATTAGATATAATGTAACCAAGAGGAGAAAAAGCAAAAAAGGTATGTCATGTCTGGAAGTCCTCTTTTTGAGATGACTTACAACCTTTTTGTCTGAACCATGTCATGAGGAATAAACAATTCTCTTATCTTATTTTTATGTCTAGATGATGATATGCCATGTCCGCATGCTATATAGGAACTAATCTATGTCTATCGCTAGCGTTATAGCGGAACTCCACTATAGGTAAAAAACGGTGCCAACAGGCAAAAAACGGCTGCGACAATTTTTTGCGACGAAATATCTAATCAAGTTAGATATTTTGCAATTGTTGGCAACAAATAAATGTGTTGCCAACAACCTATTTTACCCCCTCATCCACTAGAATTTTTAGTCATGTCGAATTTTCCGAATTTTTAGAAATGTTGGCGACGAATTTTGCCTGTTGGCGCCGTTTTTTACCTATAGTGGAGTTCCGCTATTACAAAGCACCATTTTACTTCTTATTAAGCTTTAATCTTCATTAATATATATTTTATTGTTGTTTCAGGTGAGTTTATAGTATTCGGAGACAAAATCCAGACAGGTAGAGTACCAGGGAGACCAACATAATTTAAATAAAGCTTCATTCCCAACTAAGGCGACCCATGAATATTTTTATCGTTTTTATTTCTTCTGCTTATTGTGAGTACTGTAGAATGGAAAATTCAAAAAGAAAGTGAAGAAAAAATGTCCCCAAATTTCCTCAATTTTTCATGAATTCATGACTTATTCTAGAATATATTTTGGATTTTGGATATTGCTGATCTACAGCCTGCTGATCTACTGCCTGCTGATCTACAGCCTGCTGATCTACAGCCTGCTGATCTACAGCCTGCTGATCTACAGCCTGCTGATCTACAGCCTGCTGATCTAGCCTGTGCTATCCTTACATTTTCAATTCCAAAGGTATTTCCAAGGTTTAAGAAGGTGAGAAAGCGCCAGACTGAAAAAAGTAAGATTTTGGCAGGTCCTTAGGTAATTATTTTGAGATAATGAAATTTTCCACCAAGAAGAACAGGTGAAAACCTTTAATACTCTATCTGAGTGACCTTTGGATGGGTCTGGAATGACCCACTAAATGGACAATTTCAACTATACTCCACATTTCTTATATGATCGATTGATGACCTGCTCGAAACATCGTTTCGACGAAATGCATGTTTTTCCTGAACTACAGAAAATCGTACATCTAATCTAAATCTAATACCCCAACGTTTGATTCAAATGTAGTGCATTTCTCCAGTCGGACATCACAGGTGACCACTGACCGCTTGTACTGACCACTCTACTGACCACTAGGGACAAGCAGTCCCAACCTTACACAGAGTTTCTACTGTACAAGTGTAAGCCTCTTATATACACGGGCTTACCTCGGCCCTCAAACAGCTCTCTCCTCCCTCCCTCTCCTTTCTCCCCCTCTTTACGGCAACTCTATCTCTCTGATCTTTAAGTCCTATTTCTACTTAGGGACGTCATCAAACGTATATGGAGAAGATTGTATAAGTGTCATTTTAAGCCATCAAACTGTGGCAGACTTATTTAATTAAAATAGAAAGGATTTATTCATTGATCATTGCTTGTAAAATGGTGATTATTCATTTATTATATTAATTTGCATTCAAATGGCATTAGTACATGAGGATCATGATTTTGCAGACAATGACCTATTTTCAGTGTTTTGATGACATCCCTAAGACATAAATGAGGGCTTAAAGATCAGTGAAAGAGAAGTTGCCGTGAAGAGAGAGAGAGTTGTAAACAAAATATAATAATTAATTTATTCTAATTTAGATGTAACGGTATTTATTGAATACATATGGCACCATCCAGTGTTTGATGAATAGCAAATGGACCTCTGTTTGGTTTGAAACTGATCGAGACATGATCACATGATCTTGAAAAATGGTGATTATTCATTTATTATTTCTATTTATTTTCATTTCTATTTCATGCATTCATTTGATATATGCCCCATCATGTGCAAAAATTGGAAATAATGGCAACACTTACATATACCAAATTGGGTTTTTTCCTGCATTTATTTCTTAAATGTTGTTATAAGTGTAGAGGCAATGCTAAATATGCTCAGGTACTTGCAATATTAAGTACCCAAAATACTCTGCAATGTAGCAAATGTTGCATATTGTCAACCATGTCCTGCAATGTTTTGATGCGTGCCCTCATGATGGCGGAGAAGTGCTGAGTCATGAGGCGCCGGAAGTGCAGGCAGGCCAGGGACACAAGGCGATTGGTTGTTGTAGTGCAGGGGAAAACATTCCTCATGGACATCTCTCACAGGGGAACATATTGCTGATACACCGCTCCTCGTGCTCAAGGTCAATAGAGGAATTGTAGAGGTCATATGGGAACAAAGCATTATGGGATGTGCCCAATTTGAGGGGATCTACCGTGGTGAGGCCTGAATAATGGGGCTGTGAATATGGCTGTAGCCAGGACACATTTATACTTACTGGATTGAAGTACCGTGAAATTAAACTTAATATCGCCCTTTTAGTATTCGCCTTCACCAATCCTCTCAAATAGCAAACATTTAAGACAAAAAATAGCTTCAAAATTCAGTTTAACATAACAGAACTGATACTCTAAATCAATGCGATACCAAATATACTCAGATGTACCCGGTATTCATCATTTTTCAGCTTAATTTAGCAAAATTTCCTAAATGTGTAGAGCTGCCAATTGTACATTTTCTGTAAATCTAACCCATGTCCTCTATGATTGAAGAGGACGTATTACAAACATTGTGGGAGTACCTCCATTTCAGCGGATCAATCCTGGTATGTTATGGGTGAATTATGGAAATTGTAATGTTTTTATTAATGGGTTTCTTTTCAATATTGAAATTTGGCTGAATCTAAGTAAATTGAATGTATTCGTTCTTTCTTTTCGAAATTGGTTGTCCATTTCTGATTCTATATTTTAGCAGTATCTGAAAATATCTTTTTTTTTATTATTCAGTTTAAGGCCAATACAATATTTAATTTTACATAGAAAAAAAACGCAAAATCCCTCAGTTTTCACAGGGTGGCCCACCCACCTTCAAGCACTAGGGCCCACGGCTGATTTTAGGAAGGAATAGCAAGAACGAAACCTCCCATATTTTAATTTAGTTTATGCCTCATGTCATAATCTGAGGTTTACGAACTCACTGATGATATGACTGGGTCAGATAGCACACTAGAACTGGGGCTTGTGGTATGAGGGAAGCTAAGGAAAGGAAATTTGTGTGGCGGGAATTACAGCACTTTCTCCCCACACTTTGGTCGGTAAAAATAAAAATGCATTGTGAATGGGGTTTTCACTGCAAGCGTGAACAATACGATATTATAGCAAGATTACCATAGTGTCAAGTATGAAGTGATCTATATTCAGCGAGTAAGCCCAGAAGCAAAGAGGCAGTAGGCCTAGTTGTGGGCTTATGAGGGGAATATTGTCCACCAAGGACTTGACATTATGGTTATACTGCTTCTACTCCATGATTCCATGATAAATAACAGAAAAAAATTGCCATTTTTGCTTTTACTCTTTGCAATTACCGTCATTTCAAAACTACAAAATTACTGCCACTTTGCACTGCCTTGAATCTCCACGACTACAGTGGAAAAAATGTTCACGTTCGAAACTTCATTTAAGATGATTTTCCAATTAATTCTTATCGTCAAGGATAAATGAAGTTTCTGATCGCTATTCTTTGAGACGGCCTCCGCTCATCTGGTCACGTGACAGTGCATCTTGGCGAGCAGTGGGCTGGGCCGTGGGGGAATCCCGCCCTTGACAACCATAGCAACCCAGGTTAAAATCTCCAACTTTCCCCCTCAATGTCTTAAAGTATACACAATTGTAGGAAAAACGGAACAAGGGACTGCAATGTATGAACAATACTTGATATATCCATGTAAGATAATAGCATTTTGACCCGTTTATGTATGGTTTCAAAGGGGTTGAAAACAGGTATTTTAGCGTTAGCGTCTATGGAACTCAGCTGGTGTATTCACCCGAGTTTTTGCCGCCGATCGTAGCGCCACCTGTAAATACCCGGATTCTCGTCTCAAAGAATAGGGGACAGAAAACAAACAGAACTGCTTTCGATACTATGCTAAAACCCCAGATTATATTCATCAGGCCGTGCGAGGCACGTACTGTCATTATATTGTTATTATAATACTTTCTCTTAGAGCTCTTTAGCTTTCTTGTTGGATACCCCTGCTGTATCCCCTCATTTAAGGCTATACTTAGCCTCATGTTATTACCAACACTTTTCACAAGTGCTGAAACTATGATCATGATTATAGCCGTTGTTATTGGCTTCTTGCATGCGATTGACTTTATAACTTTGCAACCCTTTTACCTTTTTACCTTTGTACCAGTAAATCTACTCGAATTCAAATAAGGCACTCGTTTATCATGATAGACGTAACTACCTATTATTGTATGTAACACCTATGCAAATAAAGAATTCTTGAAATGAAATGAAATGAAATAATGTCCGCTCACAACCAAATCAGGGAATAATGACCAATCACAGATGAGCTTAAGCAGATGCAACTCGGTATTCTGAAAAAAAAAACATAGCTGTTGAAAACTGCTTCTGCCAGCATGATTCAAGGAGGAGGAGAATGTGGTGGTGGAGTTGGGGGAGGGGGTAGAGGAGGAGAGGGAGAACGAGGAGGAGGAAGAGAAGGAGGTGGTGGTGGAGGAGGAGGAGGAGAAGTAAAAGAAGGAGGAGAAAGAGAAGGTGGAGGAGGAGAAGAAGAAAAAGAAAGAGGAGGAGGAGGAAGAGAAGGTGATGGTGGAGGAGGAGAAGAAAAAGAAAGAGGAGGAGGAGAAAGAGAAGCTGGTCGTGGTGGAGGAGAGAAGAAAAAGAAAGAGGAGGAGGAGGAAGAGAAGATGGTGGTGGAGGAGAAGAAGAAAAAGAAAGAGGAGGAGAAAGAGAAGGTGGAGGAGGAGGAGGAGAAGAAGAAAAAGAAAGAGGAGGAGGAGAAAGAGAAGGTGGTGGTGAAGGAGGAAGAGAAGGTGGTGGTGGAGGAGAAGAAAGAGAAAAAAGAGGAGGAGAAAGAGAAGGTGGTGGTGGAGGAGAAGAAGAGAAAAAGAAAGAGGAGGAGGAGAAAGAGAAAGAGAAGGTGGTGGTAAAGGAGGAGATGGTGGTGGTGAAGGAGAAGAACAACAAGAAGTAGTTAACAGTGATCAGTTTACATTTATTTATTTATTTCCGGTTCATGTAGAAGATTGCGTTTCCAAGGGAAACGGAGATTGATGTCAGTTAAATGTAAAGTTCGTGAGGGAGGGATAGTAGGAGGGAGAGGAAGTGGAGACAGAAAACATGAAATCCCTATCCCATATATGACTGGTCAGTCCATGTGATTCTGTTGGTCCCTTTAACACCTTTGCATATGAGGCATCTTATTTCGCAACTTGCCACTTTAATTCACACATGGTCTACCCTTTAATTCACACCTAAACGCCATCCCCTCCCCCTCCCAGCCATTACCAGCATGATTCTGATCCCATCTGCTGATATCAGAATCAACAGATTCTTCACACTGATATCCAGGATGGGAGGAGCCAAGATGCTATCAATGATTGACAGATCTCACCCCAATCCATTTAGATTGATGATAACATCAATCTAAAAAGAAAGAGGAGATGAAAGACAGAGAGAGAGAAGTAACTGAAGGAGGAGGAGGCTAATGATGTAGGGGAGGTGTAGAGAGAAGGAGGAGGAGGAGACTAATGATTTAGGTGTAGAGAGGAGGCCAGGTCCCAATAGTACAGTGAGAGTGTACAGGAGGTGATGCAGCCTCATCCATTATGTAGCAGACACAGCCTACTGGTCACTCTGTCCATCTCACTACCGTCCCACTGGTCACCCTCTGGTCACCCACTGGTCATCATCCGTGCCTCACCGCTCCTACACATACCCACACTCCAGTGTCTGGCCACCCTACAGTCACCAGCATACCTGGGTCAGATTTTCAGAAAATGTACAATTCGCGTTCACCTATTTTCTCAAATAACCCAAATTTCAGACGAAAATAGAGTTCAAAATACAGTTCAACCTAACCCAACAGATTGCTAGAATCAATGCAATGCCAAATATACTTGAATTTACCTAGTATTGACAAGATTGCAGCCAAATTTTGCAGATTTTACTAAATGTGTACAGCTGCCAATTGTACATTTTCTGGAAATCTGACTGACCTACACTGCCTTCCATATATGTTTATGCCTATAGAATATATATCTATCAATAATCTGTCTATATATTCTAGAGGTTGGTACGATATTGATATAAGGTCAAATCATTTGCCCTGAAGGATTTCAGTGCCTTCCTTAGTGGGTATCTAGATTAGAAGAGAAGGAAAGCCTGAGTCACCCTCCTTCCTTCAAGGATTATTAGACCATTTTTTATTGTTATTATTGCTACTGTTAATATTCACCATCTGTGTATAATAAGCATGTGGCTAGAAACTTCAATACCGTCTAGGTAGGACATACATGCTTATACATGTGATGAAACAATCCAAATATTCTGCATTAGATTTCTGCGTCACATTGATTATACGTATGGAGATACATTATTTAATAAGCATACTCTTAGATCGGAAGAACTGTCATGGACAGTGAACGCAGACCTATTTTTCATGTAGAAAACTATAAACATTTGTATACCGAAATGTATCTCCATATTAAATATTAATATCCATATTAAATGTGTTGATAAGGGCGTAAAGCAACCAATCTCACTCTGTAAATAAAGTATCTTATATAATTATATAAACTGATATGCCCATAAGCTAAAGCTAGCACTCATTCCACAAACAGCGGGTAATGAAGCCTATAAATTATCTCCCACACGAGAAAACATTCCTGGTATTTTATAGTTTTATTTGAATAATAGTTTATCAGGGAAATGCGCATACTATACACCGGCCATATAGAAAGGTATTTAATATATACCAAGGTACCCGCAAGCAATGAACTCGTTGGTTTCATTCGCTTAGATTGTTGCACTCATTGCTACACAATTCGTGCAATATTCACGCTCCTTCAACCAACTCATTAGTTAACCTGTATATAGCTTAATTCTACATAACTTGTGTGGGTAATTTCTCTATTATTGGAAGTATCGTATAATAAACTTGCTATGATTATAATTAAATTTGAATTGTCTTCATGGATCAGGGTTGAATGAAGATAATGTCATTACGTGATGCAATGTTAATACCTAAATAAATAATTCTTATAGGAATCTCATTTCTTCCTCTCAATTGCAATGTTCCTGTCTGCCTCTCTCCCTCTCCCTCTCCTGTCTCTCTGTATTCAGAATCATAATGTGTGCTTCAGGTACCAACAGCTTCTGTAGTGTAGTGGCTGACGTCATCACTTGTTGGCATTGTTGGAACCACCCCTGGCTATTTCTGATATTTGTAAGTGAACATATCCCAGCATGAACAGTGACAGACATGCGCAGTGGCACATGCAAATAGCCTATTGCCAATTTGGGTAGATGGAATTAAAAAGGAATTCATAAGTTTCTTGACATGATTTTCTAGTGGGAATTTCTTTACTTATTTATCTAATAATAAGATTCCAATCTTTCAATTTCATTCAGGGTTTGTGTGATATTCTGTCGCTTTTCACAGGAATATTTTATCAAAACTTCCATTAATTACACAATATTTCCTTGGTGTGTAAAAACTTTAGTTTTAGACGTTACTAACAGGGGGCGTCTAATGTGGCCGGGTTGTGTTTCACTCTCCCGCCTGAGCGATAATAGGGAGCGACAGGTTGTGGCCGCCGCCATGATTAGCTACTCAACCGGAAGTGGAGAACAGGAGGCCGGAAGTCAGTATTAGTTGTGTGCGCATGTGCAGAGAC
>OW804095.1:4303747-4385433 GCA_942159475.1 Sthenelais limicola | reverse complement strand
CCTACATACATTTATACATGCTTTATATGGGTTAATACAAGCTATATTTGGAAGAAATACTGTTGTGACATTATCCACTTCCTTACACAATTATTCCATCCCTACAATGGGCAGACTTGGTTTCCATATCTCACTGAGTGGGATATGCTTGTGACGTTGTCTCAGATGCAATCCTCTACAATGAAGGCTAATAGTAAGAGGAATGCAGTTATGAGGCTCTATATAGACTGGTACAGTAGGCAGATGTGGAGCATTAATCCCTATCTACTCTACTCCCAGCTCGTGCTACTACTTTGTTTTATTTCACCTCTGGAATGGAGTGTCCATAGACTTTGTATAGACTTGCTATATGCTAGTGAGCGGGAAGAAATATGTTTCATTCCTCCCTAGGGAAGAAACAGATGACCCAGTTTATCCTTCTGCGTTTTCATTGGCTATTCTGAAAGTAGGGCAGGGTTGTCATGGCGTCGTCAACGTCACGCCCGGCATCAACGACAGCCGTCATAAACTCAAGCGCCACTGGAACGATGCCACTCCCTTGCCTTGTTTCTCTCGCATCAAGTTACTGTAATTAATACCATTCCAGCACATTTAAAATCATTTGGGAGAGGTCAAATAAATCTCGAACTAACCTTGGTCCTGTCTGTGGGATCTTTCTTCACCGAGTTGAAGGCGTCAGGAATCCCAAGGTGCGGAGAAAGATCCCACACCATTAAATAGAGAATTAAATTTTCTTTTGAATGATATAAGTTTCTCTGAGACTTCTTTGATATTTTTTCAGTGGTATATGATGACATATGATCAAATTATATGCACATATAATAAATATAGAATGGAACTCGCCGTTGTAATCGAAAATTTATTGGACTTGATTCATCTGTGTAAGCACTCTGCCTATGGCATCATGCTTACACGGACGAATCTCATCTAATAAATTTTAGATTACTGCTTGTTCCATTCTCTCTATTTATTTCATATAAAACATGTTGATAAATGACTTATCTTTAGATACAATGAAGGAGTTGTTATGAGGCAGCCGTTGGGAGGGGTAATGCAAGTCCCCTATTGTAGCTTGGTGCAGGGAATCCCTATAGAGCTGTACCATGGACATTAGTACATTGTAAAGAAGACTAAGGGTTTTTAGCCCATAGGTTCAGTAAGATGAAGAAGTGAGACAAGAAGTCCGAGGTTGTAGTTCGTCTGGATTCGGCCTAGGCGGTGGTGACTCAGCGAGTAAGTACCTAGGTCCGAGTAGTCACTTTATTTTATACTCCACAATCATGAATTATTCATACAATCAAACCCAGGAAATATTCCACTAGCTCTTCCCCTTCCCTCTAATTGATCGAGGGAGAGAGAATCTTCCTTGCCCACACGCCGACCTCTGCTCCCCAGGCAGAGACCATAAAAGGAGTGCAAGCAAGTTGGATCCCTCTCCTCAGCCTTCCCCCTCCCACCCCTTACTCATAGATCCCATGGCTCGTGCCGGCCCCCCTCCCTCTTAGCCCTTCCCCCCTCTTGATAAACCCAGAGCCGTGTATAAGTAATTGGGTCGGGCTGGGGGAGGTGGGGTGAGCCCTGAGTGGCTCATCTCCCCCTCCCTCCTGGCCAGGCCACGTGTGGCGTGCATGCCCTGACCATGATCAGGGCTAAATAGGTCGGGTCTGGGATCCAAAGATTCCAATTCTTTACATTCGTCCCATATTTTATTTTTGTTGAAAGCTTTCTTTCGAACAAAATATTTAGCCACTGATCAACCCAGTCCAACCAGACAAGAGAAATAGAAATAAGGTTACATAATTTACACACACAAAATCATAGAAAAGGGTAAAGTAAAAGTATTATAAATTATTATATCTGTAGACCTAACGGGTCAAGATAGAAAGTTTCCAAAGGGAGTGGCTCTATTAAAAGGAGTGTTCATTTATATCAGAGGCCATCACCCTGCACTAAAAAGTCTTTTAGTCGAATATTATGTAAGAGAAGTCTCTGTGTTTTTAAGTGTGCTTCTGAACACTGTTAAATGTCTTCCTTTGTACCGAGCTAGTACTCACAAAGTTCTCCAATACGGTCGTCACCGCCGTCTCCTCTGCCCGGCCGGTCAGCCGAGGCCCCCGCTGGACCTCGTCGCTGACCGACAGGACGCCCGTCTCTTTCTCTCTCCTCCTTTGGCCATGGAGAGTGAGAGCGGTTGGGTAGTCAACACTACAATATTTCCATTTTTAACCTCAAACGCTACAGAACACATGTCGACTTTACTGTAGCTTCACGTATAAACTCTTATTATTTGGAAAAATACCTCTTCAAAGCAGAATGGTCGGAGACAAGGTGAGGGCTTCGATTCCATGGTGCTTCCTCTCAGGCTCCTCTGTCTCGACCGATTCTGTTTGTGTAAAAACAACTTCTCACAATGAGAGTTGAAATAAAAATACCTTTTTGGGCTGGATCCTTGTCCACGGATTCCACCATTTCCCCCCGAGAGGGAAAAAGGATTTCACCCAGGTATACTACTCTGTGTTCTGTGATCTCCCTCGCACCCGAGAAGAGGACAGAACAAAAATTAATAGTAAATATTAAACAAGAGTAAGTTACAGACAAGTTCAAAAAGTGTTTGTTACCCCAGAGAAACCAAATAAACATTGGTAGACTAATTATTTCATCCTGGTCAGTCCGAAATTGGCAGCGTAATATGGTGAGGCGGGGGAGGGGGCAGGGATATGCTCGAGGGAACGAGAGCCAGTCCTAGCGCCTGGAGTGGCCTCTCCCTCCTCTCGATCTAGGTCTTGGAGGGCTAGGGCTACAGGGTGGTGGGTTGGGGGTCCTATTGGGATATTCTCTCGGGGCTTAAGGTTTCTCAGACAACACAAAAGGCTGACTTTGCCTCTTGGGGCGAGCCCTTTTCGGCGGAGGTAGATTATTCCCAGGGTCATGACTCCTAGGAGAGTGGGGATGAGAGTGGCTATACCCCAGATAGAACTTTCAGACCAAGGGGTGGAGGAGATCAGGGGGGAAACGGGTTTAGGAAAATCTGTCAGGGCTAGTAAGGGTATTTCAGCTCTTGG
The DNA here is from genome assembly GCA_942159475.1 of Sthenelais limicola. Classification (NCBI taxonomy): domain Eukaryota; kingdom Metazoa; phylum Annelida; class Polychaeta; order Phyllodocida; family Sigalionidae; genus Sthenelais; species Sthenelais limicola. The sequence continues at coordinate 4,382,371 of OW804095.1, read as the reverse complement.
CAGGAAAGTCAATTGCTGATCTAAATGGGGGTAAAGGGATAATTTGCCATAAGTCAGATTAAACCCAGGGAGGGGCATAATCTTGGGGATGGGGAGCATTATATGGGACTCATGGCGTTGGATGCTACTCACACGCCAATCCTTTCCAACCAGGAGACAACCGCCTTCTAAAATCACCCTGGCATGCCGATGATACGTTTGTATCACTGGTTTTTGCCCAGGGCACCTCAAGATTGTTTCCAGAGGTTCATAAATAGCCAGAATTACAGAAGAAATGGACTCTCCCTCTCTAAACACTTGGTTTGTTAAGTTATTTCTTTTCACAATCTGCGCCTTACAAAGGTCTGGCTTTTTACCTAAAATAATATTTGTTTCGCAGGTCGGGGTTAGATGCTCTATTGCAGCTGAGCAAATCTGGGGTTCAAACCCGATACAATGCTGAGGAAGAAATGACACGCTGGATATGCTATCTAGGGCCACCTCCTCTTCTCCTACCAACTTTCTCAGGTGGTCAGCACCATATGGGACCGGAAAATACTTTAATCTATAGTGTAAAAATTGAGTGCCCGAAACTGCCGGAATTACTGTCTGGTATATTAGCTCCTGTTCGCCGTCTAATAATAGTCGAACGTTCAGGTGTCTATAATACCAGCGGTTATCTTGTGGGGTGTAATGTTTCCCTTCTTGTAATTTAGACAATATTTCTGATAAGTAGGCCAGCGGTAAAATCTGGTCTGTTAAGAATCCCCTTTCCAGCTGAATGCGCTGGCGATAAAATAATTCGTTTTGACGGTGGTAATTTTCCACCGCCCTACTCACTCGCTGCAATAGAATATCCACTTCCCTTTTCATATGAATTCTGTCGATATCTTTACTGAAACCATTTAACTGTGTTAGAATGTCTGCCACTTGGCGGGAGATGTTACTTGCTGCAGCTTGGAGCTGCGCGATGTCCAAGCGGTTCTCTGTCATGTAGAGCCTTGTCTGATTCAACACCGACACCATCTCTTCCTGACAATGGGCCAATGCGCTCTCGCTAGCCTGAGCTTCTTGTACTGCAGACCTTAATTCGTTCACCTGTCCTACAGTAGCGGTGCCAAACAAGGCACGGCTTAGCGAGCCCACAAAATTGAATAGGCCTCTCTTCCTTCGGGTGTCTTGTTGGACTGGTGTTGGAATCTCTGCCTGGAGGAAACCCATGTGCTCCTCCCAGGCACTGACATCTCCGTCTCCCACAACCTCCGCCTGTCTGAGTTCTCCAATTCGCCTCCTTAGGACGGAGACCCAAGCACTGACAGGAGGGGGCGTGGGGGGGTGTAGAACGATCACTGTTGTCCAAGTCGCGGTCAGGGCTCTGACCTCCCCTTCCTCATACACCAACACCCCTTCCTCCTCAAACAAATCGCCATTAGCCATCATAGCCAGGGTGATTATGAGGAGGGACTGGAAGGTGTAGGATGAGAGAAGTCCGTCACTGGTGGTGCCCCTGGGTCGAACTCCCATGGTTGGGGCTGTGGTGGGGGTGACGGTGGGGGTGGGGGTGTAGGTGGTGGCGATGGTGGGGGTATACAGGGCAGCTTCCTCGGCCTCTGCACGGGTGAAGTGGGCGTGGCTGGGTTTGGTGAGGAGTCAGGCCTTTCCCTCTTAGTAGAGCCTAGAGGGTGGAACACTTTGATCCTCTTTTCAGTGCATTCAGAGGTGGTGGTCAAGGCCTTGGGTTTAGGGCACTTGGTTGGGGTCTCTATCCTCCCTCTTTTTGCCCTTGACCTTGTAACAGGACCTGGTGGTGGTGTGCGCGGGGGAGCAGTCTCCACAGCAACGGCTGGTGGCAGGGGTCGGCGCAATGTAACTGGCTTAGGTGAAGCTAGTACTAGCACCTTCTCCCTCGGCGGTCGCTGCTGGGGTGGGCGTGGCACTTGTTGTGGTTGAGGTGGGCGTGGCACTTGGTCCTCGTCCTCCACGTGCATGTGCTCGTCCTCTGGTTGCTCTGCTCTCGCTTGGTCTTCCTGTTCTATCTGAATTGGAGGAGGCATGTTTGGTATGGGTAAATAAACAGTGTCGGGCACTGCCCTAGGCTGGGGTGGGGGAGGTGGTGGAACATGAACTTGTTGAGCTTTTTGGGCTTGTCTCCGAGCCTTATTTCTCTTTCCTTGACCCGCCCTCGGTTGCCTAGTTCTCAGTATATCCCATTCTATTTCCCCAGATACCATTTTTACCCTATCCCTATTTATACGCCTGCGTTCACCCTGGGGTCCCCTCATAGTTAGGGTGGTACCCCTTATCCCCGTTATTACATAACCATGATCCCACTTGGGATCTAATGGAGCGCTGGTGCCTGATAGCACCACCACATGATCCCCTATTTTTAGATCCTTTGCATTTGCTCTGGCCCTTAATCTCTCATAATTAGCCACTCTACTGGCCTCAGTGCGCTCAGCAGCTTCCCTGAACGCATCTGTTAAGGCCTGTAGGCGCTCACTGAGTACGGCATCTTCTGTTCCCTCTGGAGTGGGGAATATTTTAGAAAAGGGATATCTTGGATTGGTGCCGAAAGTTAGAAAATATGGTGTAAAACCAGTTACACAAGAAGTGGAGACTCTATGTGCCCAGAGGGTTGGACCTAAATGGCTCTCCCACTCTGCTGGTCTTGCATTGATGAATTTTCTTAGTATATTTTTAAAAGTTTTGTTAAATCTTTCAATTTTACCATTTGTCTGGGGGTGAAAAGCTGTAGAATGCCTTACTTCAGTGCCTATGGATTTAAGGTACCCTTCCACTTGCTGGTTCATAAATTCGAGTCCCCGGTCGGTGATGAGCACCTCTGGGGGGCCATACCTAGGGACATATTCATTAGCCAGATAATCAGCAATGTTTTTAGCTGCTTTGGAGGGTATGGGTTTGACTTCTACCCAGCCCGTTGCGTGATCTATTACAGTCAAGATGTATCTATTACCTTTATCAGAGACCGGGAAGGGACCACAGAGATCCATTCCCAGTATCTGACCAGGGTATTTTGCTATTGGCATCGCAGTAGGAGGTACACGCGCCCTACCCACTCTGTTTACAGCACACCTAGCGCATCGGATTAAGACATTATAGGTATCTCTTCTCATGGTGGGCCATTTATAAGCCTCTTGGATCCTATCTAGGGTCTTCCTCATGCCCTGGTGGCCTACTTCAGTGTGGGCGCGCCTCACTACTCTATGCCTAGCTGAGGGTGGCAGGACCAGGCGGGGGTAGGCTGGCTTGCCTGGGGGAGGGGTGAGAGTAAAAAGCATGCCATCAATTATGGTGTAATCCCCCTCATCCTCCATCCCCTGTTGAAATTGTTCCAACTCCCTCTGTTCTAAACGTATTTTGTCTTTCTCGAGTTTATCAAATTCCCAAGGAATTTCATCTATTTCCTCCAAGGCACAGACTTCAAGAGAGCTGAGAGTCGGCCCTTCCTTCTTGGGGTTTGTTTTTATTCGAGAAAGCATGTCTGCCCGGATATTGTTAGCCCCTTTCCTATATTCAATGGGAGCCCCAAACTCTGCTATTAATACCGCCCATCTTTGAATTTTGGTATTTTTAACTTCTCCCACAAACAGCGACTTTAAAGGCTTGTGGTCAGTGTAAATTTTGAATTCGCTACCCTGTAGATAAGGTCTGAGCTTGTTTAAGGCATACACGATTGCATAAGCTTCCTTTTCAATCGTAGCCCAATTGAGTTGTGGCCCAGAGAGTTGTTTAGAGATATACTGAACTGGCCTCTCTATGCCTTCACTATCAGACTGGACCAATATGGCCCCAATTGCGTAATCACACGCATCGCTATAGAGACGATAAGGCTTATCCAACTGAGGGTGCGCCATTACTCTATCTGAAGTTAGTAATTCCTTCAGAGTTTCAAATGAGCTTTGCTGCTCTTCCAACCATTCGAACCTGGCATACTTTTTGGTAAGTTTGACCAAAGGATGAGCTACCTTAGCATAATCTGGGATACATTGACGGTAATAACCAGTCATTCCTAGGAAGGAGCGAATTCCGCTCACATCCTCTGGAGGTAGCATATCCCTGATAGCACTACATTTATCTGGGTGGGAATTAATTCCATCTTTTGAAACTTGGTAGCCGAGGAGATCTACCTTCTCTTGTTTGAAAATACATTTACTCTTTTTGACTGTAATTCCGTATTCTTCTAATTTATCAAACACCAGAGCCAAATGGTGATCATGCTCCTCTTCAGATTTGGAATAGATTACAATATCATCTATGAAAGTCATGCAAAATTTGCCAATAAATTCCGAAAACATTTTGTTCATGGCCCGTTGAAAGACGGCTGGTGCGTTAGTGAGTCCAAAAGGCATCCTACGGAATTGAAATAGGCCCCTATGACACACAAACGCTGTCTTTTCCATGCTATCCGGGTCCATCTCTACTTGCCAGTAGCCGCTTTTTAGGTCGATGGTGGAAAAGACAGTTGATCCTGCTAAACTGTCAAAAATATCTTGAATATTTGGAAGTGGATGAGCATCCTTTTTGCTTACAGAGTTTAGTTTTCTGAAGTCGACACAAGGTCTATTGCTCCCATCTTTCTTTGGGACCAACAATATCGGGCTTCCCCATGCTGAGCTGCTGGGTTCTATTACTCCCAGCTCCAGCATTTCATCTAATTCTTTATCTACAAGTTTTCTCTTGGCCAGGGGCAAACGATAGGGGCGTTGATTAATTGGGCGCGCATTTCCAGTATCTATGTGCATTTTCACATCTTTAAAGGTACCTAATTTTCCCTGCTTTCCTATGCCAAAAACAGCGGGGTATTTTTCTTCCCATGCTTCTGCCTCTGTGTGGATAGAGGCGAATTCTTGATCTGCACTACCCACTTGTTGCCTTCTGTAACTTTTTCCTTCCAAAATTACCTTTCTTTTTCTGAAGCTAATTTGGGCATCTAATATAAATAAGGCATCATCCCCCAGAAGCAGTTCATGGTGAAGTTTTCTTACAATATAAACTGGAAATGAGCTACCCCCCAAGTTAACTATCGCCTGCCCTTCAGTTTTGAGATCATGACCAGAGAGTGATTTAAGAGATTCCCCCTTTGTCAATACGAGAGGCCGATGATGGGTTTTGCAAAAGGCTCTCCATACATCCTCCCGCATTAGACTCCTTGATGCGCCGGTATCAATGAGGGCACGCATCTCCATCCCCGCCACTGAGATGGAGAGGCAGAACCTCTCATCCGGCGTTTCTATTCCCCCTGGTTAACATATTTGGCTGGCTTTTGAGTGGTAGAGGCCATCTGCATGGCCGCCACCACTGCAGCCTGTACATGTGCATAGCGGTGGGAACATTCTCTTGCGAAGTGTCCCTCCTCCCCACACTCATAACAGACATTTTTACCCCTAAACCTCTTCCCTCCTCCCTGCTTATTTGTTTCCGGTCCTGGATTATCATTTCCCTTCCCCTTCCCTTTCCCTGGGTGATTTACTACCTGAGAACTGGCGATCGGGGGTGGGGGATAGGACGTGTTGAAATATGGGGGATACATAGGCAACATGGGTGTCTGAAAGGGGTACTGGGGTGTTGCACCTGATTGGGGAACGATCACTGTGGGGTTGGATGGTTTCCCCGTCTCCATCCTCTCTACTAATTTCGTAAGGTAATTCACCTTAGACTCCAAATCAGCTATCAGCTTCCAATCTGAAGCATCTGCTGGATTTGGCCCAGAGGGGGCCATTTTCTTAGGGAGGATAGCCCCAATTTCCATTGGTTCATCCTTCCTATCCCCTCTGGTAGGCTGTCCTGCCAGAGCGAAGGTGTGAGCCGCAGCTGAGGCTTGTCTTATTGCCTCAGCCAGGGTATCAGGGCGAGCAGCAAATACGTCATGACGTATTTGCTCATCCCTGAGTCCCAACACAAAATTCCTGACCAACGTCTCTTGGACTATCTCGTGGTCCAGGTTATCCACGCTGTAAGCCCTCTGAGACGCTAGCTGGAACTTGCGTCCGTATTGCTTTGCATCCTCATATGGGAGCTGATAGAGATCGGTGAGCCTTGCTCGCAGCTGCTGTTCCTCCTCTTCATTCATGAAGAGGCGGAAAATCTCAGCCCTCGCCAGATCCCATGTCCTATTGGCCGGTACCTGTAGGAATCCTGCCACGCACCTCGCTAGAGGCCCGCTGGCAAGAGTTCCCAAAAGCTCTAGAGTGAGCGTATCATTCGCTACACAGTAGGCCTTTGCCCTGCTTATCCCATCTAGCCACTCTCTCAAAGTGTCCTTATTGGACCCATCATTTACTCCTAGCATGGCGCCATGGCGTTCCATGCGCCTTCTGACCTCTTTAATAGCTGCAAACCTGGCCCTCCTTTGACCCTCGTCAAGCATGGCCAAGTCCGCGGCATTGAGATCCCAATTGATGTCCGCCATGTTTTACACTTTGTTGAGAGAGTGAGAGTAAAGAAAAAAAAAGAAAACTAGATGGCACAAGGTACAGAGTTATAACCAACAGAACCCGGAACCTAGCAAAGTTTTTACCCCGAACATTGCTCACCCACTCTCCTTGTATTATGAGTGTTTGAGTGTGATCATTCTCCCAACCCTATACAGTGGCCCAGATCCACCCTCCATACATCCCATAAGTATAATTTATAAGCTCAATCAGAGTTTTAGAGTTCCACTCACCTACTCTTCCAGCTCATCCTGCCTCTCCTAGGCTATGTCTCACTTCCAGTCAGAAGATTGGGTTGTTGCTCAACTTAGCAACAAGTCCCTTCGTGGTCGCCAGTGTAAAGAAGACTAAGGGTTTTTAGCCCATAGGTTCAGTAAGATGAAGAAGTGAGACAAGAAGTCCGAGGTTGTAGTTCGTCTGGATTCGGCCTAGGCGGTGGTGACTCAGCGAGTAAGTACCTAGGTCTGAGTAGTCACTTTATTTTATACTCCACAATCATGAATTATTCATACAATCAAACCCAGGAAATATTCCACTAGCTCTTCCCCTTCCCTCTAATTGGTCGAGGGAGAGAGAATCTTCCTTGCCCACACGCCGACCTCTGCTCCCCAGGCAGAGACCATAAAAGGAGTGCAAGCAAGTTGGATCCCTCTCCTCAGCCTTCCCCCTCCCACCCCTTACTCATAGATCCCATGGCTCGTGCCGGCCCCCCTCCCTCTTAGCCCTTCCCCCCTCTTGATAAACCCAGAGCCGTGTATAAGTAATTGGGTCGGGCTGGGGGAGGTGGGGTGAGCCCTGAGTGGCTCATCTCCCCCTCCCTCCTGGCCAGGCCACGTGTGGCGTGCATGCCCTGACCATGATCAGGGCTAAATAGGTCGGGTCTGGGATCCAAAGATTCCAATTCTTTACAACATTACAGGTGTGGGGAGGGGTAATGCAAGTCCCCTATTGTAGCCTGGTGCAGGGAATCCCTATAGAGCTGTACCATGGACATTAGTACATTACAGGTGTGGGGTAATACAAGTCCCCTATTGTAGCCTGGTGCAGGGAATCCCTATAGAGCTGTACCATGGACATTAGTACATTACAGGTGTGGGGTAATACAAGTCCCCTATTGTAGCCTGGTGCAGGGAATCCCTATAGAGATGTACCATGGACATTAGTACATTACAGGTGTGGGGTAATACAAGTCCCCTATTGTAGCCTGGTGCAGGGAATCCCTATAGAGCCGTACCATGGACATTAGTACATTACAGGTGTGGGGAGGGGTAATACAAGTCCCCTATTGTAGCTTGGTGCAGGGAATCCCTATAGAGCTGTACCATGGACATTAGTTCATTACAGGTGTGGGGTAATACAAGTCCCCTATTGTAGCTTGGTGCAGGGAATCCCTATAGAGCTGTACCATGGACATTAGTACATTACAGGTGTGGGGAGGGGTAATACAAGTCCCCTATTGTAGCCTGGTGCAGGGAATCCCTATAGAGCTGTACCATGGACATTAGTTCATTACAGGTGTGGGGTAATACAAGTCCCCTATTGTAGCCTGGTGCAGGGAATCCCTATAGAGCTGTACCATGGACATTAGTACATTACAGGTGTGGGGAGGGGTAATACAAGTCCCCTATTGTAGCCTGGTGCAGGGAATCCCTATAGAGCTGTACCATGGACATTAGTACATTACAGGTGTGGGGAGGGGTAATACAAGTCCCCTATTGTAGCCTGGTGCAGGGAATCCCTATAGAGCTGTACCATGGACATTAGTACATTACAGGTGTGGGGTAATACAAGTCCCCTATTGTAGCTTGGTGCAGGGAATCCCTATAGAGCTGTACCATGGACATTAGCACATTACAGGTGTGGTGTAATACAAGTCCCCTATTGTAGCCTGGTGCAGGGAATCCCTATAGAGCTGTACCATGGACATTAGTACATTACAGGTGTGGGGAGGGGTAATACAAGTCCCCTATTGTAGCTTGGTGCAGGGAATCCCTATAGAGCTGTACCATGGACATTAGTACAATACAGGTGTGGGGAGGGGTAATGCAAGTCCCCTATTGTAGCTTGGTGCAGGGAATCCCTATAGAGCTGTACCATGGACATTAGTACATTACAGGTGTGGGGTAATACAAGTCCCCTATTGTAGCCTGGTGCAGGGAATCCCTATAGAGCTGTACCATGGACATTAGTACATTACAGGTGTGGGGTAATACAAGTCCCCTATTGTAGCTTGGTGCAGGGAATCCCTATAGAGCTGTACCATGGACATTAGTACATTACAGGTGCGGGGTAATACAAGTCCCCTATTGTAGCTTGGTGCAGGGAATCCCTATAGAGCTGTACCATGGACATTAGTACATTACAGGTGTGGGGAGGGGTAATCCAAGTCCCCTATTGTAGCTTGGTGCAGGGAATCCCTATAGAGCTGTACCATGGACATTAGTACATTACAGGTGTGGGGTAATACAAGTCCCCTATTGTAGCTTGGTGCAGGGAATCCCCATAGAGCTGTACCATGGACATTAGTACATTACAGGTGTGGGGTAATACAAGTCCCCTATTGTAGCTTGGTGCAGGGAATCCCCATAGAGCTGTACCATGGACATTAGTACATTACAGGTGTGGGGTAATACAAGTCCCCTATTGTAGCTTGGTGCAGGGAATCCCCATAGAGCTGTACCATGGACATTAGTACATTACAGGTGTGGGGTAATACAAGTCCCCTATTGTAGCTTGGTGCAGGGAATCCCTATAGAGCTGTACCATGGACATTAGTACATTACAGGTGTGGGGTAATACAAGTCCCCTATTGTAGCCTGGTGCAGGGAATCCCTATAGAGCTGTACCATGGATATTAGTACATTACAGGTGTGGGGTAATACAAGTCCCCTATTGTAGCTTGGTGCAGGGAATCCCTATAGAGCTGTACCATGGACATTAGTACATTACAGGTGTGGGGAGGGGTAATACAAGTCCCCTATTGTAGCTTGGTGCAGGGAATCCCTATAGAGCTGTACCATGGACATTAGTACATTACAGGTGTGGGGAGGGGTAATACAAGTCCCCTATTGTAGCTTGGTGCAGGGAATCCCTATAGAGCTGTACCATGGACATTAGTACATTACTGCCTACCTTACTGCAGATAAGCACGGCTCTTATTAGTAACATATACCCTTATCTGATCATTTCGCTAAGTAGGAATTTGGTTTATTTCAGAAACTAAGTAATTAAATTCTTGTAACTATGGACATAAAGTAACCTGCAGGTAATTGCCCTGAGATAGAGATAGAGATAAAAATAGTCGTCAGAAAATGTACAATAGGGGATTTGCATAGCCGCCATCTTGAATCTTGATTCGCATGAAATTATCAGACTAATGGTGCAGTCTACAATCTATAGAAAACATGTCAGATTCAGCATGGAATATGTACCAATGCTCTAATGTCAATATCCACATGTTATTCATGTTTCCATGACACAAGTCCACATCAGAGATGCATTTGGATTCCAGAGAAAACAATTTGCACCTTTTAAAGTCTTATCCTATAAACTAGAACGCGATATGACGTCATATAAACCCCACATGAGACATTGATGTACATTTCACTGGGTTTTTACCTGAGTGAGGTGGGCGGGGCAGAATGTATGTGGCACTGCGCATGTCTGTTACAGTGCATGCTGGGATACACAATAGGGGACTTGTACAGGTATGTTACAGTGCATGCTGGGATACACAATAGGGGAGTTGTATTGTGGCACTGCGCATGTCTGTCACAGTGCATGCTGGGATACACAATAGGGGATATGTATGTCTGGCATACAGACATTACTCTCACCTTTAAAAATAGTTTCCTAAGTTTATGCTAAATTTTTGCTATTCATAATATTTCATGTGTTTTATTTTGTATTTGTTTTCTCAGTAAATGTATTAGTCATTTTAATCCGCCCCTTTTTAATTGTGACCACAGTAAGGAAAGTGTGTTTCATTAGTATAATTTAAACATACTTATTCTTAGCTTAATCCTGGTATTTGTCCGATATTGTTTGACTTGCTTGAGTAATTGTTCGTATGTGAGTATCTACAGTGTATAAACAAGACTGCAGAATAAAAACTTAAAACTTGAAGTTGTATTCATCATAGCCTGCATTCTTGGCGCATATACTATTAAAACATGTTATTATTAAATTATTATTGTTTTTCATGAAATCTTTTTTAGTTTTTTTTTCGGATTTTCTTATTTTTGACCGTTTCCACACTCTGTTAATATCCAACATTGGTTGAAAAAAAACCCACATACAGCGCTTACCTCTGTTGATGAAGGCATTTTGACTAGAACTTTCTGGTAAATAATAAAAACTTTAAAAAGAGAGACATTTTGCAGATTCCTGTATGATCACATGCATGGAGGAGCCTGAGGGACTTTACTTTACTGTATGCGCCCACACGGTGCGCCCACTGGGTCTGCCCATGGGTAAAGAGTGGGCCTTGATGTGTGGGAGGAGGAGGTGGAGGGCGCTATTTGCCTCCTCACGCTTACAGACATGGAGGTGTCACCTGACCCGCCACTGTGGTCACATGACTTGTGGCTTCCCTGCCCGGCATGAGTCATTATTACACACGTGAGCAGTTAGAAAGGTGCCGTTTGGGGGTGCCGTTCGGTTGATACGAACCGCTCACGTGTGCCGTTCGGCCAAAGACGCAATTTGATTGGTGCAGCGTAGGCCAGATGACGTCGTCCCGACCGCGTAACCTAGCCTACAAATTGCGGTGAATGAAGCCTCCTCGAGCTAAACAAGTTAAATTTATTTTTTAACATCCAAATAGTGTGTAATAAATAGCAAATGGCCCTCTGTTCGGGTTCAAACTGATCTCGACACAGTCATAAAACCGGACTCACCCCTTCGGGGTTCGTCCGGTTTTATGACTGTGTCTCGATCAGTTTGAACCCTCCATCGGGCCATTTGCTATAATAACGACCCCCCCCCCCCTCCTCCTCACCCCCCCCCTACCCACCCAACCGTCGTATAACTCCCCACCATCATAATTGCGCTAACTACTCGTTCTCCTTTTCCTTCCTCTCATCCTCCTGTCCTATCACATCTTTTTCTCCCCTTCCCTCTCCGCTCTTTCCCCCCCTCCCTTTCCTCTCTCTGTCCATCCCTCCTCTCTCTGTACCTCTCTCTCTCCTCTCTCTCCTCTCTCTCCTCTCTCTCCTCTCTCTCCTCTCTCTCCTCTCTCTCCTCTCTCTCCTCTCTCTCCTCTCTGTCCCTCTCCTCTTTCTCCTCTCTCTCCCTCTCCTCTCTCCCCTCTCTCCTCTCTCTCCTCTCTCTCCTCTCTCTCCTCTCTCTCTCCTCTCTCTCCCTTTCTCTCCTGTCCCTCTCTCTCCCCTCCCCTTCTCGCCTCTCCCCCCCTCCCTCCCACTCTTTCCTCTCCCTCCCCTCCCCCTCCATCTTTCCATCCTCATCCTCCCCTCCCTCTTCCCCTCCTCCTCCTCCCCTCCCTCTTCCCCTCCCCTCCCCCCGCCTGCCGGAGTATAATTACCGTGACGATGGTACGACAATCCTCCTCCTGCCCACGCCTACAAACGTGCATGTTCATTTCCTCACCTTACTCATCCTCCATGTGGTCTGGGCCGTACTCTGGGCTCGCCTTCCCCCTCTTCCACAACATCACAAGCTACACAGATATAAGCATTATTCTCTTCATGGTCTCACTAGTTCCTCGTAAAGTGGTCCTTATGTAAAAATAAGGCTGTACCAGTGATTATTCTAAAGGTAAATAGGGATCATTGGGAGATGTTCGTTATGGACATAATATAGACTCTTAATTTTGTATGATCTGCTTCTAATTGATGTTGTAATTAACGTGTATATCAAGGTAACGTTTTTGTAAACATAGACATAGGCTGAAGATATCATACATGTATGAGAGCTTACAATAAAAATTAAAACGAACAAACAAAGTTGGGGTAGAAGGTAGAAACAATACATTCTAGTATTTTGTGATCTGCCTTAAAATTCCAGCGGTTTTTGTAACTTTTCTGTTGTCCCTCTTTTGGTTTCATCGTTTGTTTTCTTTTGCCTCGAAAAGGTTTCTTTTATTAACAATGATCTTCTCTCTTCTCTCTCCTCTCCCTCAACCCCTACCTCTCCTCTCTCTGCCTCTCTCTCCTCTTCTTTCTCCCCTCTCTCTCTCCCTGTCTCCCTCCCTCTCTCTCCCTCCCTCTCTCTCCCTCTCTCCTCTCTCTCTCTCCCTCTCTCCCTCTCTCCCTCTCTCTCCCTCTCTCCCTCTCTCTCCCTCCCTCTCTCCCCCCTCTCTCCTCTCTCTCTCCCTCTCCCTCCCTCTCTCCTCTCTCTCTCTCCCTCTCTCCTCTCTCCCTCTCTCTCTCTCCCTCTCCCTCCCTCTCTCCTCTCTCTCTCCCTCTCCCCTCTCTCCCTCTCTCCTCTCTCTCCCTCTCCTCTCTCTCCCTCTCTCTCCCTCTCTCTCTCTCTCTCTCCCTCCCTCTCTCCTCTCTCTCTCTCCCTCTCTCTTCTATCTCTTACCTCCCCCTCCTCCCCCCGACCACAGGTAAGCTAACCCCCACCCCCACCCCAGGGAGCAGGGATAATAGACTAATAACTGACAGACGGCACGTGACGAGTAGGAGAGTGTGACAGGAGCGCGCACTTACCTCCCTGCTCCTGTCCAATCACATTACTCCATCCCCATCCACACTAACAACCAGGAACCAGTCCCAGAATCCTTTGTAATGACCCAAATGGAGGCTATTAAAATATTATTTTGTCATTTAACCATACTTGCTATTATGTTCAATGTCAAGTTTTTGAAGCTTTGACATATGAATACATGGCATTTGCCAGGTGCATATCTACAGGTATGACACAAAATAGGTAAAATAAACTCCATTCAGTCAATTCAATTCAGTAATTCTTTATTGTATGATCGTAAATACAACAGGTCGGATTCTCGGAGGTCTCCATTCAATGAACTTCTTATTAACTGGTGAACAACAGCAGCAATGTTGACCAAACACAGGCGTGCTCACATCAATTATTTGTACTGATTAGTGAAATAAACACTATATGGGTCAGATTTTCCGAAAATGTACAGTTGGCTGGTGTACTCATTTAGTAAATTCTGCTAAATTAGGCTGCAATTTGGTCAATACTTGGTAAATTCGAGTATATTTGGCATTGCTTTGATTCTAGCAATCTGTTTGGTTAGGTTGAACTGTATTTTGAACTTCATTTTCGTCTGAAATTTGGGTTATTTGAGAAGATTGGCGACGTTAAATTGTACATCTTCTGAAAATCTGACCAATATAGATACAATACAGTGAAGAATTTAAAATTCAAATCTGCAGTAAATAAATTAATCAATACGATGAATTATAAATGCTGGCAGATATCAAAATTAAAAGGAAAAATCCCACAAGATACAATGTTACTGATTTATAAAGTTATGATATTACCATTAATCGATCAAACAGCTATTTTCCATGATTCACATGCCACCACAAACACCAATAGACTACAGATAATACAAAATAAAATACTCCGAAAGATTTATGGACTTCCATCCAGGACCAATGTTGATGAAATACATATTAAGAAAAACCTGATGACATTAAAACATAGAAGGAGGTTACATTTATTGCAGGCGGGCCATGCACTGTCGAGAATTCCAAGATTTATAGATATAAGAAATTTAACCACGAGACATTTTGCAAGAGGTAGAAAACCATTAAAACAAGTTATACCAAGAAATGAACAGATAAGAAAGTCGATACTTCATAGAATACCCTACTCCTGGAATTCCCTGCAAACCATGGCTCATGAAGTATATGACCCCAAGATATTTAAGGTAATGGCGAAGAGAACACTAATATGGTCGGACCAACACTTCATTGAATAAATAAAGCCTTAAGCCACAATACTTCATAAACAAAATGTTACAACAATAATGATGTTAAGAGAACTGAGATACTTTTAAAAACTTGAGATCTACTGCGCATTATACTTATTATTTTATTGTAAATGAAATCACCAATGCAAAAGAACAGTGAGCCCCTTTCGTCCATGACGACTGGGGTATTGTCCACTGTTAATTAAATAAATCAAAAATTTTAATTAAATCAAAAAAAAAAAAAGAATTTCTAAACTTAAGAATTTCTGATCTTTAAAAAAGACATCTCAGGTCAGACAGAGGTGGGAGTTGGGAAAAGGAAAATGAATCACAAAAAGTTGATTTTGAGATATCATCATATTTGAAAAGATGAGATCAAGCAAATTCCAATGATAGTAAACATTATGACATAGGTAATATGTATTTCTATATTTCATGTTTGATATATTTATGTCTGAAAAAAGGTTTTCAATATTTCTGGGTGGGCAATTACCAGTAAAGTAACTTAATGTACTCCATAGGATGATGTCTGAAACGCAAACTGTATATAATAATTTATACACTATCTTAAGATTTGGTACATAAACTAATATGACTAAGTGCGCTAAGCCTTCCAAAGGTGAGAATATTTAAACAAAGAGATCTTGTGAATAAATCACTTTGGAAAATATCATTCTTGCGACTTGTGACTCATTTTCGTGCAAAAGATGAGGAATAATGAGTGGAGACCATGGCTGAGCCTGGATTACTGCTGACACATAATTACCCAGGTGCCATATAAGTGGCCTGGTCCTGCCAACATGGCTCTGCATCATAGACAGCAAGCTACTCAAACAGACTTAGACAAATAGACTATTATTACTATTATTTGCCCCTCATACAGCATGGGCATATGATACAGATTATATTATTGCACCCCTCATACAGCATGGGCATATGATACAGATTATATTATTGCACCCCTCATACAGCATGGGCATATGATACAGATTATATTATTGCACCCCTCATACAGCATGGGCATATGATACAGATTATATTATTGCACCCCTCATACAGCATGGGCATACAAAACAATACAAAACAAGATGAAAGCGGATTTGTTCACAGCCAAGATATATGTAAGAGCAACGGAAGAGGGCTGGCAAACCTCCCATGGTTGGAGAAAACGCCCCCTTATTGCAACCAAGGTTGGAAATAAACGTTTTACAATACAATACAATATACATTCTGTTATTGCACCCCTCATATAGCATGGGCATATAATACACATTCTGTTATTGCACCTCTCATCATATAGCATGGGCATATAATACACATTCTGTTATTGTACCTCTCATACAGCATGGGCATATAATACACATTCTGTTATTGCACCTCTCATACAGCATGGGCATGTAATACACATTCTGTTATTGCACCCCTCATACAGCTTGGGCATGTAATACACATTTTGTTATTGCATCCCTCATACGGCATGGGTATACAATACACATTCTGCTATTGCACTCCTCATACAGCATGGGCATGTAATACACATTCTGTTATTGCACCCCTCATACAGCATGGGCATACAATACACATTCTGTTATTGCACCCCTCATACAGCATGGGCATATAATACACATTCTGTTATTGCATCCCTCATACAGCATGGGCATATAATAAACATTCTGCTATTGCACCCCTCATACTCCATGGGCATGTAATACACATTCTGTCATTACACCCCTCATACAGCATGGGCATATAATACACATTCTGTTATTACACCCCTCATACAGCATGGGCATATAATACACATTCTGTCATTGCACCCCTCATTCTGCTTGGACGTGCATGGGCATATGATACAGATGTAAATAAGTGAGTGTAGAGAACACATGGAATCGCATAGTGTAATATGGTACTTGGAGGTCAGCCAAGGGTAATTGTCATGTATTATCCTTATCCCAGTATTCATGGTGCAGAAATAGTGCAAATTTGATGGAAATGTAGCAGGTAATACACAGGCCTTATTACCTGTGGTATATAGTATGAGCGACAATGCTGTAGCCTGTGGCGTTCCATATAACCCGCTAGAAAGGTGTAATAAATTTTCTAGCTCCATCCTGTTATTGCACTTCTCAAAGAGGATGGCCCTATAATACATAAATATTCTATATTCTCAAGGTCATGACGAGATGAGAACTATTTTTAAACAACATCAATATTTTAAAGAACCGTCCAGAAATAACCCACATGTCTGTCCTATTTCTCTCACTCACACACTCCCGGGCTGCTCGCTGAATGACAGGAAGCTATCCCATAATGCAGTGTAATATGAGAGTTAATTACAAACCGCTCCCTGCCTCATGGTCGCCCTGGGGAGCATACATTGTCCTTCTGCATTTAATAACATGATAGCGGCCTCGTCATCAATACCATATAGGATTTTAGCTTCCAACAAGGGGGGGGGGGAGTATGGGCCTAGGGCTTGCCTTGTAAGAAATATAACTTGGCTATGAAAAAAAGGGAGGGACAGGGAGGGACAGGGAGGGACAGGGAGAGAGAGAAGAGAGAGAGGAGATACTGACAGGGAGAGAGAGGGAAGAAAGAGAGAGAGGGAGAGAGATAGGGAGAGAGGGGGAGAGAAGGGGAGAGAGAAAGGGAGAGAGAGAGAAGGGGAGAGAGACAGGATCAAGAAAGAAAAGGAGAGAGCGGAAGAGAGATAATGGGAGAGATCGAGAGCGAGGGAAAGCAAAAAAAGTGAAAGAGGTGAAGCCGGGGATCATGTACCAGCAGGCCAGACAAGGAGGTTATTAATCATTTTAGTCTCTGCCTAAAGTGGTTATAGGTACTGGACCGTTCAAGGCAAAGATTAATACATTTTAGCACATTTCCTCGTTAAATACAATATTTTGTGTAAAGCTTTACTGTCAATCTGTCACACATTTCTTTGCCATTCAAACTTATTCAAGCTGATAACTAATCACTATTCTCTCTTACAGGTGAGGCTTGTTTGTCACATAAACCCAACGTCATCCAGGTCAGACTCCCTTGTTTGTCACATAAACCCAAGGTCATCCAGGTCAGACTTCTTTGTTTGTCACATAAACCCAAGGTCATCCAGGTCATATTCCCTTGTTTGTCACATAAACCCAACGTCATCCAGGTCAGACTCCCTTGTTTGTCACATAAACCCAAGGTCATCCAGGTCATATTCCCTTGTTTGTCACATAAACCCAAGGTCATTTTCCACATATACCCAAGGTCGTCTAGGCAAGACAGCCTTCACCATGCAATTGATCTGTTTCTCATCAAAACTTAAACTTCTACTTATATCGTAATACTATACTATACATAATAAATCAATTTGGATATATTCATCTGTATTTTGAACCTCATTTTTGTCTTAAATGTTCATTATTTGAGAGGATTGGTGAAGGTGCATTCTACATTGTCTGGTGACTTCACCCATAAGCCCTGAGTATATCTAGGTGAGGTGGTGGGGAGGATTTCATCCATAAGCTAGGTGAGGTGGTGGGGAGGATTTCATCCATAAGCTAGGTGAGGTGGTGGGGAGGATTTCATCCATAAGCTGGGTGGGTGGTGGAGGGATTTCATCCATAAGCTAGGTAAGGTGGTGGAGGGATTTCATCCATAAGCTAGGTGGGTGGTGGAGGGATTTCATCCATAAGCTAGGTGAGGTGGTGGAGGGATTTCATCCATAAGCTAGGTGGGTGGTGGAGGGATTTCATCCATAAGCTAGGTGGGTGGTGGAGGGATTTCATCCATAAGCTAGGTGGGTGGTGGAGGGATTTCATCCATAAGCTAGGTGAGGTGGTGGAGGGATTTCATCCATAAGCTAGGTGGGTGGTGGAGGGATTTCATCCATAAGCTAGGTGGGTGGTGGAGGGATTTCATCCATAAGCTAGGTGAGGTGGTGGAGGGATTTCATCCATAAGCTAGGTGGGTGGTGGAGGGATTTCATCCATAAGCTAGGTGAGGTGGTGGAGGGATTTCATCCATAAGCTAGGTGGGTGGTGGAGGGATTTCATCCATAAGCTAGGTGGGTGGTGGAGGGATTTCATCCATAAGCTAGGTGAGGTGGTGGGGAGGATTTCATCCATAAGCTAGGTGAGGTGGTGGGGGGGATTTCATCCATAAGGTAGGTCAGGTGGTGGGGAGGATTTCATCCATAAGCTAGGTGAGGTGGTGGGGAGGATTTCATCCATAAGCTGGGTCAGGTGGTGGGGGGGATTTCATCCATAAGCTAGGTGAGGTGGTGGGGAGGATTTCATCCATAAGCTAGGTGAGGTGGTGGGGGGGATTTCATCCATAAGCTAGGTGGGTGGTGGAGGGATTTCATCCATAAGGTAGGTGAGGTGGTGGGGGGGATTTCATCCATAAGCTAGGTGAGGTGGTGGGGAGGATTTCATCCATAAGCTAGGTGGGTGGTGGAGGGATTTCATCCATAAGGTAGGTGAGGTGGTGGAGGGATTTCATCCATAAGGTAGGTGAGGTGGTGGAGGGATTTCATCCATAAGCTAGGTGAGGTGGTGGGGAGGATTTCATCCATAAGCTAGGTCAGGTGGTGGGGAGGATTTCATCCATAAGCTAGGTAAGGTGGTGGCGAGGTATAGAGATAGACACTGTGCACTTATGTCACCAACCTCAGTATGTGGGTCAGAATATGTACAATTGCCAGCTCTACACATTTAGTCTTCTACATCAGGCAGACAAATGTTAAATACTTGTCATATGCATTAGCGATTTATGGCAAAACATTAGCATTTAGCTGCATCAGGGGATAAACAAATGAAAAGAACCAGTGATTTTACAGTGCAAAATGTTCTTTTGTGGATCATCGGTGGGGAGGGAAATGAAACGTAAACTGAACTTCATTATCATGGCTGTCAAATATTACCCTACGTGTAGATGGCTCCTCACCGTTCAGTCCCTCCTTGGCAGTTGTAATCACTGCAAGTAACAGTATATGGGTCGGATTTTCAGAAAATGTACAATTCATTTTCACCAATCCTCTCGAATAACCCCAATTTAAGACAGAAAGGAGCTTCAAAATGCAGTTTAACATAACAGAACTGTTACTTAAAATCAATACAATACCAAATATACTCAGATCTACCCAGTATTCATCATTTTACTGCCTGATTTAACAGGATTTACTAAATGTGTAGAGCTGCCAATTGTACATTTTCTGAAAATCTGACCCATATAAGTCACTGGTGCATATAGGTAAGGGTTAGCCTATAGCCTAAGATAGTCATTATATTACAGCTGCATCCTCAGCGATTGTTAGAGATGAGTTCCAAGAGGTCTATCAGTTCGTCAGGGTTATGGTGAACAAAGTGGCTTTTCTTACCATTTTACATATATATTAACACTAAGAGGTAGCGATTAGTTGCTCAACAAAGCTAACAATCATGTGCCTCACTGGGCAAGTTATTCCAACAAAACTGGGGATGGATTTTACGACATTGACCATGTTTATTATTTTTTGATATTCTTTTGGCTAGTGATGTTCAGTAGTTAAAAAAGATTTTAATGATTGTGTAAAATATGAGGTGAAAGTTGTCATATTTTTGTGTTTTCTCGGAGAATGACCCACAATTCTTCAATTGAACTGATTGAACCACCAATATTCCTGTTATTTTCAGAAAATATATCCCTTAAACTGTCCCTTATCCCTAAAAACAGGCTGATACCATTACTTTGGGAAATACCCTTGATCATCCTTAACTCCAGAATGCCCAAGGCACGGAGCGGGAAGCCATATTAGTGGGAGGTGGAGGAAACCAACACTGTGCATATAGCGCATGGGTCAGATTGTCAGAAAATGTACAATTAAGCTTCTCCAATCGTCGCAAATAACCCAAATTTCAGACGAAAGTAAAGTTCAAAATACAGTTCAACCTAACCAAACTGATTGCTAGAATCAATGCAATGCCGAATATACTCGAATTTACCTAGTATTGATCAAATTGTAGCCTAATTTAGCAGAATTTACTCAATTTTCTGAAAATCTGACCCACATGCAGGTGGATGCTGGAGGACTACTATAATGTACTCAATTTCAGACATGAACACAATTCCAAACAAAATTCAAATTTTGTTATCAACCATTTGGTGTTTTTGACATCGGTCAGATACCTATATTCTAAAGAGACACTTGCATATTTCTATGCGCCGTTTGTTCTACTTGGTTGGCAGAAGCATGCTGTTCAGGACTTGCCTCAAAGTATTATCATGTAAGGTTATTTTGCTTTACTGTTTTGTAATACTGAGATATAACTAAACGAGAGCTGCATATGGGTCAGATTTTCAGAAAATGCACAATTGGCAACTGTACACATTTAGTAAATTCTGCTAAATTAGGCTGCAATTTGGTCAATACTAGGTAAATTCGAGTATATTCAGCCTTGCATTGATTCTAGCAATCTGTTTGGCTAGGTTAAACTGTATTTTGTACTTTATTTTGGTCTAAAACTTGGGTTATTTGAGAAGATTGGCGAAGTTGAATTGTACATTTTCTGAAAATCTGACCCATATGCGACTAAGTATTCACAAACGCAAGTGGCTTTTGGTGAATGTCTCACGTGCTCACGTGCCGAAGGCATACGTGAAAGACATTCACCAAAAACTACACTGTAACCACCATAGTTGTTTTCACGTGTCGCCTTAGATAAAAGTATAAGAAGAGTCCAAAATGACATTATCAAAGTTTTAAACCAGTCTACATGATGGTGAGCTCCTTCTTAATGTCCATACAGAGATTTTACAGAATTCAAACAGATGACAGAAACAAGTTGAGGGCAGAATGGTCATCTTTGCTGAATATTGCCTCTGGTTCCATCCCATAATCCCCTGTGCAGACATGCGCAGTGGCAGACTGCGCAGTGCCTAATGCGCATCTCAGACGCAGCATGTCTGGGCCGGGGATATACAGGTCATGACGAAAACATCACTTGAGCCAAGTCCCATTGATATATGTGGAAATAATTCACAAGTCGCAAAATTGATATTTTCTAAGTAATTTATTTACTAGATCACTTTGTATGAATGTTCTGATTTTTGGAGGGTTTAGCGCTTTGAGTGACAAATGTAGTACACCTTATGTATTTAGAATAGTTGTAAACTCTTCTCTATCTCTTCTCTACTATTCTTGTGTCTATATTTTTAATTAGAAATATAAATGCTGTAGGTTCATTCAATTAAATTCAAGCTTAAACGATAAAATACTTGACTGACAACTATTACATTTCTGATAATATTTAATAATATTTTTGTTATTTATTTCATTATATTCTAATGGGACATTGTTATTTTTCCTTAGATTTTGAGCTGCAATCTCAGCAAACGTCGGCAATAAAACAAAGTACTTTCTACATTTTCTTCCATTCTTTTCCAACTCATCTAAAAGTCATTGGACCAACATGTTGGAGGATTCCGTTCAGTTGTTTTTGCTACAGGGCTTGTAAATGTCCCCATTTGTATTTGGAGGAACCGCAAAAAAATCCTTCCTTATGATGACTTCATTTATTATCGCTCATGGGCGGCTGTTTTTGCTCGACTGAAACTATACTCTATTTTTTGTAAAACGCATAACAGTAGCAGAATATTGATGAATTTAGTCACATGTCATAATATGGGTAACTCTTGTATAAACATATAACAGCAGCAGAATATTGATAAATCCAGTCCTATAAGTCATAACATGAGTAACTCTTGTATAAACATATAACAGCAGCAGAATATTGATAAATCCAGTCCTATAAGTCATAATATGAGTAACTCTTGTATGAACATATAACAGCAGCAGAATATTGATAAATCCAGTCCTATAAGTCATAATATGAGTAACTCTTGTATAAACATATAACAGCAGAATATTGATAAATCCAGTCCTATAAGTCATAGTATGAGTAACTCTTGTATAAACATATAACAGCAGCAGAATATTGATAAATTCAGTCCTATAAGTCATAATATGAGTAACTCTTGTATAAACATATAACAGCAGCAGAATATTGATAAATCCTGTCCTATAAGTCATAATATGAGTAACTCTTGTATAAACATATAACAGCAGAATATTGATAAATCCAGTCCTATAAGTCATAATATGAGTAACTCTTGTATATGAGTAAATCCAGTCCTATAAGTCATAATATGTGTAACTCTTGTATAAACATATAACAGCAGCAGAATATTGATAAATCCAGTCCTATAAGTCATAGTATGAGTAACTCTTGTATAAACATATAACAGCAGCAGAATATTGATAAATCCAGTCCTATAAGTCATAATATGAGTAACTCTTGTATAAACATATAACAGCAGCAGAATATTGATAAATCCAGTCCTATAAGTCATAATATGAGTAACTCTGGTATAACAGCAGCAGAATATTGAGTCCTGCAAGTCTTACAAGTCATAATATGAGTAAATTGTGTAAGAAGATCGTCTTACTGGAAAGCAGCTTAACTTAACATAAAGAGCTTAGAGAAAAGAAGGAGATAGAGAATTGATGAGGTGGTAAATATTCCAACTGTATGTGTTGCTGGTCCGACCCATCAGTAAAAGTAGGCAAAAAAAGGAAACATTAAACAAAAAATGAAGCATTAGACTTTAAAAGTGAAGTCTTTCGTCTTCTCTTGACAAAAACAAATCAAAAAAGACCAAACAAAAAGAAAATCCTGAACCTCAGAGACCTCTACAATGCCTCTGTTATCGCCCATAGCGTGTTCTCCACCGAGACGCTGTGACAAGGTTACCATGGCAACGTCACGTCCGGTGCATTGTGGGTCGTCAAAATGTCGTCTGCTCCATTAAAGGCGGGATTTGCTGGCGTTCCTGCCGCGTTCCTGGGGCACAAAATACTTTGAAAGTGGTTTACAAATTAGGATATTGAGGTGGAGTTCTGTATAAGCCTGTCTGAGCGCATATTTGTTACTTTATCTACTTGGCATTTATGGGCAGAATAAAAACAGGCGCTTCTTAAGAAGCCAAAGTGTTGGACGAGGGTGGGCGGGTGGTGGGGTGAGAGTGTGTGTGTGGGGGGGGGGGGGGGAGGTGAGAGTCTGGGAGTGAGGAGGTGGGAGGGGGTTGAGAAGGTGTGGGGGGTTGAGAAAGTGGGAGGGTCGAGAAGGGGGGTTGAGAAGGACGGGAGGGGGTGGTTGAGAAGGTGGGTCGGTGAGAAGTTGAGAATGGGAGGGGTTTTTTAATGCTTTATTCTTCACGACATTATGTACAGTTTACACTTTATCTCATTTCATGATTTACATTATATAAGTGAAATATTCTCACAATACTGATTTTTAGAAATACTAAAATACATAGAAGTACCACCACCTGCACCGTGTCACATCAATTCATGACAAACAAATTATCACTTGATAATTTAGACACATTTATTATATTCCCCTATATCTTCTTCACTAATCTTTACGTCAACGACAAAAGGACACCTACACAAAATCAACCAGACAGACTGTCTGGTTATTGCCGACCACAGATTATAATAGTGGGTTTGGGAGATCCCACAATTCTTCACTGTCTTTTCATTCTATTCACATTTCTTTTAAATGGTTGAGAAGGTGGGGGGGGGGACCGAAGTTCTTGTTGTAGTCAGTGGTCAAAGGGAACCTAAAGTAATTCATATTAAATGTATATATTCTGTAGACACATTGACCATATGATCGTGTAATTAAGGCTAGAACAATAGTCTTAGGAACCTACAGATTATATATAATTATTATATGATAAATGCACGACATGAAGGTGCAATATTGTCAGGCTATGGTAGTATACATGTATAGAGATACACTGTACATATAACTGCAGCTTCTTTATTTCATTTTAATTTTCTTTTGCACAAACTTATCTTTATTCAATATATCAAAAAAAACTCGTCCGAGAGCGATTCACATTTAATACAATCAGCCATATTCCCCCTTCCTTCTGACTACCTACATCACCTTGAAATCTCTGCTTCTTATTCGTGGTTTTATAATACTGCATTTCTTAGAACTACAATACTTAGGGTGCTCTATTCGACTAATTGGACGAGATCAGAAAAGAATTTTTTCCATGGTCCATGCGACCATTCTTTAGAACATTTGGTCATTCTATTGTGGTATAGCTGCTTTATTACCAGGCAGGCTTTGATACGGTTATTGTGAGACACGGATTGTGAAGAGATGAGGAGGCTTTATTCCTACTGTATCACTGTATAACAGGTGGTCTATAACTCACCATTATATCATATACCTGTACCACAAGGCTGTATATAGAATATATTTATATACGTATCTGAGGTTCACCTGTGGAGTATATTTAACTCCTTTACTAGTGGTTGACCATCAAGAATACTGCTAACTTTATTTCTCATGGATACAAATAGAAGTATTTATCAGAGGTCCTACTCGCCTATCGGCTTGTGGGCCACAAAAAAACCCATCTCGGACAGTGCAATATAGTGTCTCTCGTACCACATTCAGGTTTTATTTATTTACCATCATTGGAATCGGCTTGATCTCATTTTTCAATATGATGACATCTCAAAATCCATTTTTTGAAAGACTTATTTTCCTGTGACACCCCACATATTCATGTCTATATTTACCACCAATAAGGGATTTGCATAGCCGCCATTTTGAATCTAGATTTGCATGGAATTATGGGACTAATGGTACAGTATAAAATCTATTTCATGTTCATTATAGAATATCTATCGGTGCTCTGATATATTCATGCCAATATACATGAGTCAGATTTTCAGAAAATGTATAATTCAACTTCGCCAATCTTCTCAAATAACCCTAATTTCAGATGAAAATAAAGTTCAAAATACAGTTCAACCTAAACAAACAGATTGCTAGAATCAATGCAATGCCAAATATACTCGAATTTACCAAGTATTGACTAAATTGCAGCCTAATTTAACAGAATATATTACATGTATACAGATGCCATTTGTACATTTTCTGAAAATCTGACCCACATGTGTTATTCATGTTTCCATAAGACAAGTCTCTATCTTTCCCATCATGCATTTAGTTTTAATAGATCATTTATACTTGCTGTGATATTGTTGAAAAGATTCTTGCAATTTTCGATAAAAATGTTGGCAAATATTTCTGTCAGACTTCATCAGAATCCATCCCAAGATGCACTGTAACTGACATGCGCAGTGGCACATGCAACTCCCCGATAGGTCAGGACACAGACCTTCACAGCAGAAATGCTACCGTGATACTGAGGTTGAGAAAAAAAATTTCATATTTACCACAATACGAACCCTTTAGTGAACGAGCGGGTGTCAACACAACCACCCTACTGCACGCATGTACAGAGGTAATATATCATCCCGCTAGTGAGAGAGACGCAACATAAATAATAAATATTAATTAACATATTGTCTGAAACTTGGGCTGAATTTAGACATATATATATATGTCTACGCATTATCTTTATATGTTCAGACTGTGTGGGGAAAATGCAAAATGCCATTATAATCCCATTAGGACCGCTAATCTCGGGATAGAACTTGACAGTAATCTTAACTTTAAAAAATTCCTTGAAAGGAAGTCAAATGTTATCAGACCTAAAGTTAAGGCCTTTTCTAAACTATATGGTTTATGTGATCAAAAAACTATGACCCTTTTATATAAAACGATGATTCTCCCTCACATCGACTACGGGGATGTCTTTTATGACTCTGCCCCGCAAGTATATTTGCAAAAGTTACAAGCTTTGCAAAATTCATGCTTTAAAATCATATTAAAATTACCCAAGCTAACGAGTACAAAAGACATACATGTCAAATTGAATACTCCTTCTTTAACCACAAGGAGAGAAAAACACATATTAGAAAGGGCCCATAGTAGATCACTGAACGAATCTTATGTAGATAGAAAAGGAGTCAACTTAAGGAGACTAGCCCACGGAAAGAAGTTGAAGGTCCCGCTTCCTAATAACGAGACTTTCAAGAAATCTTATCTTTATAAAATGACTACGTTGTGGAATAATCTACCTGACAAGAAACAAATTGTTCCATTAAAAGAGTTTAGGTATTACTTAAAGCATATTTATCACCAAGACTTTGATACATTTTTCAACGATACACCTCAAAAATAAGAAGGGGAAAGGGATAAACTTAGGGGATAAACTTAGGGGATAGCGGGTAATCATATTGTGATTATGAATTCTTAGTAAGAGTGCTACTCTAATCTATAGTAGCAAATTGAAACTTGAAAAAGTTGTCATCATCAAAGGCCTGTAAGTCCTGAGAATATAAAGACCGATATAACGGTAATTAACCTAACAAAATATTCATATATTTTAATTTGTACCGAATCAGGAATATGGAAAAACTGATTAAAACAGTCTTCACTGTAGTGTTTCCTCCTAATACCAAAGGAGTTTATTTTATTGTATTAAAGATTCCTATTATATAGTTGATTGCTAACCAGTCTAACTGTCATAATAGTTAGGCTGTATTACTGTAATCTTACTGTAAATTGTTTAGCTGCTATTTGAATTTTGAAGAATGTATCCATATCTTCAGGTTAAATTAGTACCCTTCGAAAATGTACATTGAAAATGTCAAGTCTCCCTAGTAGAAGGGTTTCTATAAAAAATTTCATAAATTCTCTCATATTCGAAGAAGTATATCTTTGAATGGAGATGTTAAATTGAATGTAAGTTATGTTTTAATCACACAATGTAATCATAGTAAATCGAGTACTGTAAACTTTTAATCACACAATGTATTTAAAGCAAATCGCTAACTGTGAAACCTCTAGAAAGTAACTTTTATTTCCCATTCACTCGCTTGTACCGCATTATAATATCTTTGTTTTAAGGGACCCCGTGGAAGAACTCATTGTAACGCACTGCGACTCTGAGAGGGACTGTTTCCCCATTCGATAATACATTATACTGATGTACATGTCTATTGAATAAAAATTGTTATATATATAAATACCGTCATTATAGGGTGTTTACTCCTGGCCCAGGAAAGCCATTGGCGCAGTAGGCGTCCAATCACTGACATATCATTCCTATCTGATCTGAGAGGTTGTGTGCCTAGACGTGTATAGCGGCCGTGTATTCATGTACAGAGGTAATATATCCCACTAGTGAGAGACTGAACATAAATAATAAATAATAAACACAATTGGCTCTACTTCTTATATATGCTTTACACTGGTGCACCTATATATTGGCTGCCAATCAATACTCTGACTGCACATTGTTTAATATAAGGGTGAAGTCGCCAAAAAATGTACAATTCACCTTCACCAATCCTCTCAAATAATCCAAATTTAAGACAAATATAAGGTTCTAAATTCAGTGCAACATAACCAAACAGATTGTTTAAGTTAAGACAATACCAAATATACTCAGATATTCCTAGTATTTATCATATCTCGGTCTAATTTAACAGCATTTACTAAATGTGTAGATCTGCTGATTGTACATTTCTGAAGATCTGCCCCATATTTGTGTTGTTTTCATAGTCTGTATGAGTGTATTGTTCACACATTTGGAGGCAAGGCCCAACATATCCCGCCCAGATTGTTTCCTTCTGTCTCTATTTTAAAGTTTTTGAAACTTTTTTTATTGAGTACAATGTTGTATAAGCGATATTCTTATGCGACCCAAATTAAAAATGTAATCATACAGGTTTTAGTCAATTTTCATATGATATATTGGGATTTTGTTTAATCATTTAACTTTTAATATCAGATATCTAATCCATCCTATCTAATAACCGAGAATTATATTTTTATATGGTTAACCATCACAAGACTATCTACAATGTTCACATTGTACACAAAACATCAATAAAATAGCAAAGCTTAAATTCACAATTCTTTGTTAGCAGCATTTCTACGTATCTATTACATATATTCGTAAATTATTTGAATCTCAAGCTATACAATAATCTTATACCGCTCCATTGAAATATTAATATTTATTATTTTATTTCGTTTTATTCTGTATTAAAATATCGAATTTGATGCGATAAATTTGGTTGGTCTTAGAAATATGTATGCGTACTATGTAATGCGTACCCACTATGTAATGCGTACCAGAAATCGCTGGCATACACAGGCATAATGCAATGGAATGCTTTAGGAGATGACATCAAAAGTATAGAACCACTCTGCGGATTCAAATACAGATTAAAAAATGGTATTCTAACCAAAACTATACGTATACCGATAGATTAATTGTACATTAAGTCACACGACTCTCAGATTGACAAGCAAAATTACCCAACATTATTTTCATCAATCGACAACCCATCTCATCTCATCGCATTAATCCTAATGTTTATCATTTATTTCTCTCCATGTACAAATGGCTCAAATGATATTTTTTAGCTAATTAAGCCAGCTATAATCATGTATAATTAGTGAACAAGCGAAAATTCAGGTTACGGAGGAAGACCGGGAATACCCGAACCGCCTAAAATCTTTGGCACATGCCCCTTATCTTCCTGAATAAAGATTTGTGTAAAAAAAATTAATATTATATGGGTCAGTTTCCAGAAAATGTACAATTCACCTTCACCAATCCTCTGAAATAACCCAATTTAAAGACGAAAATCAGGGTCGAAATACAGTTCAACATAACCAGACATATTTTATTGAATGAATACAATACAGAATACACTCAGATATACCTAGTATTTATCATTTTTTACTCTAATTTAGCAGAATTTGAGAGATGTGTAGTACTGTAGATCGTGCATTTTCTGAAAATCTGACCCATATAATCAGACGCTCCATAGTGTCCTTTTTCTCTACATATATATTTATTACACCCGTGAAATAAATACAATAGAACACTATATTATGACTCAGTACAGGAATACCGGGCCTACATGGTGTATGCACCAAGGCTGGCAGAATGTCCTTGTGTATTACTCAACTTATTCTGAAGCAACTTCTGAAGTGGACTAATCAGATTTTCTGATTTTCTAAATATGTTCGAAGAATTTCAAAAGCTATGCATTAAAACTATGTATTTCATGCAATGGACGTTCTACCCCCAACCCTCAAATCCTCTTCCACCCTAACACCACCCCCACCCACCTCTCCACCACAACACCACCCACCCCTTCCCCCCATCCCCATCCACTTCTCCACCCTAAACACCACCCACCAACAATTTTTTGACAATTTTTATTCAACATATTCTGCCCTCTTGGCGTATACAGTGCTAAGAACAGGATGATGATTCAATTTACCTTGAACTCTTTTTTTAATTTTGGGTTGTTGTTTTTTTTAGTTTTTTTACCAGTTTTGACAACTGCGCTTTTCTGGGAATCACATTTTTGATTATTTTTCCAAAAGTACATTATACAAACAGAAGGAAAAATACAGTTAAAACACAAGAAGTCTATTACCTCAGAGGGTTTTTCTTTTATCTCCTCTGTAAAAATCTGTAAAAACTTCCCCAGCCCTTGAAGGCTTTATTTATTGACGTATTATATGGGTCAGATTTTCAGATAATGTACAATTCAACTTCGCCAATCTTCTCAAATAACACAAATTTCAGAACGAAAATAAAGTTCAAAATACAGTTCAACCTAACCAAACAGATTGCTAGAATCAATGCAATGCCTAATATACTCGAATTTAATTTTATAGTATTGACCAAATTGCAGCCTAATTTAGCAGAATTTACTAAATGTGTACAGCTGCCAATTGTACATTTTCTGAAAATCTGACCCTCATGTTGATGCAATACTCATGGCATTTAGCCTGTTTTCTAGCAGCTTACTTTATTTCTCTTTCCTATTATTCTGTTTCTGCTTCTCTCACTCTTCATTTATTATCTAAATATTTGTTAATAACACCTATCATTTATGATTTAACTTCAAGCTCAGTTCCACAAAACCTCGTAGAAACTTTCAACTCCAGGAAATGCAGTACAATCTCTCAACGCTCTACTTTAATTTCCTCCAATTTGTAACCAGCCAATCAGAATGCTCCCCCGCCGTGCCGCATGTCGGTTCTGATACTGGGGATGATGTCGTAAAATTTATGAGCGCAAACAAGATTAGTTCTCGCGTGCAGGTTAGTTGTTCTCGTGAGAGCGAGATTGTTTTGGCTAATGTTCTGACATTTGTGTTCTTAATCCTTGCGCGGAAAGTAGTTCCGGTTAACGAATTCTCCAGACGTAAAGGTGGGTAAAATAGGCAGGGACTCCATTATAGCAACATCACCATTTAATAGGGGATTTGTATAGCCGCCATTTTGAATTCTGATTCGCATGGAATTATGGGACTAATGGTACAGTGTAATATCTATAGAAACATGCAATGTTCCTCATGGACTATTTATCAATGCTCTAATGCCAATATCCATGTGTTTTATATGTTTCCATAACAAAAGTCCACATCTTTCCCATCATGCATTTGGCTTTCATAGAGCATTTATACAATATGATATTGGTGAAAACATTCTTGCAATTTTCAATAAAGATATTCCCAAATATTTGTAAGTCAGATTTCATCAGAATCCATCCCAGGATGCACTGTAACAGACATGCACAGTGACACATGCAACTCCCCTATTTCCGCCAACATTTTCTGGTAGTGATTGCAGATCAGTTAAAGCGGCACTCTCACTTAATTTTGTTTTGTTCCATTCATTTCCAACCCATCTAAAAGTCATTTCACCAGAATGTTCTTTCTTTTTTTTTTATTCAACATTTTTATACAGCAAGTCATGACTATTTGTCAAGACCAAAGCTCACAGCATCTGTAATGATATTCTGCCTGGTGCTGTGTCTAGTCTGGTTTTAACTATCTAGGTGCATGTCTATTTAATTAATGTTGGAATGCGATGTAAAAAGGTGTAATCGACCCCGGAGGAGAAGTGATTTCTGTTGATAGATTGAATAAAAAACTTTTAAAAACAAAAACAAAATAATTAATGTTGGAGGATTTTGTTTGGCTGTTTTTCTACAGGGCTTCACAAAGGTCCACATTTATATTTTGGAAACCCACCGAGATGCTTTTGTGTGGTGCTTTCTCCTATTATCGTTCATCATTTCATTTCAATGTGAGGTTTTCAAGCCTCTTGCAACTGTTAAAATGACGGATTAAGTAGTTGACCATATCACTTCCAATCTGGAAGAGACTACTATTATATGTTTTTATTTAAAGGGCCTAGTCCACTAAGCCGATTCTCATGCGATTCTCACAGAATGTAGTGTAAAAGAGTCCTCTGCGCCGCAAAATCGCAAGTTAGTGGACTAGGCCATTTAGTCTTAATTTTCTAACATCATATGACGTGTCCTAATAATACAGTCTGTTTGAAACTCTGAGAATTTAAACATAGTCTATGACATGTCGTCAGATCGTCAGACTTGATGCATATTTCTTGAATTCTTGGGGTCATTATGTTGGTGGGCATCCGTCTGCAATTTGTTCTAAGAATGGGAGATCCGATTTAAAATTGATTTCCGAATTTGTTCATTCCTAGGTATAAGTTGTTCCCTAATTTGTTCTTCCCTGGACGAAATGTCTTGTGTTAAGGGCTCTTAAACCAATATATGTTGGGTTTTTTGCCAGACGATGGCCTGCCGGTAACTTAGCATTCTCTGTACAGCAAGTTCCTTCCACAAAAGTTCCTTACTTAGCAGGGTTCATAATTAACCACTTGGGGAGGGGAGAAATTGCGAAAAATTCTTGTGCAAAGCAGAATTGTATGATCCCCCTTAAAGTTGTGTGCAAAATTTCTTCCCCCCACCCCCTCCTACATCACTGTAGTTCTGAGTCTGTGTCATGACCCCCCCCCCCCCCCCCCCCACACACACACACAGACACACAATTTTAGAGAAAAGGATGCCCCCTCGCCGCCTTTAGAGTGCAAAAAAATGTGCCTCCCACCTCCTCCCCCCCCCCCCTGGTTGAAATGAAGAGTCCCTTAGCCAGGACAAGTAGCAGCGGGCCCCCTGGTGTCAATAATTAACCACTAGTCTCCCATTCTGATATACAAACATTAATAAATGGTGTGTATGTCAAAAGGGACAGAAAACTAGGCTATTCCTGCGGCATTGATTCTACTCTCCATGCCTTGTGTGATGATCCATGATTTACGGCCCTGCCATGCATCATTGTAGGTAATGATCAGCACTGATGTCTTCTTATAGACAAATATTTGTTGGCAGTTCCATATTTGTTAGGACGTTCTTCATTTCCAGGAAAGCTGTCCTTGCTCTACTTTTACATCTTTTATATCATTTTTATGTTATATTAACACTGGAAGACCTGTCTGTAGAAGTGGTGTAGCCTATTCTGTACATTCTCTCTGTTAGAATAAAATTTGATATATATCATATTTCAAATAGAAACGAAATGAACGAGCCATATAGTATAACCTTTATATCTTGTTCAAACATAGCTTTTACTAATCATACAAGTTGGTATGCTGTGGCAAATACGGCCCACTATTGCCATCTGTGAGGGGGGGGGGCTATTGTAGTACTGTGTGTAGGGGGTGGGATAGGGGGTGGTTGGTGTGCTAACATGAGCACTATAGCACCACTAATCTAATTAGCACTAATTAAGATAACTCACACCAGCACAAATTGGATGACACTACTCACATGCTGGTGGTAGCTCAGGACGTGCAGAGGGGACTTCACTACTATTGACTCAATAAGTGTATGGGTTGGTACAGATAGAGAGAGGGGGGAGGGGAGGGGGAGAGAGATAAAGGGAGGGGGAGAGGAAGAGTGGGAGGAGAGAGAGAGAGAGGGAGATAGGTAGAGAGGGAGAGGAGAGAGAGGGAGAGAGAGAGATAGGGAGAGAGAGAGAGAGGGAGAGAGAGACAGGTAGAGAGGGAGATAGAGAGAGGAGAGAGAGAGGAGAGTTAGAGAGGAGAGAGGGAGAGCGAGGGGAGAGTTAGAGAGGGAGGGGAGAGAAAGAGAAAGAGAGAGAGGAGCGACAGAGAGAGAGAGGGAGAGGGGGAGAGAGAGGGGAGAGTTAAAGAGGGAGAGGGAGAGAGAGGAGCGAAAGAGGGAGAGAGGGAGGGGGGGAGAGAGAGGAGAGGGAGAGAGAGGGAGAGAGAGAGGAGAGGGATAGAGGGAGAGAGAGGAGAGAGAGGGAGAGAGAGAGAGAGGAGAGAGGGAGAGAGAGAGGAGAGGGAGGGAGAGGGAGAGAGAGAGAGGGAGAGAGAGAGGAGAGGGAGGACACAGAGAGAGGAGAAAGAGGGAGGGAGAGGGAGAGAGGACAGAGAGGCAGGAGATATAGAAAGAGATAGAGTGAGAGATTCATAGCAATTGATCTATTGGAAATCAATCATCCGTGTCATTAATTCTTTTTTCTATCTTACCTTGCTTTAAATTAACCCCCCCCCCCCCCCCCTTGATTGAATGGTTTTAATCATAGAAATAATAAGTACATGAACTGAAATCTGCCCTACTCAAACACATGATGATCATGTAATAAGAAATCTAACTCTTCATTATTATTTCAAACGATTTTCAAAGTGGAATTAAAATGATTTTCTGTCCACTATTAAATCTCACTCATCACGGGCGACTATAAAACGTTTAAGAAGAACGAATGTAATTTAGATGTTTGCAAAAAGAGACTTGCTGCTGGTTTAAATACCAATAACTAAATCAAAACATTTCAAATTGTCCGTGAAATTGATCAAAGTACATGAAATTGTTCATGTCACGAGTAGTTTTTTTGTCCCTTTGCGTGTGTGTGATCATGGGGAAATAGTGGGCGGAAGTAGTTCACTGCGCATGCGTCAGGAAATGTACAATCTGCCGCTCTACCCACTTAATTATGCTAAATTCTGCATCAAAAGGATAACAATACTTGGTATTTATGAATATATTTGATACTGATTTGATTCAAGGTCTCTATTCAGTTTTGGTGAACTGTATTTTAACCTTATTTCTATTTTAAATGTGGGTTATTTGAGAGTATTGTTGAAGGCCAATTGTACATTTTCTGCAAACTTCCCCCTGTGCGTGTATTGAGGCATGTGAAATAGCATGTGAAATAGCATGTAAAGGCGACCGCATAATTAGATAATTAATGCGCTATAATTAACTGTTCATAATTAATACTCACTAATTATGACTGTTTTTATTGGAGTCCGTCCAGGTTTAGTCACGACTTGAGCTGGAATTGGCGTGAAATTAGTTTAATTTGTTTTTACTTCTGTTAGAGCTCAATACACGTAGCGCCATCTGGTGCGCCTGCTAAGAACCTGGGCTACAGATTAAAACCTGAACGAAATTTATACATTTCCAAATATACGAGTTATTTCAAATGAGCTATTTTCAAATACATGAGTTATTTTATTTCTTATCTCTTTACGAAATGGATGGAAACAGTTCCCATATCCTGTACTAGTGCTCAGAACAGCCACAATTTATAATATTACGACAGATGTTTATGTTTGTACAAAAACATTATTACTGAATTTAGACAGGGGGTACATAATTTGCCATTTATCAAGAAATACACTAGCAAAAGTTTCTCAGACATTAAATCTTCAAAATAAAATTATTTTACTATAGAAAATCGTATTGCACTTCATTTGTGAAGACTACCGCGTTAATTATAACTTTACATAAACGTATTATTTTGCCACTGAGTGTCGTAGAGTGCAACGACGACCCTGCCCACACACAGCCGATTTGTCCCCCGATTGCCACCCGATTTATTTCATTTCAAATCCTGGTTTATGTTTTTGAAATAACATAAACCAGGATTGGAAATGA
This sequence comes from Sthenelais limicola, assembly GCA_942159475.1. NCBI lineage: Eukaryota > Metazoa > Annelida > Polychaeta > Phyllodocida > Sigalionidae > Sthenelais > Sthenelais limicola. The sequence continues at coordinate 4,347,259 of OW804095.1, read as the reverse complement.
AATCCTAGGATTCATCGGAAGACCAAAATCGGGGAACAATCGGGGGACAAATCGGCCGTGTGTGAACAGAGTTTAAGTGCAACATAGCGTCACCACCTACTCCGAGTGCCAAGAGGTGCTACACCCATAAGGCTATACATAGTATTCACTGACGTCACGGCGCTGGACATGAGTGCTCCAAGCCTCAAAAATGCAGTTTTCACCTCCGAAAGTTTTAGACAATGTTATATACAGCATGCTGATAGGTTATATGGTCATTTTGTAGTGTGTCATGATGGAATAATGAGTATAATTTCCATTAGCAAACATTCGAAACGGGAAATCCTGTCGATCTAGTGTCTCCCGCTATCTATGTTGCCACACATTATGGCTGCCAGTGAGGATAGCCGCTGACTGGGCTGACGTCATGTGAATACTATGTATATATTCGTGTAAACCACTATTCTTCTCATTCCCTGAAGAAGATATCCCTACGTCGAAACGTGTAGGAAAATTTTTAAAAACTTAAAAAACCGACCGTTTTTTTTCGCTTGTAGGACCTCTCTTATTATACAAATATTATTTTAAAAGGTCAACACCTTTACCTGCACAGAAACAGTATTGTATAGTCCATTATAAACATCTTCCCTCATCTTAAAATCTTTTATGGACGAGAGGATGAAATCCACACTATGCTTTACCACGCGTTAATTAGTTTTTAGTTCACCCAGATATCAAAAAAAGCATATCTTGTTACTATCAAACAAACTTTTCTTGTAGATATAAAATCTTGCCAATAGAATGATGAAGTTTAACCTCTTCCCATCACTTCCCAGACCATGCAAACCGGCAAGTATATTAACGACAGATTTTACTGCATATTTAGCAACAATAGTTACTATTCTACTATTTACTATTTGTTACATGATATAAAGTTTCAACACATGTAGCGTCACCACCTAATGAACAAAGGAACAGTTGTTAACAATATCTAAAATTGTTAACGCGTAATTATAGATTTGTATCAGATGTTAATTCTCAATGAAAACACATCAGTGTAGGTTACAATGTCACAATGTATTAATGTAAAGAAGTGTTTGCACAATTATCTAAAAATGAAAACAAGCACAAGATGCTCATAGTTTACATAAATCTAACGAAAATGACAGCATAATAATTATAATGATGATTTGCTTGTAAAATGATAGGCCTCGCTGGGAAGTCGGGCCTAGTATATAGGCTATAGTGTTGATGCAGTTAAATGTCTCTTTGAACCTTTTCCCGATGAATATCGGGAATAAAGCTTATACAATACAATAAAATAAAATGCGTAAAATGTTACTCCAGCTTACCAAACCCATTAATTGTTCATTAAAATTAGTCTTATTACAGTGTTCTCCACTTGGTACTCCTACACGGGAAAAACATACAGACGCAGGTCCCGCCGAGATTTGAACTCGGATCGCAGGATTCAGAGTCCTGAGTGCTAACCGTTACACCACGGCACCGCTGTTATTCCTAGCTATGAAGAATCAAAACCTGATCATTTTGTGAAATACTCGTATTCTCTTTTATTTGAAAATTAGTTGTTTTTCCCTCCATTTTTACTCCATTGTGTTTTAGCTCTTGCCTTACTCTTCCTTCTCCCTCCCTCTCTCTTTGCTCTCTCTCCACTCTCTCTCCCGCTCTCTTTCCACTCCCACTCTCTACCCTCTCCCCCCTCTCTCCACTCCCCTCCCTTCTCCCCCTCTCTCTCCCTCCTCTCTCTCTCCCTCTCTCTCCTCTCTCCCTCTCCCTCCTCTCTTCTTAGCCAAGAAGAATCAAAACCTCATCATTTTGTGAAATACTCATATTCTCTTTTCTTTGAAAATTAGTTGTTATTCCCTCCATTTTTCCTCCATTGTGTTTTAGCGCTTCCCTCACTCTTCCCTCACGCTTCCCTCTCCCTCTCCCTCTCTCCCTCTCTGTCATCTCTCTCCTCTCCCTCTCTTCCTTCACGCCATCCCCTTCCCACCTGTAAGACCTCCCCCGCTCCTCACCTCTCCACAACCACTTATCTCTACAGTTCCACCTCGTCCTGTCATGTCTGACACAGACCTGAAACAAAGAGAAGGAAACATGTAAGAGAAGACATCACAAGTATAGCACCACTTTGAAGCTGGGAATGAGGGGATCCCACGGGGTGGGAGAGGTGTGGAGGGGAGGGGGTGGAAAGTAGGGGGTGGTATATATGAGGTATACCATAATTGCAACCATTGTCCCCAGATATTAACACTTCTTCTGGAATTTGCAACAAAAAGGAATTTGATGATTTGCAAGAATGTATAAATGGTAGTTGATACTGAATGTAGAGAACTTGTTTAAAGCAACCAAACCTAGAAGAGATAAGGTGCACATCCGCATAATATAAATGTATCATTTACCCGAAAGTCCAGTTCACGTCACTTCATCTGATGGGATTGTATTCCAAGCCTTTCAAATAAAGTCCACAGTGTTAGCAGAGACTATCACCTTTTCCACTTGTAGATGAAACATTGACATACAGTCTCGGGATGTTGTACATGTATTGCTAGCACTAAGAACACTAAACTGTCAAGATCTTTTTTTATTATTACATTTGAGGCCAGATTACATTAAGTTGAATATAAAGAAATATGAAAAACGCAAATGTACCCTACCCGGGTGTCTTCGTGCGTTGCCTTGTGAAAAGATTCCTATGAAAACATTCTTATAAAGAATTCTGTGAAAGACATTTGAAAAATACACGTTTTGCAACTTATGACTTATTCTTATGTAAGACATCGTATATGACTTGTGGTATAGTTTGGTGGGAATTGCCCATACCCAGCCACTGGTTGTCACATACATGGACACAGACCGCATGCATACCTCACAGTGGAGTGAAGTCTCCAGAAAATGTACAATTCATCTTCACCAATTCTCTCAAATAGCCCCAATTTCAGACAGATATGAGGTTCAAAATTCAGTCCAACATAACCAAACATGTTTTTTTTAATCAAGGCAATGTCAAATATCCTCAGAAATACATATAAGATATAAATCAGATATATATAGAATTGGCCATTTTACTGCAAAATTTAGCAGAATTTACTAAAGGTGTAGATCTGGCGATCGTACATTTTCTAAAGATCTGACCAAGTAAGTCTTTTACACTGTTACATGTAGACTACACACATGCCTACACTTTCCCAGCATATATACCTGTGTACAGAAGCTGACACAATATGACTTGCCAAAAAAAACTAATAAATACTTTTATATCTTTTTATGTTTGAAGAAACGTTAGTCATATTTCTGGCTGGAACGGAGTTGAATAACCCCAGGACTTCATGGTTTTCATAGATCATCTATACCTTACTCTAAATTTATACATACTCGGATATTAGTCAAAAACATTCTTGCAATTTTCAGTAAATATCTTGCCGAATATTTGTATGCCGGATTTTAACCGAATCCATCCCAACATGCACTGTAACAGACATGCGCAGGGGCACATGCAACTCCCCTATTGAAAAATAAAACTAAACATTGATATAGGGGATTTGCATAGCCGCCATTTTGAATCTCGAATCGCATGGAATGGACTAATAGTACAGTGTAAAATCTATAGAAAACATGTCATGTTCAGCATGGAATATTTATTAATGCTCTAGTGTCAATATCCATGTGTGTTACATGTTTCCATAACATGAGTTCCCATCTTTCCCATCATGCATTTGGTTCTCATAGATCATTTACACAAGCTATTGTTATACGTAGTGTAACACAAGGAAAAGGAGCTGTAGCGTAGAGTGTAGTAGCGTAGCTTTATTGTACGATCTTAAGTGAAGTTAGGGGTTCACAACCCTTCATTATATCCTAGGGGGACACCGTGCACGCAGGCAGGTGCTCCCTGATTGGGCGGCGATGGCGCCCAATCAATATCGAGATAAATATCAGTTGGGCTTGACCCCTCGGACAGGTAACATGTATGTAAGAAATAAAATTTTAGGGTATGTTACCACAAGGTATAACATATTATCCCCCAATTACTATGAATCGCTCCGCCGATCAATATTAATTAATTACCGTTATATAATGTTATGTAACAGGCGGAGGTTATATAAGATTATGCAAGATTATGCAATAAAGTTATACAATAATATGTAACAGGTGGAAGTTACGTAACGTTATTCAATAAAAACATGTTTTAATTGAGGTGACATAATAAATTTTACCCTGTCCGATATGACATAATCAATATTATACAATGAAAGGATCGTGTAAGATTACGTAATCAGATGTAATGGATTACATAATTAAAATATGGAGATGAAAAGATAAGAGAAATTGATTTTAGATCAAAATCAATAACCTGGAAATTTTAATAAAATTGTCCTTGGTCAATAAATTTTGACCTTGGTCAATAAACTTGACCTGGTCAATAAAATTGATTTAGCAATAAATTTAATTTAAAGCGGAGTAAGAATCAATTATATAATTAAATAAAATTGATATACGAAATAAAATTGATATACAAATTCAATTTTCATAACAAATTAAATTGAAATTAAAATTGAAATTAAATTAAATTGACCACAAATTAAATTGAAATAATTAATTTCAGTCATTGAGCAAGATTACATGATGTTACGTAATAAGAGATGAAGAGATAAATTTTGATCACTTTTGGAATTAATCCCAAGATATAATTAAAGTTATATAAAATTACGTAATTGTTACGTAATAAAATTAATGTTAATTTATAGTTAAAAGTTAAAAGTGCTCAGATTGACTTGAAATTAATAATTTGACTAGTCAATAAAATTGTCAAAGGACGCCGGTTTTGGTGCAAAGGGTGACACTCCGTCAAAGGACGTGCGCTCATACATCCCTTTGCGTCAGGCCTGCGGGCGTGCTAAATTAATTGACCAGAACATCGTTATCTTCAAGCGCGGGGCGCGCGACATCGAGTAGCGCGGTGATTTTCCCGCGCTTTTGGCTGACCCAGATAAAGGTATGATGGCTGCCGAGGTTGGTGCAGTGTTCCAAGCGCTCGGAGCCTCTGTTCACTTTGTACCTGGCTGCTATGCTATTGGAAAAAGGTATATCTAGCGATTTTGGAGGAATTTGAAGCTAGTAAGCTTGGAAAAGGCCTTATTATGGAGGGAATTAAGCGCATTTTTAAGCGGTAAAAAGGTGGAGGATGATCACTAGATATTTCCGGAGATAACCATGTTCTTTAGATATAAAATAATATTTTTCCTTTATGGAAATCACGGGTAGAAAAACCCTGGAACTTATATACAGGTGAACATAGAGAAATGCGAAATCGACCAGAGGTGTTTGTCAGCTAGCCCCAACCTAGTACGCCATTGAAGGTGACCATGGAGGAGCTAACTGCACAGAGATAGGGAAGATTTGAAATGTTTAAAGTTGAATACAAAATAAGAAAATAAGGAAAATATCCTTTTTAAAGAGGTTAAAACGCTACCCAGCAGTGCTTAGCCTGGCTGAAGACCGAAAGGTAGACGTTTACAAAAGTAGAAGAGAAGTCACAGAAGTTGGTCGATTGGCAGCAGCAGTCGGGTGATCCGTCCCTCCAGACGTGTAGACATGTGATATAGCTTTGAATGGGTTAGGCCCTTAATAAGAAGTGTTCGTTGGTGATTAAATAGGTGAAAAAGTCTCTGTTTATATTAGAATATTGAAGTCGAAACTATTGCGGCGGTATCCTCCCCGGTGAAAAAGGGCGACACTCCGATGTCGAGGCTATGAAGGGCAGGAAAAACAAAAACAGAGAAAAGCTATAAGTGTCTAGTATATGGCTTAACAGACAACAGGAAAGGTGTAGAATACAAATGCAACTGATCAAATTGAGTCAAGATGTTATATTATTAAATAAGGCGAACAAATTCTGCTAAGAGTCAACACTTGGTGCTTTGGGAAAGGTTGGGACACAAAATATTGAAGTAAAAAAAAAAAATCCTGTGAATTATATTATCAGATAAAGTATTTTGCTGCGCTTCTCCTGTGCGGAAACTGGAATTTTTCCACTTGCGGTCCCATATGTACCTTCACTCAGGAGAACAAATGTGTTTAAACGGTGGGAGATATATAAAGAAAATATTGAAAAAGTTGTTATCTCGTATCAGTAGGACTGATAAGGGTAATTGTTGGCGTCAGCCAACTGATATCGGGTGAAAGTTTACAAAAACAATTGATAAGAAAATTGCTGCTGGTATAACCTAAGTAAAGAGAAGTCAGATAGAAAATATTTTGAGTCATTGAAGCAACTCACTGGAGGAGTTATCACATGTCAAAGGCAGGCGGAGGAACAGACAGATACTGCACTATGCCCTTGAGCGAGGCGGCCGGCTTGACTCTTGGTGCCGGGGAGATGGAGAGGTCGGCCGGCTGCTTGGTGTGGCCGCCGGCGGTCGTCATGCTCGCCCAAGGGATTTGGTGGAAGCTGCCGTTCGTCTCGAGGATGGAAAATGAGAATGTTGTAGTTGCCGACCGCAGTGCTTTATAGAGCCGATACCTGTGCGTCAGGGGTATGGAGACGGCATCGGGCATCGGTAGAAGGACAACTGCTGTGCCCACCTTTACCACGAAAGGACCTTCCCACGACAGCTCGATCTCCTTGGACATACAATGGAGCATGGTAGGAGGCTTCAGATCTGGTGCTGTGTGAGTTTGGATGATGTTCCTATCGTAGTGAAGGGGACACAATGGTAAGACAGTTGTCTTCCATTTATTATGGACTTTGAGCACCACGGCCGGGTTGATGGATGATTTGTTGGACAGAGAGGTAGGCAGTCTGTTTCTCCTGTACCAACGTATGAGTTTGATGACGATATACAGGGCGATGAGGCAGCTGAGGGAGACCATGGCGTGGTCGGACGTCTGCCAGGGGCGTGGATTGGCTGCCTTGGAGATGGGAGCAGCTACAGGAGAGGCTCCCCACCACACAGGTGCCGCCTGATGGGTGGCGTTTACTTGTATGACGGGTGAGGCCCTTGCGACAGCAGTGATGGTGGCTGCTGCCAGCAATCTGTGGATCCTGTAGCATGCACCAAGGGAGATTATTATTGCTATTGTTGACATTATGGTGCTCACTGTTATTACTGACGGATGCGAGGCTATTGCTTGGTAGGATAGGGAGGAATCTAATGGTTTATAAATAGGTGAGTTAGCTGCCATCTGCTTGGCAACTACCTCTAATTTTAAGCCTTTAGCTAAGATCTCTGCATTAACGTCAGAGAAATGAGCGGCTTTTTGAGATATGTTTGGTAAAATAAGATTAATAGGGGCAGGTGAGAGAGATTTACCAGAAAAATCATTCCTAGGTGGGAGAAACTTATGAACTATGGGAAGATTTACAGTAGAGAGTGAGATTATATGGGGATTAGTAGACACAGAGCAAGCTGTAGAAGGGTTGACCAATGTGTGATTATTATTGGTCATCACACAACCACAAGGGACGTGAATAACAGAGAAAATCAGAGTTTTGATGATAGCTGGAGGAGAAGATTTACACGACAGAGTAGAGGTGGTAACGGAGGTTGTGAAAAGATATTTGGCCGGCTCGAGTGAGATAGCTCTTGTCGGCGCAAAAAGGTGAGGAAACAGGGTGAAAGTACATAGTGCGTCAATATCGCTGACATGGTCTCTGAGCAGGGCAGCGCATGTTGGATGCTGCCCGTGGCGTCGAGCGAGGGTGTTGTCGCACGATAACACTACGTTGTTTAGGCAAGAGGAGAGGTCGGTTTCATCAAGCTGTATAAAAATATTGCTATGGAGGGCGACGGCCACATAGCGGGGCAAGGAGGAGATTAAAGTATAGCCTGGTTGAATAATATTAGAAATGTGTATAGGGACCGGTATGGGCGTTATCTGGAAGAGTTTAAATGCGGCCGGGCCCGCTGATATCGGCACGGACAGATGGATAAACAAATTATCCTTGCTGTAGGCGTACTGTGAGATTTTAGAGTTATAAAAGTATTTGGGATCTTTCACCAGGATGTTTAAATTTTTATCCCCCATTTTGATGTTTCTTTCCAACTCAGCTAGAGCAAATGCTAGCTTTGTTGGCGTTACTAAGGCATAAGGAAGGCGACCCATAGCGAGCTCCTTAATGCTGTCTAGAAAGGCGTTCAATTTTGACAAATAAAGGTTTCTAATAGTTATTTGATATTGGGCCGCTTGCATGATAAAACCGTTGTATAGAGAAGCCTCTATACCTCTAGAAATGGTAGAAAATCTGTCGTTAACAGAGCTAGTAAGAGAAGAAATTGAGTCAGTAAGGTTTTCAGTTGTAGAAAAGACAGTCCTAGCCTGAAGGTTGTAGGCGTGGATGTGAGTATTATAAGAAGAAACAATTTTAGAAAGCAGTTTATCACGTCTTTGGCCGGCCGAGGCGTCTTGACGCAAATAGGCGTCAAGATGGTGGAAATTTGCCTCGACGGCGCTTACTCTTGGGTCGGTCGCTGTGCCTATTACCGGCTCTAGAATATCTCCAATAAATTGAAGCACAGCTTCCCTTGCTTGTCTACGAGCTTGGTGAGGGTTTAGTGGGGCGTATTAATGTCAGAAAGAGTGGAATTAATCTGTAGGTTAGTCGAAGACAGGAGTTCAGAAAGTAAGTTGGAATGGTCCGTAGTAAATTTCTTAAAAGAGGAATCCGACATAAGGTCGTTTAGCTTGGAAAGTCTAGGGTCCTGTGGTGGGGAAGTCAAATTAAATCTGATGGCCAAAATGAAATCGACATTGTCGTGGCCATTGAGAAGAACTTGTTCCTTCTCAGAGAAAATAACGCCATAATTTTGGCGAAGCAATAACCCTGCATTAGTAATACTAACACAGCTAATCAAGATCAAGCATATGCTGAAACCCAAAAATGTAAAATATAACTTTTGGACAAGGCTCGAGAAAGAAGAACAACAATCAATATCGCACCAATTTGAATACAAAGTAAGTTTGCAGCAAAAGATCAGCTTTAAATACATCCAAGATTCTGCTGATGCTTACCGTATACAATCCATGGCACACGTTGCACTGTTTTGGCAGCAGAGCAACCTTCCACTAAAAATCCGACAAATTACCAATGTCTGAGAGTTGTAGGATAGGTGTGGTCACTCCAGAGTCCGAGAAGGAAGTGACCATATGAGAATTTGGCTTGTATTAAGTAATGTGAAGGCCAGGGGGCGTGAGATGCAGGTGGGGCGGTAAGTAGAATGGTTAGCTACCCGGAAAGGCGCTGCTTACTACGACGAATAGCTGCAGTCCTCCCACACCTGACAAGCGTTAGCTTCCTCACACCTTGGCTTAGTAGGGGCGTCACAAAAACAGGCGTGTATAGAGAGACGTCTGGGGTCTGGAGGCTGGGCTCCTCTCTCTTGCCTTGTCTTTGTTTCGCTGTACAAGCTGCGGATTAAAGCTTGTGTTAAAACAAAGGGTTATTGGAGGTGTATTCAGACATTGTGTATTCAGCTGCTCTGCGCTGGCTAACGTGACCCGGCCAGGTAGCTGGGCATGAACAAGGATGAAATAAAGCTGCAAAAGTGCGACAAAAGATTGGCTTCCCTAGAGCATTTACAGTCACAAAAGCCCAGCCTGGGCCCCAAGCTGGTAAATTACTAGGAATTATAAACAGACATATGTGATAATGAAAAAATGGTGTGAAGTGCCCCTGTAGGGGTCTTGATAATTTAGGGATAAGAGGGAGAAGCTGGCAGGCTTTATCCCCCTGTGCGTCAGAAAGACGCTGATTACACAAAGGCAATCTAAAGTGGCATATAAAGCCAAAGAGATAAAAACAAAGGCGTTAAGCCTGTGTTTGGCAGTTTTTGAGGGGCATGCTGGCCAGATAAATACGATGCGCCCAAGCTTAGTTGGCACGCAAAGAGAATGTAATGGTAATTGGCGTCAATTGAGCCTGGTTGATGTTTATATCAACAAATAAAAGCTTAGCGTAATCTGACAATAGAAACAAAAGGCCAGCCGGCCACGATAAGACCGGAGACGGGCGGCGCTAGGCCTTCACCCATAGCCTGCCGGCTGTTATACCGAGGCGCGACCGGTTGTATTGTTCTAGAGGTAATTAGATAATCAAAGCTGTGAAATACAAAGGCTGTTGGTTAACAGATTGAATATCAGGGTTTATACAGCTCGTAGAAAAAACATGAAACCTGTATAAACAGAGCTGCGCCTTGTGTATTCAGAATAATAAGATTTTGATTTCAAAGCTTGGCGTTAATTGGCATTTGTTACAACAGAAGGGAAATCTAGGGATATGAAATGCCAAGCTTTTGTTTAAAGTAATATAACCGTCTGGCGAATGTTAGGCCTGAGGATTAAATGGTGACGGTTTGCTAGACAATAATAAGTATATAAAGGGAGGGAAATTAAATGGGGAAAAATGCTTAGGGCTTATAGTAAAAGGTAATTAGAAATGAATGGAGAGCTTTGAAGCGTCGATCTTGGTCGTTTCTGGTCGAATTGTAGTCTAGAGGCAATCCTGACGCAGAAACTTTGGCGCTGAAAACAAAGCTTTTGGTTAGTGATATAAAGCTTTTGGTACATCGACCGCTAGCAATATATGTGAAAAAAATAAAAAGATGGGGAGATGGGAAAAATTATTTTCAACTCGTGTGAAAATAATTTTAAGACGTTTACCGATCAGTGCTCAGCGGCTAAGCTGGGACCAAAAGGGCGTCAGATGATGGGAAATGGGGAGAGGTTTTATAGGAATTCAAGGGCGTGCAGTTGCTGTGTCTTTTGTGATATACTGCGTAGCCTATGGCGTCCCTTTGTTGATTTCTTGTTAATTTTTTAATGTGGCTGCTTTCTGATTAATGGTGGGGGCTTAATCAGAAGCTTGTCTGCGTTTGTGAGAGGGGCTTTTATTATTCTCTCTGGGTCGCAAAATTCACCTGGATTGTTAATTAGACGCCTGAAGAAAGAGGGATTTGTAGATCTGACTTTTTTGAGTCTTTCTACGTGCACAGAAGTATGGCAATCCTTGCTATCTGATAGACGCCTCAATTTAACAGAAACAGGGGAGATTTGATCTGTTATAACGAATGGACCTGTATAGCACTTCTGCAATTTCTTTGATGTTTGTTTCGTCAGAAGTGTGGGGACATACAGGTATACCAAATCTCCTGGCTCATAGTCGTGTAATTTAGCCTTTGTATCATGCCTCTTTCTCATTTTCTCTTGGCAAGTTTTGAGCCTCGCCTGGGCTTTTTCAAATGCCTTTCTCTGTGTCTTTAATATATCACCCAAGTGTTGTTTGAGTGGTGCAGTCTCTGCATGATCCATTAAAGCTGCCATGGTAGGCGTTTTTGCTTGACGACCAAACACGAGAAGATGAGCACTGACACCTAGAGAAAAAGAGTCAGAACTATTTAAAGCATAAGTGATATATGGTAAATAAATATCCCAATAATTTTGGGCTTTATCAGCATATGCTCTGAGTCCCTGGAGGAGGCTAGAATTACAACGCTCCGTTATACCTTGCGTGGACGCCCTGTAGGCGCTGCCATGGATCTGTGTGATTCCATATTGTTGGCAGGCCGCTTTAAAGACGCCTGAGGTAAAAGTCGGACCGTTATCTGTATAGAGGTGGGATGGAGGACCATATATACAGATAAAATGAGCCATGAAGCCTTTTGCGACTTCAGCACTGGTATTTGTGTGGGTGGTAAAAGTTGTAACATACCTAGTACTGAAACAGACAGCCACATGTATATAACGCATATTATTTGCAGTTTTATGTATGGGCCCTATGGTATCCAAACAGATATGACTGAATGGTACGGGGGCGTGGTCCCTTAGAGTCATGGGCGTTACCAGTGGTCGTCGTACCTTCTTAGCTTGGAGACAGTTATGGCATGTAGCGATGTAATTTGTAGTGTCTCTTACCATAGAAGGCCAGAAAAATCTCGGTCTGAGGACGCTGAGGGTGCGATTTGTACCCAGATGTCCAGCTAGTGGCTGGTCATGATGAGCACTGATCACTGCCTCTGTCCAGACCTGAGGAATAACGATCTGTAAACTAGATTTCTCAATACTATTGAAAATATCTTGGTTAACTCTAAATAGAAGCCCATCGATAATTATAAAATTATCTTGCTGCAATAAGATTACTCGAGCTTGGGCGTTATCTGTTGGTAAGGTTGATTTCTCGATAATCTAGCATAGAAGAGCAATAGAAATCACGCCTTTGCTCCTTCTTTAGCTGTTCTCTGGTGGGCGTGAGATTGGGTGTTTGGGAAAGGAAAAGCATGGCAGATTCAGCGTGATGAGCGAGAGATTTCTTGATTTTCTGCCTTCTTTCATCGGATCTAGCTTTGTTGATGCGCGGGCGGGATGCTAATTTCCGCTTAGGCTTGCCTTTTACCTTTTTGCCGGCGTCAGCTGATTGGGGCGGCTGGTGGTCATTCAAAGGTGCTTGGGCGCCTACCTGACGCTTGGCCTGGGCTCGCGTCAGCGCATTTAGGGTCTCAATGGGCGTGTTGTCAAAGTTGGGAAGTCTATCTGGGTTGGGTGAAATAAATATAGAGCGCGGCTTATACGCTAATATAGGGTTATTTTCACATGGGTCTTTGTCATGGTATGTCTTAGTTGTGGTGATATCCGAGAATTTCACCTGCTTTAAAGGGAGATACACTGTTCCTCCAGGCGTGAGTGCAGTGTTTTCCTCTTCAGGCGTGGGAGGGTAGGGTCTACGGCTCAAACTGTCAGCTACTACGTTCAATTTCCCTTTCAAAAATTTCACCTCGAAGTTATGGCGTTGAAAGGTGTCAAGCCATCTTGCTAGGCGTCCATTCGAGTTATGTTCCTTCTTATTAAATAAGGAGACAAGGGCGGCGTGATCAGTAAGCAATGTAAAATGCCTGTCCTCGATATAATGCCTGAATTTCTTTATAGCGAAAATCAAACCAAGGAGTTCTTTGTCGGTAGTATGGTAGTTCAATTCGGCGGGCGTCAGGCCTCTGCCGGCGAACTCTAAGGGTCTTAATTGGTTATGCTGATCAGGCTGACTAATTACGGCCCCAATCGCCGTGTTAGATGCGTCAGAACTGATAGTATAATGCTTGTCGTAATCTGGGAAAGCTAAGGTTGCATCCTCACAAATTGATTTTTTAATGGTAATAAATGCTCGCTCACATTCATCAGACCATATGAATTTGCTTCCTTGCTTGGTCAAATGATACAGGGGTCTCATTAAAGATGCAAAATTTGGGACGAATCTCTTGTAGAATTGAGCTAATCCATTGAAAGATCTCAACTGGGATAGACAGGCAGGTCTAGGAAATGAGTGAACAGCCTCCACTTTATCAGGGGAGGGTTTCAGCCCTTCACCAGTCAGGCGATATCCCAGGAAATCGATGGATTTCGAACCAAATAAGCATTTTTCTGGTTTTAATTTTAAATTTGCTGACAATAATAAGTTGAACACATCTGCTAGATCTTTCAGATGTTGTTCAAATGTAGAGCCATAGATGCAAATATCATCGACATAGGCGATGGCACAGCGATATTTGCACCTTTTTAATAACATATCCATGACGTTTTGATATGCTTTTGCTGAAGTCTTGAGTCCCATGGGAAGGACAGTATACCTATAGCGCTTATCATGTGTTGCAAAAGTGGTGAGATTTTTATGCTCTTCTTTGATGGGAATTTGGTAGAAGGCAGAGTAAATATCACACTTGCTATAATATACTGGGTTTGACTGGCCTATTAAGCTAATTGTGTCGTCAGCCCTTGGAAAGTTATAAGCCATATCTCGGATTTCTTTATTTAACAGCCTATAGTCGACCACGACCCTAAATCTGGCCGACCCTTGTGCGGTAGAATGCGGTTTCTGCACCAGAAAAGCTGGTGAGCTCCATTCCGAGGGTTCGGTACATTCTTCCAACACGCCCTGCTTAACTTGTTCTTCCAACAATTCCTCCATGAATTTCCTCTTTTCGGGGGTCATTCTATAAGGGAGCTTGTTGCAAGGAACATAACTTTCCTTTAAATCAATGGGCACGACACAATCTGCCTTTTTACCAATCATTTTGTCCTTTCCCACGAAGACATTGGTGTAAGATGAAAGGAGATCCTGCATTTGTAAGGTTTGATCAGCAGATAAATCCTTTGAGATCACATATGGAGGGGTCGCACCTGTGACAGGGGACGGGGCTATTCGGTTAGATAGCTCTCCCTCCGATGAATTAATGATATTACAAGATGTAGAAGGTCTTGTAGAAGTAGAAGATGAAGATGAGGATGAAATAGAACAATTGTTAATCACCTTGTCTGAAATGGAAGTCAAATATGCAAGTGTTTCCTTTGGGACGGGAAGAAAATCTTCTTCCTTAGCAATGGAATATAGACCTAAAATTTCTCCTTGGTGAACTTTGACGGGCGAACTTGAAGTATTAATGAGCGTCATAGGGATGCTATTCTTCTTGGTAAAAGGCTTGACAAGGGCGTGCTTTACCAAGAACCTACAATCCTTATCTGTATCTAAATTCTCCGTCGTACCAATTGTGTTTGAGAGGTTTACATGTGATAAAACATAAGCACGTACATGATACTCAGATTCTTTCGGGATGACGAATGATTTTCTAGCGCGGATGGTACGTTGATGTTTAACAGCACCATGATATTTTATATTTGCTTTAGTGGCGTCTAGAAAATCATCTCCAAGTATCAATGGACGATTTAAAGAAGGAAGCACCAGAAAAGAGTGAGAAAAAGTTCTACCAGCAACTTTAAATGCAGCAAATACCCTTTTGCGCAAATTATGCGCTTCGTTACAAGCTAAAAAAACTCTAGAATGTGTATTAACGAAACGTATAGGGTAACCTCTTTTATCCAAACTTTTTGCAAAACGTGGGGAAATAAATGAGGATGAAGCACCAGTATCGATCAGAGCAGGTATTGTTCTGTCACCAAATTCAACTTTTAAACAACCTTTCTCAATATTAGCAGAAACAAGTGTATTCTTACCAGATCCATCGTTGTCTGCTGTAGTGAGTCTGATTGTCTTTGAAGGAGGTTTGGGGTCTGACTCTTGAGTTGAGTTGCACTGAGGCGTCAGAGAGTTCTCAGTGCATAGAGGCGTGTCTGGAGGACGATTTCTGTGATCAGATTGTCCATTTTCCTCCAGATTTGACGCCTCTGCGCCAAGCACACAAAGTGCCTGACGGTCAGACCCTCATTCTGACGGATTTGATGACTTGGAGGAGGAACGCTGCTTGTCTTCCTGTGATCTGAACCTGGTGTTCTTCACGTGAGGGGTGGGCGCCCGATCCTCTGTCTTCTTGAAATCCGACCTTCCTTGGCTGCTTGACCGGTGGTGGTTGCTGCTGCTTCTCGGGCGGCTTGACGAGCGAGGGTGGCCGGCAGAGTTATGGCGGCTTCTGCTGCGGCTCTGATTTCCTGACGCGAAACGTGGGTGGGTTTCAGATGATTCCTTTTTGGCTTCATACTTGTCCTTTCTGGACCTGTTATCGCCGTCAGATTTCTTTTTATCAGAGCCGGAGGAGGAGGAATGTGAAGAGGAGTTGTTTTTCCCTGAATACTTCTTAAAGGACACATTGGAAAGTTTCTCCGTCTTAGGCTGGGGTGGGTTGTAGCTTTCCCTCCTCCTTGCAGACTGCTCTGCCTGCTCCAGGGTAGTTGGACGGTCATGTCTGACGGCCCGAGCGATGTCGGATTTGAGGCCATCGATGTAATAATGAATGGCCGTCTGTTCAGTGATGCTGGCGTTTGCGAGAAGCTTCTCCATATCCATAGAATAATGCTTCACTGACTCGTTTTTACCCTGGAACCTCTTCCTGTAGCTCTTTTCGTCCAGGTCTGGATCTTCCTGGTCAAACTTCTCCAGAAATCTGACGGCGAAGACCTCAAAGTCCACAGGTTGTCCGCGTACAAAAATGTGTTTCTTGTACCAGACTCTGGCTCTTCCACCAAGGAAACCAAATATAGCTCTAGACAGGGCTGTAGGGTCATTTGGGCAGCAATTGGCAATGTAAATTCTGAATTCATCTAGGAAATCTCCAGCGGATTGGTATACAGTTGCCTGCTCAAATTTGGGTGGGGGTTGGACGATGGTGCTATTGAATCTAAAATAGCTTCCGCTGTTGCTGTTAGGCAGCATTGACTGGTCAAAGGAAGCATAGCTAGGGGTATCAGGGATGCTTTGTTCTGGGCGAAAATGGGTTTTTGGCTGGCTAGGATTGGTAGGATCTGGGATAAAATGGTGGGCAGGAATATTTGGCGTTGGTGTAGAAATAGAGGGGTTGGGCGTGTGAACTCTAGGAGGAAAATTAAATATACTTTGGCGTGAGGCGGAAATTGGTCTGCTCGAGCTAGAAGTGGTGGTGGTATTAGAGCCTACCTGTGAACCTGCGGCTGACTGTCATTGGTATATCCCATCTGACGGGAAATTGTAGCCTTGCAGCGGCTGGACGTGAGCGGTGGCCGAGGTGGTGACGGTGGCTGGAGAAGAGACCGGCGGCGGCCGGGCTTCGGAGGCGGGAGGCAGTGGCTGCTTCCCGGTAGCCTTGGTCGGCTCGTCGGGCTTCTCCTGCTGGGCGCTCTTGCCGAGGATAGCGCTGGTCAGGGCGGTTAGACAGTCCATTTGACGCCTGTTCTGCTCGTGGGCTTCCTGCCTGAAGCGATCTTCACACCTTTCGGCCTCCTCACGAGCTTCTTTGGCATCTTCCCTGGCTTGCTGGGCGTCATATCTTTGCTGATTGAAGATGCCGGAGAACATATCCGTGTTGCTCTTATTCAAGTTCTCCAGAATGGCGGCCAGGCCCGTCAGCAAATCTGGCTGACTTTGCAAATGTTGCTGTTGCTGTGGCTGTCCAATACCTGTCCATAAGGTATTAGCTCCGGGCGTGACGGTTGCAGAAGTGGTAATTGTCACGTCCGTGATACTTGCAGTGGTGTTCACTGACGCAGTCTCATGTGTGGAAGTCTGAGGTGCGGTGGACATCGTGATGTCGTCCTTTTTGCTATTTTTGTGGCGTTTTCTCTCTTCCACTACTCTCCTTTGTTCTAGGCGGCGTTGCTCAGCTTTAAGGCGTTCCTGTTTAGATTGCCTCAAATTGTGCATTTAAAAGGCACCAGAATCGATGGTTCTCTACCAATATGTTATACGTAGTGTAACACAAGGAAAAGGAGCTGTAGCGTAGAGTGTAGTAGCGTAGCTTTATTGTACGATCTTAAGTGAAGTTAGGGGTTCACAACCCTTCATTATATCCTAGGGGGACACCGTGCACGCAGGCAGGTGCTCCCTGATTGGGCGGCGATGGCGCCCAATCAATATCGAGATAAATATCAGTTGGGCTTGACCCCTCGGACAGGTAACATGTATGTAAGAAATAAAATTTTAGGGTATGTTACCACGAGGTATAACACTATGATATTGGTGAAAACATTCTTGCAATTTTCGATAAAAATGTTGCCAAATATTTGTATGTCAGATTTGACAGAGTCCATCCCAGAATGCACTGTAAAAGACATGCGCAGTGGCACATGCAAATCCCCTATTAAAGGCCGTGCTGCCCTATAAGGATTTAGAGACTAATCTATGCATGTTCTGGCGTCCACGCAGCGCGCACACGGCGTCCACGCCCGCTCATTAATCACGCCACCTTGTGCCTTCTTCTGGAACCTACTAGAAGCTTTTGTGGTGCCCCCAGCGGGAGATGTGTGAGTTGTGGGGGCGTTAATTCCCGCCTCCCCGCCAGGTGATCCGCCTCTCAATTATAACCCTTTACTCACGTGTGGCGGCGCATGTATCTTATTACTTTAATGCACTTCAGGGTTAACGTGTTTAACCATATGTGTCAATATCAGGTTTTAATTAAATATTTGGGTCAGATTTTCAGAAAATGTACAATTCAACTTCGCCAATCTTCTGAAATAACCCAAATTTTAGACGGAAATAAAGTTCAAAATACAGTAAAACCTAACCAAACAGATTACTAGAATCAATGCAATGCCGAATATTCTCGAATTTACCTAGTATTGACCAAATTGTAGTCTATTTTAGCAGAATTTACTAAATGTGTACAGCTGCCAATTGTATATTTTCTGAAAATCTGACCCATTTATTAGGTCCAGATTGGAACTTGAAAAAGCAGATCTTTGTTTTTTATTATTATTTTTTAATTTTGCTTTATAATTACGGTTAGGATCGATACATTTCTGTCATATTTGCCTTTTAAAATATATTGAAGAATTTTCTCATTTAAATTTTAAGGAACGTAAGACAATCAGTGAGAATGTGTCACTATTGTCAGACAGCGCCCTCCCCCGATCATAACATCAATCATTACCGATCATTGTGTATATACTGTGTGATGTGTTTCAGGAAAATGAGTCACAAGTCCCATAAAATGGATTTTGAGATATCATTGTATTTAAAAAATTAGATCAAGTCGATTCCAATGACAGTAAACAGCAGGATATCGAATAAGTAATTCTATATTTTAAGTTTGATATTTGTATTTTTTAAATATTAAGTTTGCAATATTTCTGGGCGGCCAATTACTAGGAAAGTAGTTGAATATTCTCTATAGAAAGACCTTAATAATGCATGAAAATATTTATTACACTGTCTTGGAATTTGGTAAATGCATTCATATGTCGTCCAGCGAGGCACACCAGAAATGAAATAAATATCAATTTTGCGATTTGTGACTTATTTTCCCGTAACACATCACATTTAAACCGTTCTGCATATATTAAAGCAGTTTGTTTAAAATAAATTGTTATTCAAACCAGTTCAATTCAATCTGCCCCTGGTGGAAGATTAGGGACAATACTATACAATTAAATTAAATTCAAGATATATATATTTGTATCTAAGGGTGTTATACAAATAGGAGCCATACATCTGAGTATGGATCCAGATCTTCCACTATGGTCCTCAACTACTGGATATGGGTCAGAATTAAAATTAAAATTAAAAGTAATTTAAGGTTGATCATAGAAGCCCCGTGAGCCTTGTATATCATTATCACTGATGGCTGTATAAATATGTTTAAAAAAATCAACAACAAAACATCTGTGTGGGGTAGGAAGTGAACGTGTCTCCCTGTCCTCATTATTATAATTATGTCTATATTAAACCCTTTCCACACGTGTGCAGTCACACATATCTTGTTTCTATAATTAACGTCAGGGTTAAATTGACACGTCTTGCCGTGTCTGTGACTAGAGGCTGTACGTATATGTTGGAAGGTCAAGAAATTGGGGGAATTAGGGAAATGGAGGCTTATTTTATGGGGTTTTTTCTATTTACGACGCAAATATATCCGAATTGACCGCTACAGCCATTCCAGTTAGTAGATGAACTCATAAAATAGGGATATCTATGAAAAAAGATTTTAAAAAGGGGGTAAACCAGACCCCCAACCCCCAACCAAATAGTATTTTGGATTCTTTTGCCTACACCCTGTAAAAAGTCCTTGATAATATTTTGATAATTTGAAATAAACTTTATTTACCATTTTCAATATTTAACAAAAAGGTATTTGAGTGTCTTAGAAGACCCAAGCCTCACAGTCTAGGCCCAGAGCCCCTCCAAACTGAGAGAAAGCCTCTCGCTCTAAATCTCAAAATGCCATTATAATCCCATTAAGACCCTAGGGCTGGAAAGGCCATTAGCGCAGTAGGCGTCCAATCACTGGCATACCATTGTTATCTGATCTGAGAGGCTCTGAGCCTAGACTGTATTGCTTAGTGGGACAAGTGAAACCCAACCTACAAATGGGACGTGGTAATAAAATAAAATAAAATCTATAAAAACTTTATAATTATGTGTATATTTAACCCTTGTATGACGTGTGTAGGGAACATCAATCTTATTATTGTAATTAACTGAGTTAAAATGGCCGCCTTAACCCTGTGTAGCCGCAAGGTTATAATTACCTTTAGTCGCTCCAAGACTGGGTGGAATTTTGTGAAATTATTTTTTTGTTATTTTGTTTTTTTGTCTGTGTTTGGAAATTGGAATAATTACCATATTTAAGATATTTGTCCCATTTTCAAACTCAAGTAGTTATTGATAAAATGAGTCTCTGAGACAGGTAGGGGATTATTACACCCCTGTGCTGTTGCTTCCTATACCTTCAGCATTGTATGTCACACTTGGTCAAAGTGGTGCATAACATGTGAGTTATGTCACCCTGGGGACATACAACAAGTAGGTCCGCCCAAAACGTAAATTACTTCTTTTATTTTTAATTATTTATATTTTTTATTTATTAATGGGGTGTAATAAATATGGAACAAAGCTCGGGTGAAGTCTGTACACTTGTTAGTGACCTCGGGAGCACAGAAGATCTCGGGCTAACGCCCTCTAACTTCCCGCGCTCCCTCGGTCAATAACAAGTGTACAGACTTCCCCCTTGCTAGGTTCCATCTATTTATTTCCCCAGACTGGTTCTGGTCATACAGTCAATGGAAGGCGTTGGGGAAGCCTTAGAATATTCCTTAGTAATAATGTCAAGTGGTTTATACTCTTATAGTATGTTAACCTTCAAGTGTCGAATCATTGGATTATTTTTTGTTTTATTATTATTCATTTAGGGCCAATATAATACCTATAGTTACATCAAAACTGAAAAATACGCCATATCCAGCATGGATGACTTCAGACGTTGCCTACATTTAAAATAGAATAATAAAATATCAATAAACAGCCGCAGTCTACAAAGACACATTAAATTTCTCAACTCAAAAAATTGACAATTACTGTGAAATAGTATATAACCGTTCTAAAGACCAAATTATTCAAGACAAATATTAATTGTTATCATATGACTGAGGCTCCTCTGACTATCTAACCTCGGAGTACCTTTAGGCTTATCAACTCCTTTCTTTATTAACTGGTATTCTCTCCGGCTCACAACATAGTTTGATTGATAACGATTTGCTAATTATTGTCTTTTATGTATAAACAATTTCTATATTGTTTTTAAAAATGGAGGCGAAACAAAATTATATAGAAAAATAGCTAGTATGTGTATGACAACATGTATAGAGTAAGGATAATATGTGTAAATGTATGTACAAAATCTTAATTAATTAATTAATTATCGTAGTAATGATGTATTTGAGGTTTAAATCAATTGATGATTGTTAGTAACTTCTTTTGATTGCCGTGATGAAAAAGAAACACAGACCTCTCAGGAATAAAAAACTAGCCTAATAGAAATAAATAGTAACAATGATAATAATAATCTACTCTACTAATGGATGGCTCACTTCTACGGCAGCCATAGCTCTTCCAGAGGGTCCCTACTAAGGGGGGAAATCACCAGAACAAGTGTCAGCCTTGCAATCACAATTATATCTATATTTAGATGAGTCGTTGATTAACTGAGGGTGTAATGATATGTTGAGCCATGATATGGGGACAGCTATTACTCACTTCAGACATCAATGCATCTTACAGTAGAAGATAAATGTAAATGTGAAGAAGATATGTCATAATATGTTTCTTCGAACCGAAGAAATAATTATGGTCTATCGAAGATCCAATTAACTTTATGTAAATTGATCTGGAATCGTTGTATTGAATATTTGATATGTAAGTTATTAAGGCCAAAGTCTGCTTGCTTGTGTGAATACACAATTATGGAATATTATTGAAATTTGTTCTTTAGATATAAACCTGTCACTGATTGTCATGACTTGAACGATGCGTCGATGTCGGTGTTAAGCTATCTGTATTTTTACTTATTTCATATCATATATATAATTATAAGGATTACTATGTATTCACTAATTTTCTATGATAAAATATTGAATTTTGTAAGAGTCAGCGACTACTGAGATAAAGTGTACTCGTTACATAATGTTTTTTGCTTAATTAAAATATTTAAATACAAAAACTATATACATACTTGTTATTAGTCCATCAATAAAATTATGGACTATAAAACAATATGTATTGAGCTGTTACTTAAACTCGTCCACCCATATAACAAGTAAATTTTACCAACAAATGTGTGGTAGGCCTATGTCAGAACTATATGCGACCATTGGACTTTCCCCGTACTTTAAGAAAAGAAATAATAATAACAAATGGACCTGATGTAAATATAGCAGAATAAAAGTTTGTAAATTCTGACTGAATGCACTTGTTGTGGTGTATGGCCCCCATTGTTCTAAATGTGTGACCCCCGGTTGTAATTTACCCCACGCAGGTGTCTAGCCTGGGGTGGGGTACAGGGTGGAGGGGGTGGAGGGGGTGCAGGGGTGCAGGGGGTGCAGGGGTGCAGGGGGTTAATAGGTGCGTCTAGATACCCCTGTACCCTCTGTCGATCTATTCTATACCTTCTAGTTCTAGTTCTCACTGTCTCTTACTATCTATGTCTATATATA
Source organism: Sthenelais limicola (assembly GCA_942159475.1). Classification (NCBI taxonomy): domain Eukaryota; kingdom Metazoa; phylum Annelida; class Polychaeta; order Phyllodocida; family Sigalionidae; genus Sthenelais; species Sthenelais limicola. The sequence continues at coordinate 4,324,864 of OW804095.1, read as the reverse complement.
TATATCCATTGGCATTCCCTCTGTCTCCCTCTCTCCCTCCCGTCTCTCTCTTTCTCTGTCTATTTCTCTCCTCTCCTGTCCTCCCTCTCTGACATTTCTCTGTCCCTCCCTCTGGCCGTTTTTCTGCACTCTTCCTCCCCGTCTTCCTCTCTCACTTCGCCAATCCTGCATTCATTCATTCCCTGGTTAGATCCAATGCTAAGGAGAAGTAAAAGGTTGAACAGGGTATGTGGGTAGCAACCCCAGATCTGCTCTCTGTTCCCAACTCCAACTGCACGAAAAAATGATGCAGGTCCCGCCGAGATTTGAACTCGGATCGCAGGATTCAGAGTCCTGAGTGCTAACCGTTACACCACGGCACCGCTGAGGTCACGCAGAGTAAAAACCGGTTTGGTTCCTAAATTCTTTTCCAATTTCTTTCCACCATACCCCTTTTTCTCTTCCCTTTTTGTTATTCTCTCTCTCCTCTATCTTCTCTCACCCCTCTATCTCCTATCTCCCTCCTCTCTCTCTCCTCTCCCTCTTCTTCCTCACTTCTCCGCCCTCTCGCCTCGCTCTCCCTCCTGCTCTCCGCAGATAGTGCTCGTAGTGCTCTCTCTCCCTCCCTCTGCCTCTCTCTCCATCTATCTTTCCCCCCCAACCCATCCCCTGTCTCCTCTCCCTCTGTCCCCCTCTCTCAACATATCCAATACTACATACATGTGTCCATCGCGGGTTCACGCTCAGGGTACATATATAGGAGGGTGTATTTAGTTACCCCCGGGGGTAGAATACCTTACCCTGCATGTAGCATGGCCATCTACAGTACATGAAAGCATTCCATCCCCACGTGTGCTGCCCCTTCCAACTCCCACCCCGTATACCTCCCCCCACACCCTCTCCTAGAATGAGGTGACGCCTATGTCGCACATGTTGGGATATCACTCTTTTTGTGACATGGCATCAAATATTGCTCTTATAATAATAATAATATATTAATAAATTATTTATTACCAAAAGGGTGTACATGAAAAATAGATTATGAGCTTATCCGAGAATCTCTTCCATGGTTAAAAAAATGCTCTTTTTGTGACATGGCGAAAAATTGATTGATTGGTTGATTGACGGTTGATTGGATTCATTTGACTGAATATTATGAGGGTTAATTTCGATGAATGAGATATATCACTTTAATATGAAAATTCAGAGAAAATATACCTATTCATTGCCAACCATAACACGCCCATTCAACCCATTCTACAGTTTCCTCTTAAATAACTCCCACCTACACTCTATACGCGTCTTGTAGGCAGCGGCGTGCCATAGGGTTAACCATAGCAGGCTTTGATGTGTACTGCCTACAGGTCGCGTATAGAGTACGTGTAGAGTAGAAATGTAGGATGCCCAGTCCTGGGTACACTCTATCCTCGTCCTATAGGCAGCGGCTTTCCATAGGGTTAACCATAGCTAGCTTTGATGTTTACTGCCTACAGGTCGCGTATAGAGTGTAGAGTAGAAATGTAGGATGCCCAGTCCTGGGTACACTCTATCCTCGTCCTGTAGGCAGCGGCTTGCCATAGGGTTAACCATAGCAGGCTTTGATGTTTACTGCCTACAGGTCGCGTATAGAGTGTAGGATTCCTACTCTAGATAACTTTCTGCATGAGTAATATTGGGGCTAATCTGTGTCTCACCATGTGTGACAGGGGGTGGGGGGTGTTACCCTGGGGTGGGCCGACCTCGGGGGTCAAGGTCGGGGTGTCAAGGTCATAAAGGTCAGGGCCGGGGTGTGGGAGGGGGGAAGTGGAGTGGACAGAAGAGCGTTTTATTCCTCCCCCCTCCGCTACACACGGTGGCTGGGGCATGAATATTCATCACATCCGGGCTCTGCTGCAATTGTTGGGATGTCACTTTCCTCTTATCTTGATTTGATATGAAATATTTTGTATTTGTCAATAAACAAGCGCGTAGTAAGACGATGTACATTTGTATTACATCGAAAATAGGTCGCAGGGAGAAGTCCCAGCTCTTCCAGCCGTTACCTTTAATTATAGGATAGTTTTCTATGTAGACATCTAGTATATGGTAAATGGGATATGGGTAAGTAACTAAACTAAGACACTGAGTATAAAATAGTGTGTTTTTACCAGGTTAGGAAATATATGATATATGTTTGGTCAATTGATGAGAATAATTACTACGGGGCTATAATAGCTCTCGGTAATAATGATGATGGTATACCGTATAGCAGCCTACTACATGTACCCCCCCCCCCCCCCCCCACTATACGTGTACCCATTGCTGGCTAGGGTACATGTGTGCACCTATATACCCCAGTTATACTGAACCCTCTCACCCTACCTGGTGGGTTGGGGTGCGGGGTTGGGGTGCGGGGTTGGGGGGGGGGGGGCTGCCAGGATCCAGGTGGAGGGGGGGAGGGCAGCCCAAAAAGGGTGGAATCTGTTGAAGTCTGACATACAAATATTTGGTAACATTTTTATCGAAAATTGCAAGAATGTTTTTGCCAATATCATCGCTTTTGTAAATGATCTATGAAAACCAAATGCACGATGGGAAAGATGGGGGCCTGTGTTAGGAAAACATGTATAATACATGGATTTTGACCTTAGAACATTAATGAATATAATATAATTCCCTGCTGAACATGGCATGTTTTCTATAGATTTTATACTGTACCATTAATCCCATGAATCCATGCGATCAAGATTAAAATGGCGGCTATGCAAATCCTATATTAGGTCCTGCGGCTAGAGGCTAAACAATCGGTTTCATCCTTAAGTCTTGATTGTTTTTGTTTTATTTTGAAAACTATTATGGACAATAATTTGACCAATGGATCCAATGTCCCTTCAGTTCCAATAATGCAATTTCCACCAATTTTATAGAAATATTTAAAAACAAACAAAAGAAAGCGAGCAGAATGTAAGATTAAAGCAGATCAGTAGAGCTCTCCCTTTAGTCCAGGGCTGACCATCGCTTTCCCCTTAAATCCCTGAGGGAAAACCGCAAAATGTCATTAGAATCCCATTTAGACTCCAGCTTTCCATGAAAAATATAAATCTTGGCTTCTTCCTCAATTCATGGCACATCTGGCAACAAGATGGCGTCGCTGAATATTAGCTGTTTAACCAGGAAACCAAATTAAATTATGAGTATAAGGTTTGCCCTGATGTTGAAACAATGTGCCCAGTGGTCTACACACACCCTATATTATGTCCACACCCCAAATTGCAGCACTTATACTGCTATTTCTATTACCCCCCCCCCCTACCTACCCCCCCTACCCTACACCCCTCCCCCACCCCCACCCACCCTACACATTCTGTACCCAACAACTGCATCAACTCTCTATTGCTCTAACCCAGAATTTTAATTCACCCCCCCCCCCCCCAGGCTAACGTGACCCTGCGCCCCTCCCACTTACCCCTTTATGTTACCCTCTACTCCGCCCTATAGACCTCCCCCTCCCCCACAAACACACTCTACCCGCCCCCCCCCCCCCCCCCGCCCCACCCAGAACACATGGTACAAATGTCATATAGCATCTCTGCCTCCAGTTTCCACCAATAGCAAACCTATAGATCTGGACCCTACAATAGCAAACCTATAGATCTGGACCCTACAATAGCAAACCTATAGATCTGAACCCTACACTAGCAGACCTATAGATCTGAACCCTACAATAGCAAACCTATAGATCTGAACGCTACAATAGCAAACCTATAGATCTGAACCCTACAATAGCAGACCTATAGATCTGGACCCTACAATAGCAAACCTATAGATCTGAACGCTACAATAGCAAACCTATAGATCTGAACCCTACAATAGCAAACCTATAAATCTCTACAGGCCATCTAGGCATCCTTGGGTCAATGTTTTTCCCACCTTTTTAAAAAATTACACTACCCGTGGGGCAATGTTGCTATTTTTATAGTTGCAGTAACATTTTTTTTAAAAGATTTTATTTCAACTGCGTCTGCGTAAAAAAAAAACAATAATTTATTACATATTTACATATAATGTAATAGGTATTTTGATTATAATGATAATCCTAATTATAATGATAATCCTATGTGTATATAACAAGTTCTACCCGGGAGTTATTATAGTAGTACTGCACCTGTCGACCTGGTAATTATACCCTATTGTCCCTATTGTGTCTGCTCGTGGCGCGAGGTGGCAGGGGAGGGGGTATGTGTAGATATGGTCAGTTTAGGGTTGTTGTTGTTATTGTTTGTTGATCTGTGGTGGGTACAGCTGTCTGGAGGTGATCCTTTGTACCCAAACCTTATCTGACATGTTGCAACAATAATATAATGATTTATAAATAATATAATGATTTACAATGGGTATAGAGAACTAAAGTATGATACAAAACCTGTGGAGAACTGTATCTAATTATCCAGTTTACTGCACATGTTATATGGGTCAGATTTTCAGAAAATGTACAATTCAACTTCACCAATCATCTCAAATAACCCAAATTCTCAGACGTAAATAAAGTTCAAAATACAGTTCAACCTAACCAAACAGATTGCTAGAATCAATACAATGCCAAATATACCCGAATTTACCTAGTATTGACCAAATTGCAGCCTAATTTAGGAGAATTTCCTAAATGTGTAGTGCTGCCAATTGTACATTTTCTGAAAATCTGACCCATATAGCTAATATAGCGTACCTGAATACGGGTGCGAGATACTCGCATAGACCTGTGTGACCTTTCAATTGTCCATGGTGTCCTGGGGTGTGGCAGGGTAACGAGTACAACAGCCATCCCGGACATCTTTACCTTATAGTCGTACCTGGGTGATTGCCCTGACTCTATAGGGGTCAAATCGTCCTAATATGTACCATCGGCAGATCTACACATTTAATCAATTCCGCTAGATTAAGCTGAGAAATGATAAATACTGGGTATATCTGATTATATTTAGTACTGCATTGAATTCAAATTACTGTTCGGTTATGTTGAACTGCATTTTGAAAATAATATTTGCCTTAGATTTGGTACATTTGAGAAAAATCGGGAATGTAAATTGTACATTTTCTGGCGACTTCACCAATAGGGGACCACAATAACGGCACCACCGACAGGCCGACAGAACATGTTTTAAGTTGATTTTGTTTTTATTAGCAAAAAAGCTAATTAAAGTAGTATAGTCCTAACCAGAAAACCATGTTATATTCGTCTCGTTTAAACAACTGTTTGTAAGGAAATAGACATTTTCTTACAGTTCCTGAAAGGTAGTTTCCTATAAAGATTTTTATAAAAACAGAGTAAAACACCTCACATATTACCTTTGGTTCAATTTTACACAATGGAGCACAGCGTTTTGCAGACTACAGGGTACACAATAGACATAATTGTTATAGCCTATATTATTATTATTGTTGCATTTAGCCATGTACACACCATGGGAGCGGGTGTTGTTACCCCATTGTTACCCCACCTGTGCACCCCTCCCCCCCCCCCACCCCCCACTGTACCACACCTGTATAGAAACGTTCCCACCCACACACGTGCACTATACAGCTTACAGCTTACGTCTAATCTACAGTCTTGTCATGTAGGCCCTATCTAACATCCCTGGGATAAATACATTGAAGTTTTATTCCAGTTTACAAAATACAGAAAAATCTTATTGTCATAAAACTTCTACACAGTAGATCTTGAGAGAAAGAGTTGAAAACATATTTGATACATTTATAGTGATAGCACAGCTGGCTTTGTTGCTTGCGTCTTATATTTTATGCTATTGTCATTTAGAAAAAAAAGCCTCTTTGTGTCTTTGTGTCTAACACCGCAGTACAGACTCAAAGCGATAATAAGGCTAAGGACATCTGAGGGACCTTTGGTACCTTCTTACACTCTAGTCTGCACCTGAGATGAACAGACTGAAGTATACAATAGCTTAGAAGTAATATAACATTCCTCTTTCTCTAAGATAATAGGTAACTTGGTGCTCGATACACCAGTCCACCTGACAAGATATTCCTAGTCGTACTGGTACATCAATAGATCACATATAAATAAATACAAGAGCGAGAGAGAGAGGGTGAGAGAGAGGGAAAGAGCGGGAGCGGAAACAAAGGGCGAGAGAGTGGGAGGGAGGGAGAGTGGGAGGGAGAGAGATAGAGAGAGAGGGTGAGTGAGAGGGAGGGGAAAAGAGAGAGGGAAAGAGAGGGAGAGAGAGGGGGAGAGAGAGATAGAGATAGACAGAGGGGGAAAGAGAGAGGGAGAGAGCGACAGAGATAGGGGAAAGAAGAGAGGGAGAAAGAGGGAGAGAGATAGAGAGAGATAGAGAGAGGGGGAGAGGGAGAGAGAGAGAAGGAGAGAGAGGGAGAGAGATAGAGAGGGAGGGGGAGAGAGAGGGAGAGGGAGAGAGATACACTGTCCCGCGCAACGTATCCGCGCGATACGAAAATGAATACGAATTTCTTGTACCCACTTTTGATACGATTTTTTTCGTCTCAGCGTATTCGGCGAGGTAAATAATAACCTGGGAAAGCTAAATCTCTTAATCCCCGGTGTGCGGTGGTGCATTAAGAGTTGGCGCATCTGGCGCATCTGGAGTGCGGCAGTGCGTGAAGGAGTGTGCACTCACCCATTACAATGTGACAAAGCAGAGAAAAAAAACTTGCCCATGCTTGGGTTCGATCTAGCAACCTTGTGATTTACAGTCAAGTGCTTTAACCATTATACTATACTGAACCACCTATCAACATGGCCTCAACTAATCAATCTGAATGTTAATAGTGTGTGTGAGAGAGAGAAAGAGGGGGAGAGGCAGACAGGGAGATTGCAATTGAAATTAAGTAAGAAAGAGATGGACTGGAAAGGAGAGGAAGAGCAGGGAATGTTTTTTTTCATGAATATATATTGAATATATCCAGGTATATGTGTGATGAGTTACAAGAAAATGTGCCAGAATATAAAAAAAACTCAACAATATTTCTTTCTGCTTTAGATAGCTCATAACTCCCTCAAAATGCGTCCGATCTGAATATAAAAATTATCCCCGAACCCCATGAATGTCAGGAAGACAGCCATGTTTTCAGATTTATAATCAGGCTATTACTTTCTTCGTAAATAATTATTTTCATCAGCCGCATCAAGTCGTTCGAATTGATAGAAATATAGAGATCCTTCTATATTAGCACCAGTTATTGTATAGAAATAAAAGGCACATTTTGACAAAAAGGTATTCAAGCTTTGGTTACAACCAGGTCCTATGTTGGTGGCCATCATAGATTTCCTAACTGTTATTGTGTCATTTGCTATTGCTAGATGAACTAGTGAGTAATATATCTCATTTTTACACTAAATCATTTGATAAATCGGGCATAATGATGCCAAAATAATAGGGAAAATATAGGTATCTGAATCATAGGTTTAGGAATCGAAATATTGGCTCCAGCCTTCCCAAACTTCACCTGCATTATATTGATATATTGGTATATTGATTAATAGATTTCTTGACTAGAAATGACTTCTAGTGGCCAGATGTTTTTTGTCAAGATTGTTATTTGTTTGTGTTAGGTAGAAGGCAGCTTCTAACATGTGTTTGTGTTCTGTTTTTCACACCCCCATGGGTATGGGTGAGCGAAGTGTTAAAACTTAAATGTGTGACATTGCCGCTATATTATGATAGTGTATTCACAGAAGCCAATGTTGGCACACAGAAATAGTACATTTCTGCACCTATGTACTTCTCAAAACTCAATACGAAAAACGGAGCGCGAATACGGAGCATATCATATTTCGTCTCCATGATTCAAATGACCGTTTTTCGTATCAGAAGTTCAGGCAATTTCGTCACCACTGTTCACCAGTAGCTTTCGCGGTGCTCAGTAGACAAAAATCGTCTCACTGAAGACGAAAAAGCTTGCCGCTCCGTATCGCGCGGGTACGGCGCGCGGGAGAGTGTAGAGAGAGCGGGAAAGAGAGAGAGAGGGAGAGCACGATAGAGAGAGGGGGAAAGAGAGAGGGAGAGAGAGGGAGAGGGAGAGAGGGGAAAGAGAGAGGGAGAGAGAAAGAGGAGAGGAGAGAGAGGGAGGGAGAGAGAGGGAGGGAGAGGGAGAGAGAGAGGGAGGAGAGAGAGAGGAAGAGAGGGATAGAGTGAGGACATGGAGAGAGAGAGGAGAGATTATTATATTACCTTGTACTTAGTTTCTTTAGTGTCTACTGGGTCTTAGCATGGCATGGAAGACCACATTCTTAAATCTGAAGAGCATAAACTAATTCTTAAGGGCCTTGTCCACTAAGCTGATTCTCATGCGATTTTCTGCCTAAGTTCACTAAGTTATGAGAATCGCATGAGAATCGGCTTAGTGGACAAGGCCCTTTATTCTTACAAATAAAGAATTTATTATCATTATTAAAGTATGGTGTAAAACAGGGCATAAAGAACCCTCACCCCGCCCCACGCACACCCCCACCCCCTGCCAACACCCCCCACCCCACCCAACACTCCAAAAATTCACCCCCCCCCCCCCACCAACTGACCCGCCCCTCCACAGATGCTGGACTAGTAGCTGGATGACCACTGATTGGAGCACCTGGTCACTCACTGGTCATTGACTGGTCAGCTGTTGGCCCATCCATCATCCCCCAGTTCTATATAGTATAGGGGAGTGACCACACATAGCTGGGGGGTGTTGTACCTCCTATATTCCCCCCATGTTGTCTCTGACAACACTATAATGTAGCGGCACAGGCTCTGGGGTCAGAACTCACTGTTAGAACAGGCGGTTACTGGTTATATACACTCTTAGAATAGGCCTGATAATTTATTATTTATTATTAATAATCGTCATGAACTTACAGAAAACGGATAAAACCCTGTTTCAATGAAAACTGGAACTGCTTACGTCATACATCGACGTCAGACTCACGTCACCCCAGACGTCATCTGATTTGTCTCAACTTCCCAACTACATCGGGTTTTTGTTATCGCCCTCCTCCTCCCTTTTAACATCGTTTTTAAAAAGGAACATTTAATGGACTTGACGTCAAATCTCTTTACAGACAATTGACACTTCTCCCGACTCATTCTGAAATTATATCAGATTTCACATGACGTCACCCGGGTGGCTGGGGAATCCTACTGGCCGCCATGACAGGGGACAGCGCTACCCTTGCCGTCTATGGCGTGGTTATCAAAACAAAGCTGATAAACCTCACAATGGTGGATACTTGAGTAATATACACTGAAGAAAGATGACCTAACCTATCAAGAAGGTTTGTTGAGGCACATTAAAACTGGTAAAGGTCAAAACAGCCAGAAAATGGTATTTTCAAGTATCGCAGTATACATAGACATCTAATAAGCCCCCCCCCCCCCCCCACACACACACACACAATGGCGACGGCCGTGACGTCAGTGAAATCTATGTATATGTGACATACATGTATCCCCACTAAGAAATAAAACATTTAAATCGAGTCTCGGTCTTCCATCTTATAATAATCATATTATAATGTAATTAAAAACGTGTACACTTTAGACACTGTGCACTAAGTCACGCTGATAATACAATGAATGCTGAACCAGATTGTCATTTACCTAGTGTGTATTAATAACTGGATCCTACATGGGTGAGATTTTCAGAAAATGTACAATTTGCAACTGTACACATTTAGTAAATTCTGCTAAATTAGGCTGAAATTTGGTCAATACTAGTTAAATTCGAGTATATTCTGCATTGCATTGATTCTAGCAATCTGTTTGGTTAGGTTGAACTGTATTTTGAACTTTATTTTTGTCTGAAATTTGAGTAATTTGATAAGATTGGCGAAGTTGAATTGTACATTTTCTGAAAATCTGACCCACATACTCCATGCCATAGCTTAGTCTATTGATTGCACTCAATTTTTTTTTTTTTATACAAACTTGTATTCAACATATCCAAGCGAAATCGATTTTGTATTGAAGAACATAAACCGGCTTCAAGAAAGCCACTCTTTTCACTTTGAAGTACAATATATACAGATCGTTGCCAGCTAAACATCGGTCCTTGTATTTTGCAAAGGCTTGGAGTTTTCACACTTAAAACTGTGTTATTCTTTTAAAATCTTGATGTACTCCTCCATATCTACGCTTAGGTTATGCTCAATATGTGTTAGAAAGTTCTTTCTAACGTTTATACTCAATATATAGAGAGAATGGGACGAGCCGGCAATAATCGAAAATTTATTGGACGAGATTCGTCCACATAAGCCCGATGCCGTAGCACGACAGCCCCACTGACAGTGCCCACTGTGTGATCATGCAGTATTTATATTGTTGAATTAAAACGTTCATATTGTGGCCATTCATTGAGCTACATTAATAAAACTTATATTATTTAATAGAGAATTTAATGCTCCATCAACAGAGCTATTTTTTGACAACTACATTTTCATAGGACGCGTCCTATATGAATATTTTTATAGCACCCCACTTATAGCACCTCTCATATAGCATGCGCATATAATAAAGAATAATAATGAACAAGTTCTGTCTAACCATTATACATGTATACTCAATATAGAATAATGGATTCTATAGAGTTCTTTCACACGTCGCCCACTTCTATACAATATTGTCTTTTGTTGTGGAACAGATGTAAAATGTGGTAACTTTAGAGCAGCAATTACCCACATAGGCTATACAGGTGACCGTATATGGGTCAGATTTTCAGAAAATGTACAATTGGCAGCTATACACATTTGGTAAATTCTTCAAAATCAGGCTGCAATTTGGTCAATACTTTAGTCAGGTTCACTATGTATTTTCGTTGGCATTTTTTGGAGATTAGTAAAACTATACATTTTTGGAAACATCAGAACGTCAGCAATTAGAAAATGGATGATGTCATTTGCGCCGAAGTCTATTTTTGCGAATTATCAATATTTTTGTTAAAAAAGTGAAAAATATGATTTTTAATTAATAAAAAATTCTAAATCATTAAGAGATTAGTAAAACTATACATTTTTGGAAACGTCAGAACGTCAACAATTTTAAAATGGATGATGTCATTTGGACCGAGGCGTATTTTTGCAGATTATCAATGTTTTTGTAAAAAAAGGGAAAATATGATTTTTAATTAATACAAAATTCTAAATCGTTTAAATCATTAAGAGATTAGTCAAACTATATATTTTTGAAAACATCAGAACGTCAGCAATCTTAAAATGGATGATGTCATTTGGACCGAAGTGTATTTTTCCAAATTATCAATGTTTTTGTAAAAAAAGTGAAAAAAAGGATTTTTAATTAATAAAAAATTCTAAATCATTAAAAGATTAGTAAAACTATATATTTTTGGAAACGTTAGAATGTCAGCAATCTTAAAATGGTGATGATATTTGGACTGAAGCGTATTTTTGAAAATTATCAATGTTTTTGTAAAAAAAGTGAAAAATGATTTTTAATTAATACAAAATTCTAAATCTGGGTACAAAACTAATATTTTCATGGCATTTGGACATTTGGACATGGCATAATGCAGTGGCATGGTGGACCTAATTATACATTGATATCTTGTAAGATATTAAGGTCAAATGGGGTCACCACATAAAGATTACCCATATAAACTAAGGTACCGTATTTGTTAAAGATTACAATAAAGTTGCAAATTATTGGCATTGGTGTCAAAGAAAATTAATATTAGATATTATAGAAAACATGCAATAAGACTACTAGTTTTCCATGTATAAATGAAGGGACTGTCTTCAATTTCTGCTGGATTTTTATTATATATCAACCTGTGAATGCATGGAACACTGGCAAAGCCTTTGCATGTTCCATACCAAGACATGTCCATCCTGGCTTTATTTCCACAACCCCAGATGCCTATGAAATGAATGTATTTCTCAGCAAGAGTTAATAATTGGCTATAACTAATATTAATACATCTGTGTCGGGGGAGAAGAAGATCAGTGGTGCATCCAAGGGGTTTCTCTGAGATGCCTACACTGCCTGGTGGATCAACAATGTGTCTGCTTCTTCATGGTTGTTGTCTTCAAAATGTAATGGATGGTTGCTTTTAGTACATCCTGAGGCAGAAAAAATTACTACTTTGTGTGAGTCTTTGTTATATTTGAGGATCTAAGGTCAGCATTTGTTTGGTCATGAGAAAGGAATTGACTCATTGGAATGTTTTTGATGCTTGTATCATCTTTTACCTGATACTGGATTGGATCCCTTCCCTGTCTTCTCTTCTCTCTTGTGGCAAGCTTCAGGGAATCAGCCCTGTAGGTGTCAAACACCAGAATTAACTCATCAAAGTCCCTTGTTAGAGATATCATTTGGTCATTAAACCATTCACTGAGGTCCTTTATTGTCACAACTTAGTTAACTTCTGGACAACTACTATACCATCCACCAGAGCAATCTTGCGACTTGGATATCCATCATCTGTAGGAATTGCATAAACTGAGTCTGTAGCTACAGGACAGTACAGCAGGAATCCAGAATTTTGATGTGGGCTATCTACACTTGTCAAATTTTTCAGTGCATTGATTAACTTTGATTTGTCAGTGCATGGCAGCCTTGTTCCATCCAGGGAAAATAGTGCCCTTGGGGTTAAAGTGAACTCATAGTTTTCTATGGCGTAATTCTGGTTGATTTCTCGGTTGGATCTTGCAAGGACCATCAACCTGCCATAAAGATCCTTTGTCTCCTTCAAATCCAACTCTCTTGAGAGGCAGGACATTTCTGGTGAAGCCATGAACAATCTGTCTAGCATTTGCATTGTTAGAAATGCCAACCAGTCCAGAGCGAACCTTCATTAGCTTGTTCAGGTGTTCACATGCATGATCTGCCCCAATAGACAAAAATGGAATGTCACCCTTGGATACTGAAAGTTTGCCTACTTGAAGTTCCCTCCAAGTCTCAGGATGATTGATTCTCAAGTCCCACATGACTGCAATGTATCAGGGGAAATACTCGACTATTCAGGGGACAGACACCAATAAGTATATTAATTTAGCCCAGTTTAAGCAGATTTTCATAGTTTTTGTTAATTTAAAGAGATAAATTTGATAAGACCTGCAGATTTTTCAATTGAAACTTATCATGCAACATACCTCCTGATCTATTTTGGTCATATATTTGAATATTGGTCATATTATTAACTCTGACATTAAAAGAAGTGAAAAAAAGAATGACAATCTTAACAATGCCAAATTTGAGTGGCAGCCTTTTTAGTTTTGTGTATTTTTGTACTTTTCCATGCTCCGATTTTTTCCAACTTTTGATATGTTGTTCAGAACATCTGACATTACTTGAAACAATCATAAATAGGCTGTTTAACATAAACCTTTAATTGAATTGGATGATTATTTTTCATTAAAATATTATTTTTCACTTTTTTTTTTACAAAAACATCAATAATTTGCAAAAATATGCTTTGGCACAAATAGCACTATGCATTTTGAGATTGCTGACGTTCTGACATTTCCAAAAATATATAGTTTTACTAATCTCCTAATGATTTAGAATTTTTTATTAATTAAAAATCATATTTTTCACTTTTTTTACAAATATATTGATAATTTCGCAAAATAGGCTTCAGCGCAAATGACATCATCCATTTTTGGATTGTTGATGTTCTGACGTTTCCAAAAATGTATAGTTTTACTAGTCTCCTAATGATTTAAAATTTGTTATTAATTAAAAATCATATTTTTCACTTTTTTTACAAAAATATTGATAATTCGCAAAATATTCTTCGGCGCAAATGATATCATCCATTTCTGGATTGCTGACGTTCTGAGGTTTCCAAAAATGTATAATTCTACTAATCTCCTAATGATTTAAATTTTTTTATTAATTAAAATCATATTTTTCACTTTTTTTTTACAAAAATATTGATAATTTGCAAAATAAGCTTCAGCGAAAATGACATCATCCACTTTTGGATTGCGGATGTTCTGACGTTTCCAAAAATGTATAGTTTAACTAATCTCCAAAAAATGCCAACGAAAGTTAAAAAATGAACACAGTGAACCTGACTACTTGGTAAATTCGAGACTATTCAGCATTGCATCGATTCTAGCAATCTCTTTGGCTAGGTTGAAATGTATTTTGAACTTTATTTCGCCTAAAATTTGGATTATTTCAGAAGATTGGCGAAGTTGAATTGTACATTTTCTTAAAATCTGACCCATATATGCCTCGAGTGTTAGTGAAGTAACACTGCACCACAGTGCCATTTCTGCACTGTATTTTAGCTTAATTATTATACCTAGTAGTAGCTCATTATGATCGAGTAGTTAACAATAGTCTTGTTTTATTCTCCTTTTCCTTTATTAAATCTAATTATCAGGACCCTCTGGAAGAGCTATGGCTGCCATAGAAGAGGGCCGCCGCTCCTTTTTCCGACATTATTTGTACTGATTAGGGAAATAATCAATGTGCAATTGGGGATTTGCATAGCCGCCATTTTGAATCGTGATTCGCATGGAATTATGGGACTAATGGTACAGTATAAAATCTATAGAAAACATGCCATGTTTAGCATGGTATATTTATAAATGCTCTAATTCCAATATCCATGAGTTATACATGTTTCCATAGCGGAAGACCTCATCTTTCCCATCATGCATTTGGTTTTTTATGATCATATATACAAGCACTGATATTGGTGAAAACACTTTTGCAATTTTTGATAAAAATGTTGCCAAATATTTGGATGTCAGATTTGAACTTAATCCATCCCAGCATGCACTGTGATAGACATGCGCAGTAAGACATGCAACTCCCCTATTCAATGCACTGTTACAATCTTGGTTGTTATTATAGAAAACATTGACAAAGGGTAACTCTAGCATAGCAATAGGGGAGTTGTATGTCTCACTGCGCATGTCTGTCACAGTGCATCATGGGATGGATTCTGTTGAAATCTGACATACAAATATTTGGCAACATTTTTATCAAAAATTGCAAGAATGTTTTCACCAATATCATACCTTGTATAGGTGATTGATAAAAACCAAATGCATGATGGGAAAGATGGAGACTTGTATAACGCATGGATATTGCACATTAGAGCAATGGTAAATAGCTGAATGCTGAACATGACATGTTTTCTATAGGTTCTAGACTGTACCATTAGTCCCATAATTCCATGCGAATCAAGATTCAAGATGGCGGCTATGCAAATCCCCAATTACCTCTACTTCATGTTATACAGAGGACCAGAAGAGTTAAAATAATCAAGTAGGTTTAATGAAATACTACTGCACCAGATTGCCATTTCTCAGTGTGTTTAAGATTAATTAAGAATCTGCATGATATATACGATACTCTTAAATTTATCACATTTAATTACTTTTTTGTCAGCAATGTAAATGTCCTAATGTAGCGCTGCCAAGGCTATTATAGTTCCTGCTGCGCTGTATACACCTTATAAAGAACTTCACACAGTTCATTCACAGCACACCCACCCACATATTTATGACTAAATAGTGCCTGTCGTTACAGAAACATTTGAATTGTGGTAAGGTTGGAGCAGTTATTAGCTCTACTTTATGTTATATGCTGGTCTATAATACTTTGATTGTTGTGAAGTAAGGTCCGGCTGGATAGACTCTTCAAATTAATTCACAGCAAAATATATGATACATATTTCAAATAAAACTGTTGAGAATTGATTTAATTTCTCTAATTATTTAGAATGTTTCAGAAGATTTATTTAGTTTTGTGGACAAGGCTAAATTTAAACTTATTTTATAAAATCCTCCCTCAGAAATTAAAAAACTAAGTTTTATTCTATAAAATTAAACCACTCTTAAAAATAGGGTTACGCCAACCATGGTTGTCATTTCTAATTACAACAAATATTAAATCCTCGCAAAATTAAATGTATTTGAGGGGAGGCATTAGATTAAAATCTCTCTTGACTCACTTTATAATACTATAGTCCAGGGTTCTACTTTATATAGTTATTGTATAAAGGATTGTAAAGCCCTGCCCGCCCACACATTGTGGATAAATACAGCCTGTTATTAGAGGAAACATTTAACATACGGTAACTGTAGAGTAGCAATTAGTGCTACCCTATATTATATATACTGAGCTATGCTGGAGCATATAGAGTTAAGTGTGTGTAGTGTACACAGGGAACTAGTGTAACCCCTTATAGCAATACCATGTGTGCGGGAAGGCACAGGGGGTGGGGTTGGGGCGGGGGAGTGATGTACCTATTAACGCTAGACTTTACTTTTGTAGTATATATGTGTGTGATGTGTTACAGAAAGTAAGTGAGTCACAAGTAGCAAATGGATTTTGAGATCATATTGGAAAAGATGAGATCGAGTGAATTCTAATGATGTAAACATTAGGACTTGTAATAAGTAGTGGTTTACAGTAGTTATGGTATGTTTAGAGTAGTTATGGTAAATTTACAGTAGCTATGGTAACTTTACAGCAGCTATGGTAACTTTACAGCAGCTATGGTGACTTTACAGTAGCTATGGTGACTTTACAGTAGCTATGGTGACTTTACAGTAGCTATGGTAACTTTACAGTACCTATGGTAACTTTACATTAGCTATGGTAACTTTACATTAGCTATGGTAACTTTACATTAGCTATGGTAACTTTACATTAGCTATGGTGATTTTACAGTAGCTATGGTGACTTTACAGTAGCTATGGTGAGTTTACAGTAGCTATGGTGACTTTACAGTAGCTATGGTGACTTTACAGTAGCTATGGTGAGTTTACAGTAGCTATGGTGACTTTACAGTAGCTATGGTGACTTTACAGTAGCTATGGTGACTTTACAGTAGCTATGGTGACTTTACAGTAGCTATGGTGAGTTTACAGTAGCTATGGTGACTTTACAGTAGCTATGGTGACTTTACAGTAGCTATGGTGACTTTACAGTAGCTATGGTGACTTTACAGTAGCTATGGTGACTTTACAGTAGCTATGGTGACTTTACAGTAGCTATGGTGACTTTACAGTAGCTATGGTGACTTTACAGTAGCTATGGTGACTTTACAGTAGCAATGGTGACTTTACAGTAGCTATGGTAACTTTACAGTAGCAATGGTAACTTTACAGTAGCTTGCAGTAGCTATGGTAACTTTACAGTAGCTATGGTAACTTTACAGTAGCAATGGTGACTTTACAGTAGCTTGCAGTAGCTATGGTAACTTTACAGTAGTTATTTGCTCCATTCACAGATTATAGCCTTGAGTGTAAGACTTGTGTCTGGTATAAAGTGATGTGATGTAATCATGTCTAATCATGTGTAATCATGTCTACCTGAGCTTGTATATCTCTCAACCCTCTCAATATGAAGATGGGGCCGGGTGGGCTTGAAGGGGGGTCTGTCCTCCAAACATGAGAATTTGACTTCTTTTTTTAAAAAATTGATTGAATTATACCTTTTTCAACACACATACCTATTCATAATATGTGTACATTTGTATGTATTAAATTCTATTCTGACAACCCTGGTTTAAACAGGGGTAACTTTAGAGTAGCAATTCACTCCAGTTATAGATTATAGGCTTGACTCCTAGACGTGTGTGATTCTAATAATAGGTGAGTGTAGAGTGAAGTTATGTAATCATGTCTACCTGAGCGTCTGTATAATAACAGGGAGACAACCCACCTGTACAGACTCCAGGTAATGGGCCCAGGTGGGGGAGGGGCAGGAGACCCATTAGTCCCCCAAACCCGGTTAGTAAGATAGGACGAACAGAACGGATGAGAGAGAGGAGAGAGGGGAGGGATGATAGAACGGGGTTGAGGGGAGAGTGAGGAGGGAGAGATAACAAAGAGAAGGATTGAGAGAGGGGGGATGGGGAAAGAGGGGAGAGAGAGAGGAAAGAGAGAGTAGGGAGAGATAACCAAGAGAAGGGATGAGAGAGAGGGGGGTTGAAGGGAGAGAGCGGGAGAGATAGAGGGGAGGGAGGGGGTTTGAATGGACAGAGACAGATAGAGAGGGGAGAGAGAGGGTTGAAGGGAGGAAGAGAGAGAGGGGAGTTGAGGAAAGAAAGAGGGGGGAGAGGAGAGAAAGAGGGGGAGAGAGGAGAGAGAGGGGAGATAGGAGAGAAAGAGGGGGAGAGAGAGGAAGAGTGAGGAGAGAGAGAGGGGGGAGGGAGAGGGGAGACAGTGGGAGAGAGGGGAGAGACAGAAATAGAGGTTGGATTATACAAACAGAAGGGAGCGGAGGGGAGGCACAAAGAAACAGAATCTGACGGGAGTGCTTCCCCCCCTACCGCCCCCCCCCCCCGACCCCTTTCCCAGTAAACCCCAGTCCCAGGGGTCCAAAGTAAACCCACTAATACTCATTCATTGCTGCACAGAAGTACTAGAGATGAGGTTACAGAGGCTGCAGCCCCACTGCTAGGGTATCAACAACCCCCCACTGTGGGGTTATTCAGGCGTGGGGTGAATAATCTTACCCCGGGCTCAGCATAATGTTACCCCATATAGACTTACACCCATGTAAGGGGGCGTGGGATCAGATTATACGGCCTGCGTATCCTGAGATTCATTAATTCATTCTCGTTCAACTCTTCGCTTGATCGTGTTTTCTTTTATTTATTTATTCATTCATTTTCTTGTATTTTGGCAAAAAAAACCAAATAAATCATTATTGTAAAAGGGGGTACTTCTGAGGTCCTGAATTGTGGTAGTAAGCAATTTGTTCTGTTATGACAAGCCAAATTCGCAGAAGATCTATTTCTATAAAGCCCGACGCACACATGGCCGAATTGGCCCCCGATTGGCCCACTATTTGTGTCTCCTTATGAATCTTAGGATTTCATTTCAAATCCTTGTTTATGTTTTTTATTTGAAATAACATAAACCATGGTTTGAATTGAATTCGACCGTAATTATCTCTCTTGCTTTAAGTGTTAAAATTGATTAAGATGTATGTTTCTTAACTTTAAAGTTTCATGCTTATGTTTTAAAATTCCATTTGGCAAATGAGAAGTATGACTATTGTGAATAATTGACCAAATAATTTTATATTTTTTTAAATACAAAAAGTCATTCATTCATTCTGTCAGACAGCCAGTCACAGTCAGTCAGCCGTTCTCCCATTCATTAATGTTTCATGTGGAAAATCTAAACATCAACATATTTTAGAATACAATAGTATTCCAATCAATGAATCATTACGGGACACATGTCTTTCTATGAATTGTCTCTTTTATACTCCAAGACCTGGACATGGAGACAACACTACTTCAGTGATGTGATGAAGCGATTAAGAACTAACTACACCAACCAACACTGTGTCATAAAACACGTCTCAATCAGGGCTCTTTGATCACCCTATCACACCCCCACTGTGTTGTTATTAGCACCCCTCCATACACAGTCACAGGGGGTGAGGGCGGATAGAGACTTTAAATACATAGAGAAGTAGTGCAGTCTAGGCCCAAAGATGAGATAGTCCCTTCAAACGAAGGGAAAGCCTCTCGCCTCAATCCGTGCCATTATAATTTCATTAAGACTGCAACATTATATTATATTCCTATTAAAACGCGAGTCTAAGGCCAGGAAACCGATTAGCGAAGTAGGCGTCCAATCACTGACATGCCATTCTTATCTGATCTGAGGGTTTGGACCTAGAGTGTGTGTTCGAAGTAGGTTCATTCATTCATACATTCATTCATTCATTTTTTTCTTTCTTTTTCATTACTTTGAAACAAATATTTATTGTTGATATTTGGCATAGACCATGCAGTAAATGTGGTTCGGCCATACATTCATTCACTCATTCATTCTCAATCAACCGGGGTTAATCTCTTTGATCCCCGCCCCCACCCCCACTGTTTTGTTATCAGTCCCCCCCCCCCCTCCCTCGTCACCCTCCATACAGTGGGGGGGGGGGGGGGGGGGTAGAGACTTTAAAGAGATAGAGAAGCCATGTTTGAAGAGGGTTCAATCATTCATATATTCATTCTCCTCAATACACTCACTCATTCATACATTCATTCATTCATACATTCATACATTCATACATTCATTCATTCATTTAGTTATCAAGTCATTTCCAAATCCTCAAAAAATCTAAGACCATGCAACACATAACTTCTGTCTAAAAAAACTTGACATGTAAATACATTATGAACCAAAACGTCACAATAATAGCCTAATACATGTTTCAATCAGTGCCAATCACTTCCACCCCCACTACTACCCCTGCGTTATCACCCCCCCCCCTATCCACTCCCTCCCCCAGCCACCCCACCAGCCACGAGCCTATATCTTAGATTGACCCAGTTTCAATGCATCTCGTAGCCGTATCATCTCCACCACAGCCCGGCTAGACTCGCTGTGCCGCCGCCCGCTCCCATTCATCCGCACGGTCCACCACTAGTGCTAGAGAGGGAGGGGGGGGGGCACTCTACACAATAGACGCGTGGACTCTTGCTCGCTTACAATTATAGGATTAACAATACCGGGTAGATTTCTTTCTAGCTATTATAATATTAATACAAATGTCAATAGTTATGTGTTCATCCCGATCTTAGTCAGGATGTTTAATTTTGAATTTCTTGACTCTAATTCTTGAAGCTGCCGCTGCTGTGGACCACTTAGAGCCATTTTTTAAAATTTCATTTCGGGCCAATAAACAATTTAAACAATTGTTACAAAACGATAACGATCCTAATGGTGGACCCAGGCTAGCAAGTCAAGCTGGGCTCCCGGGGAGAGGGGGAGAGGGGGAGAGGGGGAGAGGGGGAGAGGGGAGAGGGGGAGAGGGGGGAGAGGGGGAGAGGGGGAGAGGGGGAGAGGGGGAGAGGGGGAGAGGGGGTGGCATGGGGAGAGGGGGAGGCATGGGGAGAGGGGGAGGCATGGGGAGAGGGGGAGAGGGGGAGAGGGGGAGAGGGGGAGAGGGGGTGGCATGGGGAGAGGGGGAGGCATGGGGGAGAGGGGGAGGCATGGGGAGAGGGGGAGAGGGGGAGAGGGGGAGAGGGTGGGAGAGGGGGAGAGGGGGAGAAAGAGGGAGGGGAGGAGGGTTGTTTAGTTTGTCATCTTAATATAATTTCCTCTCCCTGTCCTGTTTGTATAATTACTCATACACTAATAAACTCTGTATATATGGCAAAAGAAAATAGGTGTGTTTCCAATTTTACCCCCCCCCCCCC
>OW804095.1:4277683-4303547 GCA_942159475.1 Sthenelais limicola | reverse complement strand
AGATGTAGTTCTAACTAATGGTAAGACTATCTAACACAGGAACTAAATCTAAGGCGTAGCCTTCACATTATAATTCTCATATAAGTCTCTCATTTGAATTAAATCCAGATTGTTTTTTTATTTTCTTAAATTGTGAGTTAAAGTAGTCCTAATGTAGAGTAACCCCCTCGCCCCAGTCTCCGACCCCACTCGCACGCCACTACCGCAGCGACTTCTGGTGGAAACCAGCGACACTACACACTACCCAGCGGAAGTGAAGGAGAACGCAGTGTTCCCAGCCGTCCGCGAGGTAAATCTTCTCAAATTTAGGCTAAATACAGCCATGGATTACACCGATATTCTACATCCTTCCAGCCAGACATCCATAAGACAGCAATCTCTTCACCTGTCTTGTGTTTCGGCTCTTTAAAATGCCAGTTTCGCGAGAAATTTGTTGTGAGAGCTAGCAGCCGAGCAGAGTCACTGTCAAACGGTTGTACCGGGGACTCGGGGCTGCAAGAAGGGAGACGAGAGTCTTTCTCTCCCTTCTCTCGGTATTCTCTCTGTTCTTTCTGCACAGCTCAAGAGAGTTTGCCAGGGAAATAACCCATCTAATTCCAACACAACCTCACGAAGGACCCCAGCCAGTGATTACAACAGAAGAGCGGTATATAAGCTTGTTCGATCGCTTATTGTTTTGGATTTTACGCTGTCAGGATTTCGGGTGTTGTTTGGGCCGAGGAGTAGGAGTGGAGGTATAGACGAGTGTCCAGGGCATCGCTAGAGTTTGTACGAGTTGTGCAAATCAAAACATTGGATTTATGTTGTTCTGTGTGCTAAAGCGTCTACTTTACCCACCCATGTTAACCACTGGAGTGCACATATTTACGTCTTGCTGTTAGTGCCATTTATAAGTGTTGGATTTACCAAGCTGCTGCTTCTTCTAGTGCTACAGTTGATTGTTATTGCTGATTACCCTTTAAAGGTAAGCATGGGGGTATTTAAACCCTGTCGTTTGACAGTTGAGTTGCAGATCTATGTTCTCCCATTAGGGGTTTTGGACACAACTGTCCATGTTTATGATGTTAATGTCAATGTTTGTTATATTTATTTTCTAAGATGTTGGGAGAGGTGCTGCCAACCGTCTGAATTTCAGATTCTTTTTAGCTTATGACTTGGTTGAAAAAGAGACTTGTGGAGTTGATTTTACACTTTTTTATTGGACTTTTACTGGTCATTTATTTTCTAAATTTGTCTGCGTAGACCTTGTTAGGGCCTATTATCAAACAATTTTTATATTGATTTCTATTAACTTTAGGTGTCAACAATTTAGGGTGCCTTCAGGTAAACCGAACCATCAGGTAAACCGAACCAACGAACTTAAACCTCCATGCAAACTCAGTAGATTGGACCACAGGATAAAGAGCCATCTATTGTTTAAAAGAGAATAAATTGGAGATAATTTCAGCAAACCTTTCTAGGTGTCACAGAGAATTTGCTCACATGGGAAATTGACGGGAAGTACAAACTATCTATTTTTTTGGGTTTTCATCTGAAGGTCAAGATTTTTTTGTCTATATACAGATTCATCGATCATTCCAAATCTATGTAGAACATGTGGAAACAATTTTTACGCAAAACATCACAAATCATAGTGTATTATGATTTCCTCATTGAAAAAATGGATAACCCCTTGCAAGTGACTTCAAGGTCATTGAAATGTCATTGGTTCGCTTTTCCTGACAGTTCATATAAACCGAACCATGTAGTGTAAGGTAAAGCGAACCACTGGTTCGCTTTACCTGAAACAACATGTTTTATCATAAAAACCTATCCCCAACCTATTCATTTTCATTCTCCACACTTTATTGTGTGCATTAGTAATGTTGTGCCACCTAATAGATTGTTCTAAGATTTATCATCCATATATATACGCCTAGGCCTAAACATACAGGGTAGGGAATACCTTTTTGGGAATCGGGATTGGGGCCTATTTTAAATCGGGATTCAGGATTAAAAATTAAGGGTCTACGGGATTCTTGAAAGGGATTCAGAGCCAGATTTAATTATTCCAGGTAGGGATTGCATATAATAAAACAGGATTGCAAATTGAAAACCTGCGGGATTTGGAAAATGGGGCTTATACAAAATGGAAAATAGAGCTGACAGGCGTAAAATATGGCCAGAAAATGATTTTGGTTTCAGCATCTGCGGCCCTACTTTTGGTCAGCAGGGAGACAAGGGAGACTTGGAACAGTGCTGGTTTCACAGGCTACATTTGAATACCATACCCAAATTAATATTCCTCATATTTCAAATGTCACCAGTTGTGATTTAAGCAATCACCTCGCTGAATTGTGAATACAAGCAAGAGATCAGGACATGCCTCTCCAAGTGGGGGGTAGAGGTAACTGCAGGTAGGGGTGTGCGGTGGTAGAAGTAACTGGGGGTAGATGTGTGTGGGGTAGAGATAACTGGGGGTAAAGGTGTGTGGGGGTAGAGGCAACTGGGGGTGAAGGTGTGTGGGGATAGAGGTATATAACTGGAAGTAAGGTGTGTGGGGGTAGAGGTAACTTGGGGTAGATGTGTCGGGGATGGGGGGGTAGCGGTAACTTGGGTTTAGCTGCCTTTCCATAGATGCGGTTTTTCATGCCGCGCACGGCACGCGGCAAATAACTGTTCACATGCATTTCTATTGAGCCCTTTCCATAGGCGCGGCTACCCGCACGGGCCGTTGCCGCGTGGTAAAACGAATCGCTCACTGCTCGATTTTTTTTGGTGGGGGGTAGAGGTAACGGGGGGTAGATGTGTGGGGAGGTAGAGGTAATTGGGGGTAGATGTGTGTGTGTGGGGGTGGGGGGGTGGGGGGGTAGTGGTAACTAGGGGTAGATGTGTGGGGGTAGAGGTAACTGGGGGTAGATGTGTGAGGGGGTAGAGGTAACTGGGTGTGAAGGTGTGTTGGGGGTAGAGGAAACCGGGGGTAGAGGTGTGTGGGGGTAGAGGTAACTGGGGGTAAAGGTGTGTGGGGGTAGAGGTGACTGGGAGAAAAGGTGTGTTAGGGTAGAGGTTACTGGGAGTAAAGGTGTGTTGGGGTAGAGATAACTGGGGGTAGATATGTGTGGGGGGTAGAGGTAACTGGGGGTAGATATGTGTGGGGGTAGAGATAACTGGGGGTAGATGTGTGTGGGGGTAGAGGTCACTGGGGGTAGGGGTAACTGGGAATAGATGTGTGTGTGTGTGTGGGGGGGGGGGGGGTAGAGGTAACTGGGGGTGAAAGTGTGTGGGGGTAGAGGTACCTGAGGGTGGAAGTGTGTGGGGGTAGAGGTACCTGGGGGTAGATGTGTGTGTGGGGGGGTAGAGGTAACTGGGGGTGGAAGTGTGTGTGGGTAGAGGTACCTGGAGGTGGAAGTGTGTGGGGGTAGAGGTAACTGGGGGTAGATGTGTGTGTGGGGGGGGGTAGGGGTAACTGGGGATAGATGTGTGGGGGGGTAGAGGTAACTGGGGGTGAAAGTGTGTGGGGGTAGAGGTTACTGGGGGTGGAAGTGTGTGTGGGTAGAGGTACCTGGGGGTAGATGTGTGTGTGGGGGTAGAGGTAACTGGGGGTAAAGGTGTGTGGGGTAGAGGTAACTGGGGGTAGAGGTGTGTGGGGGGTAGAGATAACTGGGGGTAGATGTGTGTGGGGCTAGAGATAACTGGGAGTAGATATGTGTGGGGGTAGAGATAACTGGGGGTAGATATGTGTGGGAGTAGAGATAACTGGGGGTAGATATGTGTGGGGGTAGAGATAACTGGGGGTAGATGTGTGTGGGAGTAGAGATAACTGGGGGTAGATATGTGTGGGGGTAGAGGTAACTGGGGTAAAGGGGTGTGGGGGTAGAGGTGACAGGGGGTAGATGTGTGTGGGGGTAGAGGTAACTGAGGGTAAAGGTGTGTCGGGGGTAGATGTATCTGGGGTTAAAGGTGTGTGGGGGTAGATGTATCTGGGGTAAAGGTATGTGGGGGGTAGAGGTAACTGGGGGTAGATGTGTGGGGGGGTAGAGATAACTGGGGGTGGAGGTGTGTGGGGGTAGAGGTAACTGGGGGTAGATGTGTGGGGGGGTAGAGATAACTGGGGGTGGAGGTGTGTGGGGGTAGAGGTTACTGGGGGTAGATGTGTGCTGGGGGTAGAGATAACTGGGGGTAGATGTGTGTGTGAGGGTAGAGGTAACTGGGGGTGGAGGTGTGTGGGGGGTAGAGATAACTAGGGGTAGAGGTTACTGGGGGTGGAGGTGTGTGGGGGTAGATTTAACTGGGGGTAAAGATGTCTGGGGTAAAGGTGTATGGGGGTGGAGGTAACTGGGGGTAAAGGTGTGTGGGGTAGAGATGACTGCGGGGTAGATGTGGTGTGGGGGTAGAGGTTACTTGGGGTAGATGTATGTTGGGGTAGAGATAACTGGGGGCAGATGTGTGTGGGGGGTAGATGTGTGTGGGGGTAGAGGTAACTTGGGGTGGAGGTGTGTGGGGGTAGAGATAACTAGGGGTGGAGGTGTGTGGGGGTAGAGGTTACTGGGGGTGGAGGTGTGTGGGGGTAGATTTAACTGGGGGTAAAGATGTCTGGGGGTAGAGATGACGGGGGTAGATGTGTGTGAGGGTAGAGATCACTGGGGTAGAGGTAACTGGGGGTAGATGTGTGTGTGTGTGTGGGGGGGGGGGGGGTAGAGGTAACTGGGGGTAGAAGTGTGTAGGGGTAGAGGTAACTGGGGATAGATGTGTGTGGGGGTAGATGTGTGTGTGTGGGGGGGGGGTAGAGGTAACTGAGGGTAAAGGTGTGTGGGGGTAGATGTATCTGGGGGTAATGGTGTTTGGGGGGTAGAGGTAACGGGGGTAGAAGTGTGTGGGGGTAGAGGTAACAGGGGGTAGATGTGTGTGGGGGGTAGAGGTAACAGGGGGTAGATGTGTGTGGGGGTAAAGGTCACTGGGGGTAGAGGTCACTGGGGTAGAGGTAACTGGGGGTAGGTGTGTGGGGGGGTAGAGGTATCTGGGGGTAGAG
The DNA here is from genome assembly GCA_942159475.1 of Sthenelais limicola. NCBI lineage: Eukaryota > Metazoa > Annelida > Polychaeta > Phyllodocida > Sigalionidae > Sthenelais > Sthenelais limicola. The sequence continues at coordinate 4,298,539 of OW804095.1, read as the reverse complement.
GTGTGTGGGGGGTAGAGGTAACTGGGGGTAGAAGTGTGTGCGGGTAGAGGTACCTGGGGGTAGATGTGTGTGTGGGGGTAATGGTAACTGGGGGTGGAGGTGTGTGGCGGTAGAGATAACTGGGGGTGGAGGTGTGTGGGGTAGAGGTTACTGGGGGTAGATGTGTGTTGGGGTTGAGATAACTGGGGGTAGATGTGGGTGGGGGTAGAGGTTACTGGGGGTTGAGGTGTGTGGGGGGTAGATTTAACTGGGGGTAATGATGTCTGGGGGTAGAGGTGACTGGGGGTAATGGTGTATGGGAGTGGAGGTAACTGGGGGTAAAGGTGTGTGGGGGTAGAGATGACTGGGGTGGAGGTGTGTGGGGGTAGAGGTAACTGGGGTAAAGGTGTGTGGGGGTAGAGGTAACTGGGGGTAAAAGTGTGTGGGGGTGGAGGTAACTTGGGGTAAAGGTGTGTGGGGGTAGAGGTGACTGGGGTGGAGGTGTGTTGGGGTAGATGGAACTGGGGTAAAGGTGTGTGGGGGGTAGAGGTAACTGGGGTAGAGTTGTGTGGAGGTAAAGGTAACTGGGGGTAGAGGTAACTGGGGGTAGAGGTGTGCAGGGGTAGAGGTAACTGGGGCTAGAGGTGTGCGGGGGTAGAAGTGAAGTTAATGGGGGGAGGGGAGGGGGGTTAGAGATTACAGGGGTGAAAGTAAGTGAATGGGTATGGGTTATAGGCCTGTTCCACAGGTCGGAATAAGCCTTACGTCCCAATCGGTTTTCAAAAAACCGATCATTAATTCCGACCTGTTGGTGATATAGCTGTCGGTTCGGTTCGGTTTGATTCTAAAGACCGATCATTAATTCCGACCTGTTGGTGACATGGCATCGGTCCGGTTCGGCCCCAATCGGAACGGAATAGCACCGTCGGAATATTTTAGGCGAACCGAGCGAACCGAAGGGCTAAAAACGATAATCCGACGGGTTTGATTTTCATCGGTTTCGGTCGGTTTTTTATGAAACCGATGGAAGCCGAACAGACGTTCCGGGCAGTTGTGACAAGTTATGGTCGGTTCGGCTCGGTCTGAATAGCATCTATTTCCGTGAGAAACCTATGGAAACCTAGGAAAACCGATGTGTTTGTTTCTTATTAAAACCGATTGAGACGTAAGGCTTATTCCGACCTGTGGAACAGGCCTATTAGGGAAGTGAGGGGAGGGGTGTGTGGGAGTGTGGTAGGGGGAAGGGGAGATATGTTGGGGTAGATGTGGGTGAGGGTAGAGATGTGTGGGGGGAGTGATGGCCTAACTTATTATATATCTTTTCTCATATCAGGTAAAGTGAACCACTTGGTTCGGTTTATCTTAAGTGGTGGTTCGCTTTATATGAAATGTCAGGTAAAGCGAACCAACTCTACACAATATTTCCATGGAGACTATTGGTATTAATATGCATAGTAATATAATTAATTCATGTGCCATAGGAAGCTGACCCACTCTAATGTTCATTTGAAGTTTGAATGGTTTGTTGCTATTTTTTTTATAATGAGAAATCAAGATGAAGACGAAATGGTTCGCTTTACCTTAATGCACCCTATTCTAATTTCTAGTGTTAGTTAGGGGTAAAGGGCACTAAATATTGATTACGGTACGTGTCATGATTCTAAAGTGGTTTTCACAAAATATGCATAATTTAATGACAATGCTTCTATTTAAGTTATAATATATGGAAAGAGATTCTAGTGGGGTTGACTTGTATGGGAGTGTGTCACTTTAAGGCCCTATTTATGGCCGGTATCTACATAGTGCTGTTGATACTATCAGTGGGTTTGCTTATGAATAGGGCTGGGGAGAAAACTATTAGGCCAAAAAAAAAATAGGTGTGTTTCCGATTTATCTGGCTGAAAACTAGGTAGGGGGGTGGTAATTTTTTTTTTTTGTTAATTTTTTTTGTTTGGAAACCACCTCCCAGGAACTGAGAAAAATGACTTTTTCATAACAATAGTTGTTTTGAACATGGAAAATGTGCTTTTTGACCGTTTAGGGTTAGGAAAACCCGTTTTCCTGCTTTTATAAGCTTTTTTTGTCAAAAAATCAAAAAAAACTAAGATATGATGGTGAAAAAATCAGGTTTGGTAAAAAAATTTTTAGGTAGGGTAAGGTTTTTCTAGGTAGGGGGGTAAATCGGAAACACACCTATTTTTTTTTTGGCCTAACAAAGATTTAGATGTAATGGAGGGTTCGCATGTGACTCCTCCCATGGTATTTACAGCGCCATTAACGCACATTAGCGGAGACATAAGGTTAAATCTGACTTACAAATACCATCAAATATTTATCATCAAATATTGACTATCTGATCGTCAATATTTGCTGATAACTATTTGATGGCAGATGCATATATCCCTATCTTGTTAATACATAGATTTCACATGACGTCACCCAGTCGGCTGGGGTATCACAGTGACCGCCATTTTCAGGGGCATCGCTACGCTGGCCGTCTATGGCGGGGGTATCAAAACAAAGTTGATAAAACTCACAAGAGTAGATACTTGGGTAATTCTACATTAAAGGCAGATTATCTAACCTATCATGAAGGTATTGTTGTGTCAGATTAAAACTGGTAAAGGTTAAAACAGCCAGAAAACCATATTTTCAAGTATCGCAGCATACATAGCCATCTATCTTGACCCCAAACATGGCCAGGGCCGTGACGTCAGTGAAATCTATGTATAGGCCCTGCAATAGCTATTTATATTATATGGTGGTGTTGATGATAAATGTGCAGTCTATGTTCACAGCCTCTCAGATCAGTTAAGAATGCAATGTCATTGATTGGACACCTACTGCGTTTCCACCCGAATTCATTTTTATATTCCAATAGTTCTATAAACTGTGGCAATAAGCCAGGTACGGGTGAAAATTATATACACGTATATATATATATAGGCTTTATTCCATGATTTGGCCGTAAGCGTACAATATAATCGATATACTTGCCGCTCACAAGGTGGACAATATAAACTCTGTGTATTGTACAGTGACGTCACGACCGGTTGAGACTATGCAGACAACTCAGTTTGATGAAATTAATGCAAATAAAGTTGTTTTAAGTTAAGAATCATGGAATAAAAGCAAGAATAGCATAGTATCGCGTCTTCGGTGGCCTATATTCTCCTCGTATGGCCGAAAAACAACTCTGCCTACGGGCTCGTTGTTTTCGGCCATACTCGCCCCCCTCATACGCGATACTATGCTGTTCTTGCTATAATATGATCCTCGTTGGAACACGGATGGCAAAGGCCAAACCCTTCTGTGATACCTGGATAGACTAAAGAAAAAAGAAAAAAGAATCGATGGCTTTCCTGGCCCTGGGGTTGGCGACCTAATTTGATTTTAACGGCATTTTGCGGTTGATTTGGAGCGAGAGGCTTTCCCTCAGTTAAACTATGTATATTGAGGTAGGGTTTACAAGCAATTATTTCCCCACAATGCCCATAATGCCTGGCGATTTACAATGCATTATGGGACTTATACAAATCCCAAATTGAGTACTTGGAGTTGGGAGGGAAGTAGGTCAGGGGGTGACGGGGTGTAATGGGAGGCTTGTGGGCTTTACAACAAGCTGGCAATAAATGAGTCAGATTTTCAGAAAATGTACAATTGGCAGCTCTACTTATTTAGGTAATTCTGCTAAATTAAGCTGAAAAATGATGAATACCGGGTATATCTGAGTATATTTGGCATTATTATCATTTCTCCTGATGAATATATATCTTTTGATATTGCGAGACTATGGACTGAACTTATCAGATATTTCATGAAACGCCAGAAAAAGAGATACCATTCATTATATTTGCAGTCTAGGCCCAAAGATGAGAGAGTCCCTTCAAACGAAGGGAAAGCCTCTTGCCTCAAACCGCAAAGTACCATTATAATTCCATTAAGACCGCAAAATGTCATTATATTCCCATTAAAACGGCCAGGAAACCGATTAGCGAAGTAGGCTGACATACCATTCTTATCTGATCTGAGGGTTTGGACCTAGAGTGTTTGTACTTGGGAATGTAACTATGTAGAATGACTGGATATATGAGAGTGAGTGAATGAGAGAAGGACTAAAGGAGTCTTGTGGGCTTTACATACATCTACTAATGGGCGTGATAAGAAGTTTCTATTGATTATATTTAGAGACTTGGGGATTGGAATGTATCAGATATTTCATAAAATGCCAGAAAAAGTGATAAAATAATATTTGCACTTGGGAATTTACATATTGACTGAATGGATATGAGAAAGAGTGAATGACGACAGAAGTAATAAATTAATTGTTGAACGAATGAATGAATGAAAACACAGACTAGTCACTGAATTAATGACGGAAAGACTGAGTGAGTGAATGAATAAGTGAGTGAATAAATGAATGTATTAATTACATCATAATTAATTAATACATGAGTGAATGAAATGAATAACAGATTGAATGTATGCCAGAATTAATTAATGAAATGAATGAATCACTGATTGAATTAGTGAATGAATGAACAAATGAATGAGTGAATGTGTGCTAGAATTAATGAATAAGTGGAATGAATGTGTGAGTGAATGATTGCATATAATAACACTTGTATAAATCCATAGCTCAGCTAAACCCAGGAAGACCTGAACTTAGATCAGATACACATCTCCTTACCATGATAGAGTAAGACACAATGCTAATGAACCCATGTGTGTGTGAGTGAGTGCAGAATGAATGAATGCGTGTACTACACACAGTTGAATACAACAATAAGCGAGTGACACTAAGGAGCACAGGGCTGTTGCTCCTGCCACAGACAGAAGTCATTGTTGTTCTTTCTAGTTCTATTGGTCTCTCACATGCATTGTTGCATCTCTCTGTCTGATCTCTCCCAGGCATTGTTGCATCTTCTCCCTCTAGCCCCTCTCCCACTCTCCCCTCTCAGCCCCTCTCCCATCTCCTCCCTCTCCTCTAGCCCCTCTCCCACTCTCCCATCTCTCCTCTAGCCCCTCTCCCACTCTCCCATCTCTCCTCTAGCCCCTCTCCCACTCTCCCATCTCTCCTCTAGCCCCTCTCCCATCTCTCCCCTAGCCCCTCTCCCACTCTCCCATCTCTCCTCTAGCCCCTCTCCCATCTCCTCCCTCTCCTCTAGCCCCTCTCCCACTCTCCCATCTCTCCTCTAGCTCCTCTCCCACTCTCCCATCTCTCCTCTAGCCCCTCTCCCACTCTCCCATCTCTCCTCTAGCCCCTCTCCCATCTCCTCCCTCTCCTCTAGCCCCTCTCCCACTCTCCCATCTCTCCTCTAGCCCCTCTCCCACTCTCCCATCTATCCTCTAGCCCCTCTCCCACTCTCCCATCTCTCCTCTAGCCCCTCTCCCACTCTCCCATCTCTCCCCTAGCCCCTCTCCCACTCTCCCATCTCTCCTCTAGCCCCTCTCCCACTCTCCCATCTCTCCCCTAGCCCCTCTCCCACTCTCCCATCTCTCCCCTAGCCCCTCTCCCACTCTCCCATCTCTCCCCTAGCTCCTCTCCCACTCCAATCTCTCCCCTAGCCCCTCTCCCACTCTCCCATCTCTCCCCTAGCCCCTCTCCCACTCTCCCATCTCTCCCCTAGCCCCTCTCCCACTCTCCCATCTCTCCCCTAGCTCCTCTCCCACTCTCCCATCTCTCCTCTAGCCCCTCTCCCACTCTCCCATCTCTCCTCTAGCCCCTCTCCCACTCTCCCATCTCTCCTCTAGCCCCTCTCCCATCTCTCCTCTAGGCCTAGCCACTCTCCCATCTCCTCCCTCTCCTCTAGCCCCTCTCCCACTCTCCCATCTCTCCTCTAGCCCCTCTCCCACTCTCCCATCTCTCCTCTAGCCCCTCTCCCATCTCTCCTCTAGGCCTAGCCACTCTCCCATCTCCTCCCTCTTTCCTCTAGCCATCTCTGTCTGTGAGTGAGTGAGGAGCAGGAGGAGGTGGTGGGGCCGAGTGTCCAGCATTTGGATGCAGTGACTCACTCCTCATGCAGTAGTTATAGCCTTGTGAGGGGAATGATGAGTAAGTATAACTGGTGTGTGTAGGGGGTGGGGGCTGGCTGAGAGGGTTCTTCATGGAGTACTGGAGAAAGCTTAGAGTAATATTACTGTAGCTTTAAGGAGACAGATTGATGTAAACACTCTAGGTCCAAACCCTCAAATCGGATAAGAATGGTATGTCAGCCTACCTCGCTAATTGGTTTCTTGTCCTAGAACTCGGCGTTTTAATGGGAATACGATGACATTTTGCAGTCTTAATGGAATCATAATGACTCTTTTCGGTTTGAGGCGAGAGATTTCCCTTCCTTCTCAAGTTTGGGTCTAGACTGTAAAGAATAGTTTTATAAGGAGAGGTGGATGTGGGGAGGGTTGAGGGGGGACAGAACAAGAAATAGGTAGCGGCCTGGGGAAGACAGAGGTAGAGAGCAGTGCGGGAGGTGGGTGGGGGGGGGGGGAGGGAGAAATAGAGGAGAGAAAGAGGGGTTCAAATAGTCTAGGCTCACAGTCTCTCAAATCAGTTAAGAATGGTATGTCAGTGATTGGACGCCTACTGTGCTAATGGCTTTCCTGGCCCTGGAGTAGGCGTCTTTATGGGATTCTAATGACATTTTGCAGTTTAGTGCAAGAGGCTGTCCCTCAGGTTGGAGGGACTCTGAGCCTAGACTGTAGAGGGGAGGAGTGGGGAAAGGACACAGGTGGTGGGAGGACAGGAGGGAGACAGTCTAGGCCCAAAGTAGTCTCTAGAAGTTGAGAGAGTCCCTTCAAAGGGAAAGCCTCTCACCTCAAAGCGCAAAGAGTCATTATAATTCCACTAAGACCACAAAATGTCATTATATTCCCATTAAAACGCCGACTTCTAGGCCAGGAAACCAATTAGTGAGGTAGGCTGACATACCATTCTTATCTGATCTGATGGTTTGGACCTTAGAGTGAAGAGGAGAGACAGGGAGACAGAAGAGAGAGGGATAGATTAGCAGAGGGAAGGCAGGAGGATGAGCAGTGGGAGACAGAGAGAAGGCAGGGGGATGAGCAGTGGGAGAAGGCAGGAAGTTGAAGAGTGAGTGATGTTATTGTTGTGGAGATGAGCTACTCGCCCAGGCAGGAGTAGCTCGAGCCATCCATCCACTGACAGCAGCCCAGCAGCCAGCAGACAAGCAGTGGAGCGTGTAGGCTTAGGCCAGACTAGCCTCTTACAGCTCTCTCTATCTCTCTACTCGCTCTCTCTCCTCTATCTGTCCCTCTCTCTGTCTCTCTGGCTCGTGTGGGTTCTCTCTCCCCTCTGTCTCTCTACTCTCTCTGTCTCCTCTCTCTCTACTCACTTTATCTCTCTCTCCTCTGTCTCTCTGTACCCCTTGTCTCTCTCTGTCTCTCCTATCTATGTCTCTCCTCTCCTTCCCCTTTCACCTGTCTCCTCCCTTTCTTTCCTCATTCTCCTCTCTCTTGTCTCCCTTCTCTCTCCTTTCTTCTTTATCCTATACTTTCTCTCCACCCCCTTCTATATATCTCATCTCGCACCTCTCTCTCTCCTTTCTATTTCTCCCACTCCTCTCTCTCCCTCTCTCTCTCCCTCTCTCTCTCTCTTCCTCTATATCTTCTCTGTGATCTCTACCATTGCATTCTTGTCTCTCTCTCTTCCTCTCAAGCCCCCTCCCACCCCCACTGTCTTCTCCAAGTCTTCCCCTGTGTCAGTCTAGGCCCAAACTTGAGAGAGTCCGTAGAAACAGAGGGAAAGCCTCTCGCCTCAAACCGCAAAGAGTCATTATAATTCCATTAAGACCGCAAAATATCATTATAGTCCCATTAAAACGCCGAGTTCTAGGACAAGAAACTGATTAGTAAGGTAGGCTGACATACCATTCTTATCTGATCTGAGGGTTTGGACCTAGAGTGGTGTCCCCCTACTCCACAACATTCAGCTATATCTACTACACTACCTCGCCATGCCAAGGGTCTAATATGGCTAATATAGCCATGGTGTTATTACCCAGTCTATACCACACTTATCCTCCATAATGTAGTGCTGTATTACTGCTATTATCACATAGCCAGGGTACCAGAGCCAACTGTAGTGAGACAATAACAGCACGAGTGCCATTAGCTCCCATTATACATGTCTAACTGGGGCTATCTCTTCCACCACTATATGGGTGAAACCGCCAGAAAATGTACAATTAGTCTCCACTTATCCTCTCAAATAATCCAAATTTAAGGCAGAAATGAGGTTCAAAATACAGTTTAACATTACCAGACAGACTGCTTGAATCAAGGCAATACCAAATATACTCAGATATACCAAGTATTGACAATTTCTCAGTCTAATTTAGCAGAATTTGCTAAATATGTAGATCTGCCGATTGTACATTTTCTGAAGATCTGACCCATATACTACAGCCACTGGTGGTGTGGGGTGTGAGCTACTGGTGGTGGGGATATCCATCCAGGGGTGAAATTACCAGAAAATATACAATTGACCTTCACCAATTCTCTCAAATGACCCAAATTTAAGACAAAAACCAGCCTCAAATTGCAATTCAGCATAACCTAACAGATTGTTTAAATCAAGACAATACTAAATATACTCAGATATATATACCTAGTGTCGACGATTTTTCTGTCTTATTTAGCAGAATTTACTAAATGTGTTGATCCGCCGATTGTACATTTTCTGTAAATCTGACCCATGATCATGACAGCAGTGCTAGCAGCCACGTCTAGGCCTAGTCTTACAATGGCACTGCACCGAGAGGAGCTTTTTTAAATTATAGTTTTTTATGTCCGCCATAAACAGTATATATATATATATATATATGTATAGTCCCAGACCTGCAGTATAGGGCCCTACAAACAACACCAGTCTTAGGGACTGGGGACCTGCAGTATAGGGCCCTACAAACAACACCAGTCTTAGGGACTGGGGACCTGCAGTATAGGGCCCTACAAACAACACCAGTCTTAGGGACTGGGGACCTGCAGTATAGGGCCCTACAAACAACACCAGTCTTAGGGACGAGGGCTAGTCTATGAGCCAGAGCAGCATACAGTTCATTTAGAGTTCAGTTAATTTGAGAAATCAATTAGGCCTAACCAATATTCATGGTATTTGTCAGATATATATATTATATTTTCTATTCCCCATCACTAGTGTGAGGAGTATATAATATTAGCACTGTATACATGAGTACCCCCCCCCCCCCCCCACTACCCTAACTATAGCTATCTATTCCCCAGTGCTAGCCCTCTCCAGTGTGAGGAGTAACCCCCCCCCCCCCTCCCCAGTGCTAGCCCTCTCCAGTGTGAGTACCCCCCCCCCAGTGCTAGCCCTCTCCAGTGTGAGGAGTACCCCCCCCCCAGTGCTAGCCCTCTCCAGTGTGAGGAGTACCCCCCCCCCCAGTGCTAGCCCTCTCCAGTGTGAGGAGTAACCCCCCCCCCCTCCCCAGTGCTAGCCCTCTCCAGTGTGAGGAGTACCCCCCCCAGTGCTAGCCCTCTCCAGTGTGAGGAGTACCCCCCCCCCCCAGTGCTAGCCCTCTCCAGTGTGAGGAGTAACCCCCCCCTCCCAGTGCTAGCCCTCTCCAGTGTGGGGAGTACCCCCCCCCCCCCCCAGTGCTAGCCCTCTCCAGTGTGAGGAGTACCCCCCCCCCCCTCCCCAGTGCTAGCCCTCTCCAGTGTGAGGAGTAACCCCCCCCCCCCTCCCCAGTGCTAGCCCTCTCCAGTGTGAGGAGTACCCCCCCCCAGTGCTAGCCCTCTCCAGTGTGAGGAGTACCCCCCCCCCCAGTGCTAGCCCTCTCCAGTGTGAGGAGTAACCCCCCCCCCTCCCCAGTGCTAGCCCTCTCCAGTGTGAGGAGTACCCCCCCCCCCAGTGCTAGCCCTCTCCAGTGTGAGGAGTAACCCCCCCCCCCTCCCCAGTGCTAGCCCTCTCCAGTGTGAGGAGTAACCCCCCCCTCCCAGTGCTAGCCCTCTCCAGTGTGGGGAGTACCCCCCCCCCCCAGTGCTAGCCCTCTCCAGTGTGAGGAGTACCCCCCCCCCTCCCCAGTGCTAGCCCTCTCCAGTGTGAGGAGTAACCCCCCCCCCCTCCCCAGTGCTAGCCCTCTCCAGTGTGAGGAGTAACCCCCCCCCCCTCCCCAGTGCTAGCCCTCTCCAGTGTGAGGAGTAACCCCCCCCCCTCCCCAGTGCTAGCCCTCTCCAGTGTGAGGAGTACCCCCCCCCCCTCCCCAGTGCTAGCCCTCTCCAGTGTGAGGAGTAACCCCCCCCCCCCCCTCCCCAGTGCTAGCCCTCTCCAGTGTGAGGAGTAACCCCCCCCCCCTCCCCAGTGCTAGCCCTCTCCAGTGTGAGGAGTAACCCCCCCCCTCCCCAGTGCTAGCCCTCTCCAGTGTGAGGAGTAACCCCCCCCCCTCCCCAGTGCTAGCCCTCTCCAGTGTGAGGAGTACCCCCCCCCCCCAGTGCTAGCCCTCTCCAGTGTGAGGAGTACCCCCCCCCCACTGCCCTCTCCAGTGTGAGGAGTACCCCCCCCCCACTGCCCTCTCCAGTGTGAGGAGTACCCCCCCCCCAGTGCTAGCCCTCTCCAGTGTGAGGAGTACCCCCCCCCCCAGTGCTAGCCCTCTCCAGTGTGAGGAGTAACCCCCCCCCCCCAGTGCTAGCCCTCTCCAGTGTGAGGAGTACCCCCCCCCCCCCAGTGCTAGCCCTCTCCAGTGTGAGGAGTAACCCCCCCCCCTCCCCAGTGCTAGCCCTCTCCAGTGTGAGGAGTACCCCCCCCCCCAGTGCTAGCCCTCTCCAGTGTGAGGAGTAACCCCCCCCCCCTCCCCAGTGCTAGCCCTCTCCAGTGTGAGGAGTACCCCCCCCCCCCCCAGTGCTAGCCCTCTCCAGTGTGAGGAGTACCCCCCCCTCCCCAGTGCTAGCCCTCTCCAGTGTGAGGAGTACCCCCCCCCCCCAGTGCTAGCCCTCTCCAGTGTGAGGAGTACCCCCCCCCCCCCCCCAGTGCTAGCCCTCTCCAGTGTGAGGAGTACCCCCCCCCCCCCAGTGCTAGCCCTCTCCAGTGTGAGGAGTACCCCCCCCCCCCTCCCAGTGCTAGCCCTCTCCAGTGGCCCTCCAGCACACAAGTGGCTGTCACTCCAGGCCATGGCTCCCTCACCAGCTTGTTACTGCTGTTATTAGCGGCCATTGTGTTCGTCCTCTTGTCTCTGCTTGTTATATACAGTGGGGCTCTTTACATCTATATGTTCTATCTAGTTCTCTCTCCTCCCGTCTCTTAGCCTCTCTTGCCTTCACATTCTCTCCTCTTCTATCCTCTCTTGCCCTTCTTCTCTTCTGCCTTTCCACTCTCTCTCCCTCTCTTTCCACTCTCTTTCCCTCTCCCTCTCTTTCCACTCTCTCTCCCTCTCTTTCCACTCTCTTTCCCTCTCCCTCTCTTTCCACTCCCTCTCCCTCTCTTTCCACTCTCTTTCCCTCTCCCTCTCTTTCCACTCTCTCTCCCTCTCCCTCTCTTTCCACTCTCTCTCCCTCTCTTTCCACTCTCTTTCCCTCTCCCTCTCTTTCCACTCTCTCTCCCTCTCTTTCCACTCTCTTTCCCTCTCTTTCCCTCTCTTTCCACTCTCTTTCCCTCTCCCTCTCTTTCCACTCTCTTTCCCTCTCCCTCTCTTTCCCTCTCCCTCTCTTTCCACTTTCTCTCCCTCTCCCTCTCTTTCCACTCTCTCTCCCTCTCTTTCCACTCTCTTTCCCTCTCCCTCTCTTTCCACTCTCTCTCCCTCTCTTTCCTCTCTCTTTCCCTCTCCCTCTCTTTCCACTCTCTTTCCCTCTCCCTCTCTTTCCACTCTCTTTCCCTCCCTCTCTTTCCACTCTCTCCCTCCCTCTCTTTCCACTCTCTCTCCCTCCCTCTCTTTCCACTCTCTCTCCCTCCCTCTCTTTCCACTCTCTCTCCCTCCCTCTCTTTCCACTCTCTTTCCCTCTCCCTCTCTTTCCCTCTCTCTTTCCACTCTCCCTCCCCCCCCCCCCCTCCCTCTCTCTCTCCTCTCTCTCTCTCTCTCTCTCTCTCTTTCTCTCTGGCTGTATCTCTACACCCCTGGCCCCTGCTTGTGCTTCTCCCATTATCATGTTATCATAACACTGTGTTGTCTGTCTACCACCTTACGACCCGTGCCGGGGTTACCCAAGGCCATGCTATTCTACACTGGAGTTGCTGCTACCCATCTCTCTCCCTCCTCTCTTTTTCTCTCCCTCTCTCCTCTCTTCTACTCCTCTCTTTTTCTCCTTCCTCTCTGTCTTCATGTCTCCACCCTCCCCCTCTATCTCTCCCTCTCCAACTCTCTCCTCTCTCCCCCTCTCCCCATCTCCCCTCTCCTGTCCCTCCTCTCTCTCTCTCTCTCTCCCCCCTCCTCTCTCTCCTCTACAAGTCTCTCTAACCCTCTATCCCATCTTACCAACCTTACTAGCATACAGCTAGCATGTATACACTCCCCCTATATATCATGTATAGACCTGTATAAGTACTAGTGTTTACCCATTCTATTACTACAAGTGCTGCTAATGAGGCCCTTACAGCCCCTATACAGGCAGCTATAGCCAGCTAGAGTGTGCAAACCTTGTCACCAATTACTACTACTAATGATAATAATCTTTTATTTCCACATGAATATTATAGTTTTCTTTTTCTTTTTTTTCTGTTGGAAAAAGAAAGGATTGTCTTCCAGGGGGTACTCAAGTTGGAGTGTAAGCTTCTCCTGTTGGTCATGTTCTTTAAACATGTCATGTAGCAGTTTTGGCCAATATCTAATTTCTAATATAAGTCTATGTAGTAAAGTATGGTGGAAGTACTAACCCATATATGAGTTATTATTCATGTACAGGTTAGTGCTACATTTAATGATACTCGCGTTCTACCCTACCAAGGAATTCGTCACAATTTTTAAAGTATTTCTTTTTATTGAGAATTAGGTCGTACAGAGGCACTAGGGGTTTTCTATTTTCTGGTCTCTGTTCATTTTGAGTAACATGCATATGGGTCAGATTTTCAGAAAATGTACAATCGGCGATCCACACATTTAGTAAATTCTGCTAAATTAGACCGAAAAATCGTCATCACTAGGTATATCTGAGTATATTTAGTATTGTCTTGATTCAAGCAATCTGTCTGCTTATGTTGAATTTATTTTGAAGCTGATTTTTGTCTTAAATTTGGGTTATTTGAGAGAATGGTGAAGGCGAATTGTACATTTTCTGGCGATTTGATCCATATTCTTAAGGTGCAAACAAATACAGGGAATAGAAGAGGCAGAAAGAGAAAGAGAAGAAGGAGAAGAAGAAGGGTGGTACCAAGTTGATCATGGCTGAGATGGTTAGGAAGTTGGCTGATGTAGGTTTTATGAAAAGCTTGGTCAAGTAGAGTATACATCTTATTGTTTTACATCTGGTGAGGAGAACAGAGACTTAGAGTAAGAGACAATCGTGGCACCCATGTTTCCTCATAGCTCTCTTCTTGTCCATCTTGTCATGTTGACCTTAAATAAACCAACCTGTCAGACAGTTAAATATTCAGATAGCAACTGTATATAGTGCAGTGATAAGTGTTTAGAATATGTATTGTATGGCTGTTTACCATCTATTTCTGCTGTAATGCTTCTTAGGTGGGGCCGAAAATATATATTTACAAAATGTCTGAGTTGAATAAACTTTGACACATTGATATAATCCTTTTACATCAACAATGAACCATGTCAGCGCCGGTTAATTATACCAACTAAACAATACCAGAAGTAACTATTCCCATGTGTTAATTATGATAATAAAAGAACGTGTGCATGTATTCTACTTACCCTGGGACCTGCTTATAAACTAGTCAGGTTATGTACGCGATAGGGATTCTTTTTCATGATGTTAGCCATACTGTCAGCCAGGTTTAGGTTGAAGGGAAAGAAAATAGTATTTATAAAATACAATTCTACCAATGTTTCAATAAGTGAATAAGTGAATTAGTGGAATACACTTTCCTTATAATGAGTGTTAAACTGAGTCAGGTTCAGATGAGAAAACAATTTTTTTTGTCCAACATCGTATCTTTATTTAACAAAAACATATAAATAACAGGAAAGATTAATGATACATCAAACAAATCATTGTCAGGTTGTATAACGATTTAGTACACAATCTGACGTTTCCTTTCTTGAAAACTATTATGTTATTGTAATTTCTTTTCAGAATAAATACTTTAAATTTAGCCCAAATTTTTATCACCCGGATAATAGTTTATATATATAGGTTGCGGTGTTCAGGATGGATATTTACAGTCTATATCACGGTAGGATGGTTGTACCATTAGGGGGATATGGGTCAGATTTTCAGAAAATGTACAATTGGCAGCTGTACACATTGAGGAAATTCTGCTGAATCTGGCTGAAAAATGATGAATACCTGGTATATCTGAGTATATTTGGTATTGTATTGGTTTAAAGTATCAGTTCTGTTATGTTAAACTGCATTTTGAAGCTCATTTTTGTCTTAAATGTGGGTTATTTGAGAGGATTGCTGAAGGTGAATTGTACATTGTCTGAAAATCTGACCCATATGGGCTTATCCTAGCCTGACTTGGTGAACCATAGAACCCAGGTGCTCTACCCAGAATACGGTTAATACCAGGGGTAGGCTGTATGGGGTAAGGTATGGATTAGTGGTGGGGTGTTTAGTGGTCCTATAATTAGCTATTGATCCCATGTGGACCGGGTTTACGGGTTTACTATAGTAAGTAGTAGGGAGGGGGGGGGGGGGGGGGGGAGGTGATCTCATGGGTGGAGTGGATAGGTAACAGGTTAAATGCGCACTCTCTGTTAAAGCTGCACTCTCTGTTAGAGCTGCACTCTCAGTTAAAGCTGCACTCCCAGTTAAAGCTGCACTCTCTGTTAGAGCTGCACTCTCAGTTAAAGCTGCACTCTCTGTTAGAGCTGCACTCTCTGTTAAAGCTGCACTCTCTGTTAGAGCTGCACTCTCAGTTAAAGCTGCACTCTCAGTTAAAGCTGCACTCTCTGTTAGAGCTGCACTCTCAGTTAAAGCTGCACTATCAGTTAAAGCCGCGCCCTCAGTTAAAGCTGTGCCCTCAGTTAAAGCCGCGCCCTCAGTTAAAGCCGCGCCCTCAGTTAAAGCCGCGCCCTCAGTTAAAGCCGCACCCTCAGTTAAAGCCGCACCCTCAGTTAAAGCCGCACCCTCAGCCTCACCTGTGTATAGATTATAGTGGACCATAAATTGGTGTATTTCCCCCTCCTCCCCCAGAGAGAGAAAGAACAAGGTATAGAAGAGAGGAGAGAAGGGGGAGGGAGATGAGATATAAGGAAGAAGGGGGAGGGAGATGAGATATAAGGGAGAAGGGGGAGGGAGAGGAGATATAAGGGAGAAGGGGGAGGGAGAGGAGATATAAGGGAGAAGGGGGAGGGAGAGGAGATATAAGGGAGAAGGGGGAGGGAGATGAGACAAAGGGAGAAGGGGGAGGGAGATGAGATATAAGGGAGAAGGAGGAGGGAGGGGAGTGAGAAGGAGAGTTAAGAGTGAAATATTTTAGAGGCGAGATCCCCGCCCGGATGGAATGGGTGAGAGGAAAGAGTGAGATAGAGGGAAGTGAGATGAGAGGGAGGGGGAAATGGGAAGGAGAGATGAGAGGGGGAGGGAGATAAGAGGGAGATCCCTCCCCCCCCCCCGGTCTCTATGGCCCCTCTCTGCCTCCACTTGTTCCTCCTTGTTACACTGACAGCCGCTATAATAGACCCCTACCATTGTAGTAAACACCTGTCAATCATCCTATAGTAGACCACGCCCCCACAGGGGCATACTCTAGGGCTAGACTGGCCTCGTGTTCTATATAAGTGTAGCACTGACCATCTGTGGTCATGTTGAACTGGTTTTGTAAAGCAAAGTTTTGTCTTTGTCTTTGTTATTTGAGTGGATTTGTGAAGGTAAATTGTACTTTTTCTGATGACTTAACTTCTGTTTAGATGGAATACACCAAGTGGTTGTTCTGCAATAGTGTATCAAGCAGCGTAAATATATGTATCATTGAGAGTGGCAATGATACATATATTTATGTCTGAATTATTGCAGAATAACCATGAGTTTGTATTCAATTTTACATCACATCACCATGTTTAAATAGTGAGATGTGGGATTGTTCCCCGTCATTGTTTTCATGAAACTACAAAATTAACAAATGCCTTTGTTGGATACAAGCAAAGTTTTGATATCACTAGGAAGTGTACAATTCACCCTAACCAACCCACTAAAATAACCCGAATTTAAGACAAAAACTGCTTTCACAATGCAGTTTAACATAATCAAACAGATTGCTTGAATCAAGGCAGTATCAAATATACTCAGATATACCAAGTTTAGTGGAGATGAGCAGGAATAATTGAGATGTATTTTTAGTCTCATTTAGCAGAAAATACTAAATTTGTAGAGCTGCCGATTGTACATTTTCTGAAGATCTGACCCATATAAAAGACTATAGAGACTGGAGCACTAGTGCAGCAATAACCACCACATATAACCCCCTCCCCCCGCGACCCCCCCCCCCCCCTCCCCCCCCCCCCGCTGCTGTACAAGTACAAGGAAACACTTTTACCCCCGCCAGCAGCTAGACTCACCATAAGCTAAACCTGTCCCTGAGGCGCTCAGGCCTTATTGTTCCCATGGGAGTGACTCACTCTGTCTTGTACTACATCACAGGTGCTTCACCTGCTGCTGCTGGGTGGGAATATGTATCTAGAGCAGCACACTGGTTCAGTAGGTGGGTAAGACCATAAAGTGCCTTTATGTCTCTGTTTCTCTGTCTCTCTCTCCCTTCTTCTCTATCTCTATTTCCGGGGTAAGATCATAAAGTGCCTTTCTGTCTCTTTTTCTCTGGCTCTCTCTCCCTTCTTCTCTATCTCTATTTCCTGGGTATGATCATAAACTGCCTCCCCCTCAGCTCTCCCGCCCTTGATATAACCTTCAATGTGCTGATAAGGGCGTAAAGCAACCAATCTCACTCACTCACTCACTCATTCACTCAGTAGGTAAGGTGTGAATTATGCAAGCTCACAGCCTCTCAGATCTGAGAAGAATAGTATGTCAGTGATTGGACGCCTACTGCGGTAGGCGTCCTAATGGGATTATAATGGCATTTTGCAGTTTGGAGCGAAAGGCTTTTCCTCAGATTGGGACTCTCTCAACTCTGAGCCTAGTCATTTGACTAAGAGCTCAGATGAATGAATGAGAGAAACGTTGTCAGTTCAAAAAGACACCTACAGTATGTGTTGAGTCATAAGGGAGGGCTAAAACCGTGGCGAAATATCGACCCTGCAACTGCTGCAATATTAACAGAATTTGGCTTTAAATGCTACACTTGACTGTATGTGTATATTGTTACATGTATGGTTTGTGGTTCAAATCTATTGTCAGATCATCGAGATCATCAGATCAAAAAAAAAACATTGCGGTAATGTTAGTAAAAAAACAGATTGGTTGCCATGAAAACCACACATAACTCACTAGTGAAATACGCACTACTATGTGTTACTCACTCTAGATAAGTTGTTTTCAGAGCAATGCATGTATAATAAATAGTGAAATATATCAATTGATTTATGTCGCAGTCTCTTGTGTTGGAACTTGTTGGCACAAGTGTTATATAGGAATACATGTACTATACATATACATTAATATAATATGTGTCTTTTTGTTATGATAAGAGGGAGATAGGGAAAGTATTATATCTTTATCTTATTTACTCGTACATCAAAGTGACCAGATAGTAGATTAGATATCATTGCTATAGCTGTCTACCACAAGAAATGGCTAGAATATTGGTATTTTACACTCGGAAGTCCTTTATAATGTCTATTTTTCTAGATTTATCGTTATCATATTTCGTGAACTTGTTTCTATTCTGTTTGAAAGAAAAGTTATAAAAGGTTACTTTCACTGAATTGAAAGTAAACATGGTGTGTTTATATATGAATTGATAAAAAGGTCCGCATGATTCGTTCTTTTTTTCATGTGATGGACATCTTTAGCTTATAGTTTATGATGTTTATCAAGTCAAACCCCCAAAAATATCTGTCCAAATATTCCCAACAATTAATATAGTAATCTTTATTATCGATCCTATAGATTAGAGACTATATAGTAAGATTAGTATTATGGACCAAAGAGATCGGCTTGGCTGCCGCTCACATATCTGTGATAGTTCAGTGAATATGGACCCTACTTTTTTATTATTATTATTTGAATATTTTATTATATTCAGGGAGTCATTTGCTACAGAGTTCCCAATAACGTCTAACTTTAACATTAGTAACAAAACTCGTCTACAAGTTACAATCCTTGTAAAGTACATATTAATCACTTCCCTTGATCGCGATATTACACATTCTGTATTTCAAAAACCCTCAGATCAGATAAGAACTATATATATATATACTATATAGTTCTATACTTATACTATATAGACTGTCTGTTTGTTGAAGGCTAAAGTTACAGAGGTACAGGACGAGTTTGAAATAAAAATCAAGAATGACACTGATGAAAAAAAATCCTTTTAACCATGTGTACCTGAACTTGGTGTATGGAAACTTTCTCGACAGTCTTTCAGAAGAAGTCTACTACTTTATTATTTATACACAGAAATATATCCTTTCACATCTAAACATGTAAACACATGTGTATAGGTATATACAATAATAATTGTTAGCAGCTGCCTATACATATGGACCCTGCTTGTATGTGTTTCATTTGACTGACATTGGACTATTGTATTTGGCTGAGATTCGGCTATAATTGAGAGATGGAAGATCTCAGATGATAATTTTTTTCTTAAATATCTGTTATTGGCCAGACATTCTTAAATCCCACATATTTAAACAAATACCCATATCTCACTATTGTAGTTATTTTCATGCGTTGCCATCAAACTTTCTCTTCTACCATAAATTCCAAGATTAGTTTCTATGAAAACGCTTTACATACTTTACGAACGTCCTTACATTATATCATTACACAATACAAGTGTCTGTACAAGTTCCTGAGTCTATTCAATCTGAGCATACAACATGTAACCATATGGGTCAGATTTTCAGAAAATGTACAATTGGCAGCTCTATATTTTAAGTAATTTCTGCTAAAAAATGATAAAAATTGGGTATATCTGAGTATAGGCCCTATTTGTTATCGCATTGATTTAAAGTATCAGTTCCGTTATGCTAAACAGAATTTTGAAGCTCATTTGTGTCTTAAATGTGGGTAATTTGAAGGCGAATTGTACATTTTCTGAAAATCTGACCCATATCTATATCAGTGCATAAAGATGTCAGTCTGATGAGCCGATATATGACAGGGTGAACCACAATACACACTGTTTATCAAGCTAAGTATGTGTATGTGTGGGTTAGATGGGGGTTTGTGTGTACAATGTTGTAGATAATGTCTGATAATGATATAGCAGAGGTAGTACCAACTTCTACTTCTTGGGGTATATTTGGGGCCAGACCAAAGTAGATCAGTTTTAGCCTAAAAGAGTGCTTAAAACGGGCAGGATACTTGAATAAAGCGATTTTTAAAAAAAAAAAGTTTAAATACACCAGGGACCAAGGGAATAATCTCTAGCTTCTGCAGACCCCGCGCAGTTCCACAAGAAATCCATGGTTTCTGACACAATCATGACTTTGTGTGGTTTTTCCTTTGCATGAAATACTAGGGTGTGTGATGCTCACAGGTTGGCACCTCTGTGATAGGTACACATATATTAGGGGTAAGGGTAACCTGCTAGAAAAGTATAATAGTGTTAGGTAGCATATGTTGGAGGGACTGAAGTAGTGAGACAAGGCAGTCCTGGTACCAGGCATGTAATAGGGAGGTTTAGGGTTGGACATTACAGGTCTGTGTTTTCTATCAGGAGTCTCTAGTGATAGCTCTTCCTCACAACTCGTCCCAGATGTAGTTTGAGACTACAGATGTATATATTATAATGTTTCCTTGCTCTAAACTGTAGTTTGAGACTATATTATAGTGTTTCCTTGCTCTAAACTTCTGTTTCTATTTTGCAGGTGAGAAATCTCTTATTGCTCTGTCGGGAGAACATCGGGCAAGTACCAAGTACCCCAGCCACAACTATTTAAATTATGAAATGTTCCAAATAAAATATTTTTTCCAGTTCCTGAAGTGTGGTTTCCTAAAATAAAAAACGAAACACCTACTTTGGGGGGAAAGCGATTCACTGTAAGGTTGCTACAAGTAGAGCTGTAGGGATTTTAGTATTTTTTTTAAAAAAAAAGTTATTCAAGATACCTGCCTTTTGGGCTCTTACAATGCTAAATATTTTTAATCAATCGTTATTTTGAAAAAAAAAATGGCATATAACAGAATATGAAGCAGGATTAGAGCATTGTAAACCTGATATTAAACCTTATCAAATTAACATTGTAAATTATGAAGGGAATTGGGCTGGTTCCTTATCCTTATCAACTGATTAGACGCCTACTGCGCTTATGGCGCGTTCCTTATCAACCAATCCCTAGTGGGCATGTGTCTTGCCCATAATGATTGCTAATACAGATAGTACCCCTTACCCTCGCCTAAACAGGCTTCATTATCGATATTGAGATTTAGTATTTGGATGTAGGTTGTATTCATCATGTGTGCTATAGGCCAGATGTATAGAGGTATATTAGTAGGGTTTAGCTTGGGTGAGGTGGTACTTAGACAGCTTTAACTCTAAGGTTGTATAGAGGTATAGTAGTAGGGTTTAGCTTGGGTGAGGTGGTACTTAGACAGCTTTAACTCTAAGGTTGTTAGCCTGGGTGAGGTGGTACTTAGACAGCTTTAACTCCCAGGTTGTTA
>OW804095.1:4241479-4277483 GCA_942159475.1 Sthenelais limicola | reverse complement strand
CCCACTCCCTCTCTCTCCCTCTCCTTTCTCCCTCTCCCTCCCTCTCCTATCTTCCACTCCCTCTCTCTCCCTCTCCTTTCTCTCCTATCTCCCACTCCCCTCTCTCCCTCATCTCTCTCCTCCCCCTCTCTCTCTCCCCCTCTCCAAATCTCTCCCTCTGATCCTCCCTTCCCTCTTCTTCTCATCACTCTCCCTTTCTCTTCCTAGCTCTTTTTATTTCTCCGTTTTCTCCCACTAAATTACCAACTCAAAAATGTACAGCTTCATAACGAAAACATCTCATGTTGCCCCTAAATCAACCCAACAAACCAACTGTAAGAAAACACCACACCTCATTCCACCTCCCCCTCCCAACCCCCTCCACCCCAGCCCACCACCACCCCCTCCCCTCCCTCCACCCCTACATTCCAGCCCACCCCCTCCCCTCCCTCCACCCCAGCCCACCCCCTCCCCCTCTCATTCCAGCCCACCACCAACCCCTCCCCTCCCTCCACCCCTACACTCCAGCCCACCACCACCCCCTCCCCCTCCCTCCACCCCTACATCCCAGCCCACCCCCTCCCCTCCCTCCACCCCTACACTCCAGCCCACCCCCTCCCCCTCTCATTCCAGCCCACCACCAACCCCTCCCCTCCCTCCACCCCTACACTCCAGCCCACCCCCTCCCCCTCTCCTCCCTCCACCCCTACATCTCATCCTTTATCAATAATCCCAAGACAATCAGAGACAAAAATCTCCAGGAATATTTTACCACAAAGCAAATATGAGCATCGCCTCTGTCCTGCCCCCTCCCCCAGTCCCCCCTCCCACCCCCATCTCCCAATAATCCCTCGTCTCATCACTCACATCTCCCTATAGAGCCTAATACTGCGCAGCTTGTCCTTGGGAGAGTCCATTAGTATTCCCAGGGGAGGGGAGGTAGTGATTTGTGGTAGATATTAATGGAGAATTAGGGCCATCACAAGTACATTTTTCATCGCAAGATGAGGTTTGCTCTCTTGTGCTGCATGTATCAAGGTACAACATGTGCATCGGGCTGTTTCTCCGCCTCATCCTCCGCCACCGCCATCAATACTTATTGCTTTATCCGGCAGCCATCTTGGAACTGACTTGTATGGAATTGTGGGAGCTGGACGTAAAGTTCATTTTGTTCGACAATTTTTACTCATTCAGGTTTACATAATTTTCCAATATTTTTCTCAGATTTGCTTGCTTAATTCCCAGAAATATAAATATTATTAGTTCCTGTTATACAAATACTCATCTTAATTACTTCCATACTAAATTTCCCATACACAAACCCCCTATTGTAACTGACACACACAGTGGTGTATACAAACCCTCTATTGTAACTGACACACACAGTGGTGTATACAAACCCTCTATTGTGACAGACACACACAGTGGTGTATACAAACCCTCTATTGTAACTGACACACACAGTGGTGTATACAAACCCCCTATTGTAACTGACACACACAGTCGTGTATACAAAACCCCCCTATTGTAACTGACACACACGGTCGTGTATACAAACCCCCTATTGTAACTGACACACACAGTTGTGTATACAAAACCCCCCTATTGTAACTGACACACACAGTCGTGTATACAAACCCCCTATTGTAACTGATACACACAGTGGCGTATACAAACCCCCTATTGTAACTGACACACACAGTGGTGTATACAAACCCTCTATTGTAACTGATACACAGTGGTGTATACAAACCCCCTATTGTAACTGACACACACAGTGGTGTATACAAACCCTCTATTGCAGAGCTGCCAACCTGGGAGGATCCCAAATCCTAGTTTTTCGCGGAAGCCGACTGTGCTTAGCGCCGAAGGCACGAAGCCCTGCTAGGGGGGTCCGGGGCATGCCCCCCCGGGATTTTTTTGAAAATTAGGAGTCAAATGGTGCATTCTGAGGGTAATCTTACCCCATAATTGACTTTTAGAAATGGCAATATTTCTTGAGTCACACAGTACATAAGGTTGAATAATTTTTTTAATTTTTGGCAAGTGATGGGTACCTGAACCTGAATTTCCAGGTATATGTATAGAGCCTGAATATATATATACAGGTTCGATAGTAACTATTTATATTTTAAAAACACTCCATGGTAAAAAGCTGTGACAAATTATGATAATTGATGGTTAGGAGAAAGTCAACATGACACTGATCTATACAGAATGTGCAGTCGGCGGCGGATAGGCCTACGGTCTAGAACATGTTTTGATCCCAAATTTTAAAAAAACGTAGTTTTTGTCATACAAAACGTAGCGTCGTAGTTTGATGCTGAAATCGTAGTAACTACGGCGAAATCGTAGAAGTTGGCAGCTCTGCTATTGTAACTGATACAGAGTGGTGTATACAAACCCCCTATTGTAACTGATACACACAGTGGAGTATACAAACCCCCTATAGTAACTGATACACACAGTGGTGTATACAAACCCCCTATTGTAACTGACACACAGTGGTGTATACAAACCCCTATTGTAACTGACACACACAGTGGTGTATACAAACCCCCTATTGTAACTGATACACACAGTGGTGTATACAAACCCCCTATTGTAACACACACATACAGTGGTGTATACAAACCCCCTATAGTAACTGACACACACAGTGGTGTATACAAACCCCCTATTGTAACTGACACAGCGGTGTATACAAACCCCCTATTGTAACTGACACACACAGTGGTGTATACAAACCCTCTATTTCTGAATCAATAATTATTGGATTAGAGAGTCTGTCTATCTTGCAATCCCCCCCCACGTCCCCTCCCTTCCCCCTCCCCCTCCCCCTCCCTCCATGTGCTGCTCAGTATTTCACTTATTTCTGGCTGATTTCCCAGAATTGTGAATATAAATGCAAATGCAAACATAACATCTCCAGGCAAATATTTAAATCCCAAGGATTTCCATGCCGCTTCTGGTTCGCCTTTCATTTCTTATAGGCATGGATTGGCACACAGAGAGATTGCCGCTTGATTTTAGCAGCAGAGTGATCCCTTAACATTCCCTCCCTGCTTCTCCAGTCACAGATCTATTTCAATTTTAGTAGAATTTGATGGGAATTTTACCGACGCTGCTCTCGTCTAATTCCTGTTGCATTTGTAAAATGGACTTCTGAGGGAAGGTGCAATATCCTCATCTTTTCCTCAGATCTTATCCTCAGATTTCAGCGCTGGAATTTATGCAAATTGTAGAAAGTGCTATCAGATGGATCGGTAACTTTTGGAAGGGAACTTTTAAGCCTTTTCTCGAAATTCCATGTTTCTCCGGTACAGTCTAGGCTCTAGTTGAAAAAGAGTCCCTCTGAACTCAAGGAAAGCCTCTCATTCTAGTCTCAGAGTTGAGAGTTCCTCCAAACTGAGGGAAAGCTTGTCAGTCTAGGCTCAGAGTTGTTGAAAGAGTCCCTCCAAACTGAGGGACAGCTTGTCAGTCTAGGCTCAGAGTTGAAAGAGTCCCTCCAAACTGAGGGACAGCTTGTCAGTCTAGGCTCAGAGTTGAGAGTCCCTCGTAAGTGAGGGAACCTCACCATGATAATCACATTAGGACGCCTACACCAGGGCCAGGAAATACATTAGTGCAGTAGGCGTCCAATCACTGACATACCATTCTGATGTGATCTAAGAGGCTGTGAGTCTGTACTGGAACATATTCTCAGATAATTTGGCCGCCTTTTCTCGATATTTCATGTTCAGTCTAGGCTCACATCCAACTTTAACCATCTCCATAGTTGTAATAGCTCTTCTTCATTTCACTTATATTAGATTTATAAGCTAAAACGTAGTTCACATCTGCAAAGGAATTCAGTTCTTCCTATGTGTGCATTATTCAAGTGATTTTTCGATTTAAACGAATTATTCAATTCAAATTGATCGTCCAATTTAAACTGATTATTCAATTTAAATTGATTATTCATTTAAACTGATTATTCAATTTAAATCAATTATTCAAATTCAATTGAAATTGATAAATTGATTATTCATTTTAGATTGATTATTCAATTTAAACTGAGTATTGAACACCAGACATCATTGCATCATTGACTATTTACATACACCGTAGTGGCCCGTTCATTAGCCCGGGCTTGTATTTGGTTCGACCCCCTTTAGCCCCCACTTGCAATTGAGATAGGCTTTTAATCGGGAATTAAATTTTAGAGGATTTTATTTTTTCATGACCCCACACCCCCGGTCTGTATTCAAGATTTGAGGCTTTTAAACAGGTCCCGGTTTATAAACGGGTCACTACGGTAGTTGACCCATGCTAGTGTTTGTGGGTGGAGGAGGAGACATAGGCGAGGGAATACAGTACACTTACAGTCCAATAGTCACTGCTAGTCAGAAGTAGACATAAGTTAAATCTCACCTGCAAATAAAATGAACATCAAAGATTAGTTGAGGCATTCTACAATACAGTCAGCTATGGGTGGAATGTGTCCATGTATATTTATATAACAATGAAATAAAGGCATACAAGACATTCTAGACCTTGTTATTGTACAATAATAACAATTCTATTATTATTTATTATTGCACCTCTCATACAGAAAGGACATAAAATACATACCATTTCCTTTCATGAAAAAAACAAAAAACAAAAAACAAAAACAAAATTCTTTCATTCGCCCTTCATTTCAAGTAAACCTATTTCTATTCTTTTCTATTTCTTTCACAGTATATGTGTCTGAGACTAAATACATGTGTGAACTCACTCCAACATATTCAGGAAAAACCGATCTTGTTTCTCCAGCCACACGGCCCCCCGACACTGGGGACATCTATCTGGCGGGCAAGTGCCTTTAGATGAGTGTTTACATTACTCGCTCTACACCATTACAAAGACAAGAAGACAAAAATGCTCCCCGAGGGGAAAAACATTCACTTAAGAGATATTCATCATATAATAATCCTTTCACATAAATGGGGAGAAGCTAAATCCTCCTCAGTCGGCCCTGGCTCAGACACAAATGTTGAAAGGAGTTATTGTGAAGAGGTTTTATAAACAGGTTCAATAGAGGGATTTGCATAGCCGCCATTTTGAATCTTGCATGGAATGAATTATGGGACTGATGGTACAGTATAAAAGCTATAGAAAACTTGTCATGTTCAGCATGGAATATTATCAATGCTCTAATGTCAATATCCATGCGTTATACATGTTTCTATAGCACAAGCCTTTATCTTTCCCATCATGCATTTGGTTTTTCATAGATCATTTACATAAGCTATGATATTGGCGAAATGATCCTTCCATATTTCGATGAAAATGTTGCTACATATGTATGTCAAATTTTAACAGAATGTTCATCACAACTGCCCAATATGGGATTTGCATAGCCGCCATTTGAAATCTTATTGGCATGGAATTATGGGACTAATGGTACAGTATAAAAGCTATAGAAAACTTGTCATGTTCAGCATGGGATATTATCAATGCTCTAATACTAATATCCATGTATCATATTTAACAGTGATCTAATGTCAATATCCATGTGTTATACATGTTTCCATAACACAAGCCTCCATCTTTCCCATCATGCATTTGTTTTTTCATAGATCATTTACATAAGGATAGTGGTAAAATGATCCTTCCATTTTTCGATGAAAATGTTGCTACATATAGATCTGTATGTCCGATTTTAACAGAATCTATCCCAGCATGCACAGTAACAGACATGCGCAATGGCACATGCAAATCCCCTATAGGGCAGTTGTCATGAACAAATCTCAGGTCAAGCAATAGGAGATTTGCATGTGCCACTGCACATGTCTATTACTGTGCATCCTACTCACATTAAAGTAATTCCTTGAACTCTTCATTACAACTGCCCAATAGGGCATTTGTATAGCCGCCATTTGGAATCTTATTCACATGGAGTTATGGGACTAATGGTACAGTGTAAAATCTATAAAAAAATATGTCATGTTCGGTAGGGAATATTTATCAATGCTCTAATGCTAATATCCATGCACTGTAAACGTATTATTGTTCACGCAGTATTTATTTTCGCTATTTTAGCACACCCACCTTTGAAAATAAATCCTGTGTGAAAGGTATAATTATTGCATAAACAATGCGTGAGACTTCCTTGATGCGCTAATTTAAATCCGCGCGGAAAGGTTTCAAAGCACTTAGTGCGTGAAAATTTATCTGCGCGAAAATAAATACGTTAACAGTATCATACTTAACAGTGGTCTAATGTCAATATCCATGTGTTATACATGTTTCCATAGCACAAGCCTCCATCTTTCCCATCATGCATTTGTTTTTCATAGATCATTTACATAAGCTATGATATTGGTGAAATGATCCTTCCATTTATAAACAGCCGTTCAATAGGGCAGTTTTCATAAACAAAGCGCAAGTCAAGTCCCCTATTAATGTGTAATGTTCAGTGAGAGACACTACATACACATATGGCATCAAGACAAGTCCCCTATTAATGTGTAATGTTCAGTGAGAGACACTACATACACATATAGCATCAAGACAAGTCCCCTATTAATGTGTAATGTTCAGTGAGAGACACTACATACACATATGGCATCAAGACAAGTCCCCTATTAATGTGTAATGTTCAGTGAGAGACACTACATACACATATGGCATCAAGACAAGTCCCCTATTAATGTGTAATGTTTAGTGAGAGACACTACACCACATACACATATGGCATCAGGACAAGTCCCCTATTAATGTGTAATGTTCAGTGAGAGACACTACACCACATACACATATGGCATCAGGACAAGTCCCCTATTAATGTGTAATGTTCAGTGAGAGACACTACATACACATATGGCATCAAGACAAGTCCCCTATTAATGTGTAATGTTTAGTGAGAGACACTACACCACATACACATATGGCATCAGGACAAGTCCCCTATTAATGTGTAATGTTCAGTGAGAGACACTACACCACATACACATATGGCATCAGGACAAGTCCCCTATTAATGTGTAATGTTCAGTGAGAGACACTACATACACATATGGCATCAAGACAAGTCCCCTATTAATGTGTAATGTTCAGTGAGAGACACTACACCACATACACATATGGCATCAAGTCAAGTCCCCTATTAATGTGTAATGTTCAGTGAGAGTCACTACACCACATACACATATGGCATCAAGTCAAGTCCCCTATTAATGTGTAATGTTCAGTGAGAGACGAGTCACTAGATTACATACATATATGGCATCAAGACAAGTCCCCTATTAATGTGTAATGTTCAGTGAGAGACACTACACTACATACACATATGACATCAAGTCAAGTCCCCTATTAATGTGTAATGTTCAGTGAGAGACGAGTCACTAGATTACATACATATATGGCATCAAGACAAGTCCCCTATTAATGTGTAATGTTCAGTGAGAGACGAGTCACCAGATTACATACATATATGACAGTGATTCACGCTGTGTCTCCCACACACCCATTCCCTCACAGTCCAACATGGACATTGAATCTTGTTATCTTAGTTTTTTGTTATGAATAAAGGATTTAAAAGCATGAACAAATGCTTTCCACACTTGAAACTGACAAGTATTTCCTGTGCATATATTGTGGTTATTAGGGAGAACAGAGAAGTGAGGGCAGGGGGGGGGGGGCGGGGGCTACATACAGAGCTATTGGTGTGTCTAGGCTCAGAGTGGAGAGAATCCCTTCAAACTGAGGGAAGCCCGCTCACTTCT
This sequence comes from Sthenelais limicola, assembly GCA_942159475.1. Lineage (NCBI taxonomy): Eukaryota > Metazoa > Annelida > Polychaeta > Phyllodocida > Sigalionidae > Sthenelais > Sthenelais limicola. Next base: position 4,269,753 of record OW804095.1, on the reverse strand, counting down.
TACTGCAAAATGACATCAGAATCCCATTAAGACAGCTACTCCCAGTGTAACATTTCCAAGCTAATTAAGGCAACTTACACCAGGCTGGGAAATACATTAGCGCAGTAGGCGTCCAATCACTGACATACCATAATTAACCCATTTGAGAGGTGTGAGCCTAGAGACCAGAAAATAAAATCCTCCAGAAATGTCGTTTAATGACGAACGGAATAAAAAGTAGAAAATATTTAGTTTTTGACCGACGTTAACTGGGAGTGCAATGTTAAGATATTCTTTTATATATGGGTCAGATTTTCAGAACATTTAGTAAATTCTTCAAAATTAGCCTGCAATTTGGTCAGTACTAGGTAAGTTCGAATATAATTGGCATTGCATTGATTCTAGCAATCTGTTTGGTTTAAAAAAACAAAAAATCTGTTTGGTTTGGTTGAACTGTATTTTGAACTTTATTTTCGTTTGAAATTTTAGTTATTTGAGAAGACTGCTGAAGGTAAATTGTACATTTCTGAAAATCTGACCCATTTATTTATAATCTGGTGTACCGCATTCAGCATAATGAAATCTAACATGGTGTGCTTTTCTACCTTACTCTGAATTCCTAAAATGATGAAAACAAGTTTTTACTCTCTAAATTATAGACTTCAGACTGAATTCCAGTCAGTAAAATCTTTTTAAAATCTTTTTTTAAAAATGTTTTATCACGTTTTACACAGTCAGAAGACCAAGATGTGAAGAGGACCGAGACCTCAAAGGATCCCCCTGCCACTGATGCTGTATTTATAAATGAATCTAAATGTTTAAAAGTTCAAAAGAATGGTGCAATGTTTGGGTTCAAAGTCTAGCTAGTGTTTAAAGTAGAGATGATGTATAGGCTATTATTACACATGTATATAGGGTCAGAATTTCAGAAAATGTACAATTCAACTTCACCAATCCTCTCAAATAACCCAAATTTGAAACGAAAATAAAGTTTAAAATACAGTTCAACCTAACCAAACAGATTGCTAGAATCAATGCAATGTAGAATATACTCGAATTTACCTAGTATTGGCCAAATTGCAGCCTATTTTAGCAGAATTTACTTAATGTGTACAGCTGCCAATTTTACATTTTCTGAAAATCTGACCCATATAGGCCTGGGGGAGGGGTGGGTACATGTGGGTATAATGGTCTCTCATGTTGTATAGGAGATATGGTAGTCGGTGCCTCCTCCACTTTAATTAGAGATTGCTTTAATTGTACCTATATTAAGGCATGGATTCACCTCACTCACCTACTACGTAGTGATGGAATTAATCTTTTTTATCTTACAGTTTGGGGAAATCTTTTGCCTTGTCCGTTTAGTCCAGCCCTAATCCAGTCTCTTTTAATTGACATTTGACATTCATTTTATTTATTTTAATTCAGAGTTATCCAGTCATACAGATGTGTTGGCGTAACCCACATAATGTAGGAAGTAATGATGTCATGTCTATATTAATGTCATACATCAGCTCACATACATCTTCTGCACACAATTTAACTCCTTAACTATGCACAAGTCACTGACAATTACACCAGGAGCGGGGTTGAGTTAGTCCTCAGGTGTGAGAGGAGTAGGAACTGGATGGATGGCAGTAGTAGGTACTGTAGGGAGTGGGAACTGTGCCCAGTGGTAGTATGGACATGGATGAACGGTGGTTTTAGTCACTCTAGTTGATGTTCTAATGAATTAAACCAACAAATTTTTATATTTGCCTTTTATAATATAAAGGGGTTAATTAAAGCCTAATTATGGACTTTTCCCACAAGTATTTCCAGTTGTGGTGCATACTCTCGTCTCCTACTGTAGATACATTGTTCCATATACACTGTATATAATGAGATACTAGGGACAAGGACTTAAACTGAGCTACCGGGCCTGCCGCCTGAGCTACCGGGCCTGCCACCTGAGCTACCGGGCCTGCCGCCTGAGCTACCGGGACTGCCGCCTGAGCTACCGGGACTGCCGCCTGAGCTACCGGGACTGCCGCCTGAGCTACCGGGACTGCCGCCTGAGCTACCGGGACTGCCACCTGAGCTACCGGGACTGCCACCTGAGCTACCGGGACTGCCACCTGAGCTACCGGGACTGTCCTTTGAGACTGCCATCAACGTATCGCTCATATTCCATTCCCATCAAAGTAAAATTTAATTAACACTGACATAAGCAAAAGTATGTGAATGTCTTACCCCAAGTACTTGCTCAAGCTTGTGCCTTATCACTTACTCTATGACTATTATAGTTGATTGTCAACCCAAGTAACTGAATGAATATTAATGTACACCTCCACCCTCCTCCAGTACCAGGTACCTACAGACTGCATACACAGGTGAGAACAAGGCTATAAGTGAGATACATGAGGCCTACCTGTGCTAATGAGGTGTGAACAGGTACACATAATAACCATCTCCCCCTGTCACTGAGCCTCATATATACACATAACTCTAATACTTACTCACCTTACACTACTCTACCCCTTGTAACTATACAAGACAACATACTACTGCCCAATTGCTATAGTATCTTTCGATACTAGGAGGGTAGATTAGATTAGATTAGAAAACTTTTATTGCAATATAATTGGAATTGCCATAAAAAGAGCTACTCTCCGGCTGGCGGGAGGTCTTCGGCCTCTTTATAGCATTACACTCGTCTTTTGTAGAGGACAATATCACCTCAATCATTGACTGAGGATGATTCTCTACACTTGTTACATTAATAGTACATTTTTTAAAAAATATAATACAATATAATACAATATGGCAAATTTGGAGTAGTGGAAGTTTTGTATAAAGGTTGCACTTGATTTGGTTTTTTGGTTGAATGGTTATGCGAGCGCTTTTTAAATAAACAGATCATCCTGCCAGATGTAGGTTGATCTACAGTGGATCTTAAACACTTTAGGATCGATAATTAGGGTAGCCCAGCTGATTTGCCTAACTGCTATTTTCTTTTGCTTCTAATTTTTAGTACATAGTTCTTTTTTTGTATTTCTTTTTTTCATTTGATTGCATAGGCAACCATCACTCACTTCCAAACCTGGCCTCCTCCACTCTGGGCCACAATCAGCAGGAGGCATTTCACAGTGATGTTACACTTCAGTTACATAACTTATCTGATGATCTCCTCAGATATTTCCTCTCACTGAAATCAGTTTACACAGATGTACAGATGACAGTCTACAGATCCAAAGATAAAGATCTTACAGGATGTAGCTTGTCAGATCACACTTGTAGGCCTGGCCTAGTAGGAATGCCTAGTAGCCAACCCCCTGCCTAGTAACTATTCACAAGCTTTCAGGGTTGTTCACTTATCCTCAAGCACCATCCTAGTAGCCAACCCCCTGCCTAGTACCCAACCCCCTGTCAATCACAGCCAGTCTGTACACCTCCCTCCCTCCTCCCTCCCTGTCACTCACAGCAAACAGGCCAAGCCAATACACTCCTCCACTTAACAACACCAGCCAACACAGTCAATACAGACCCATGTGGCCACTGACAGGCCACCCCTCCAATTTAGACTAAGCCAGGGGTGCGACAGAGGCTCCAGTATAGAGTATACCTTTCCTATAGTGATACTAAAAGGAGGCTGCGCCCATTCAATCGAAATACAACTTAAAACAGAAAAACACTTAGAGGCTACCCTCCTAATAATAGAGTTAACATTAAAGCTTCAATACATCACACATACACAGGTCCCAACCTCCCAAAGCAGGGCAGATTCTACTAATCAACGTATGACTGAGAAATCTCGCAAGGAATTAAGCTGTGCTCTGGAGGATGATAGGTCCTGGTCCCATAGTTAACTTTATTACCTTCTCCTCTGGCCCTACCACACGTTACTTACACTGTATAGAGTGATGATGCATTATCTATATGTTAATAATGAGTTGGTTGATTATTCTAAGCGTGGTCGGACGCCTGAGTCCCGGGACCCGTGATCCCCGACGCGCGCTCCCCGGCCTCAGACCCCTGAGTCCAAGCCTCGGACGCCTGAGTCCAAGCCTCGGACGCCTGAGTCCAGACTCCTGAGTCCAAGCATCGGACGCGTGATCCCCGTCCACACAATGAAAAATTGCGAATATTATGTGAGTCTGAAGTGGACTTAGAGTATTTTCTGTGTCGCACATTCAAAACCTTCAAATCACAGGGAAATGAAATCTAAAGCTGTAACTCACCCATAGGGATACGCACTACTTTAGTAGCGTTTACAGCTACTGTAAGTCTGTTAGATTATATTTTTGAACACCACATCACAAACATTCATTTTCCCCCAATATTTATCCGCTTATATCCTACTTAAATATGCTCAATGAAGTCTTAATTAGCTCATTTCTTCTCTGTTATTCCTTCGTCGGGCCCGGGGCCCGCCCCTGCTAGTTGTAACCATAAATTGTTAGTTCAAATATTATCCACCAGATGTCCCCTCAACACGCCATATCACTTATTCGGGGAAAAAACATCAGAAAAACAGATCACATTAAAAATAAAGGATCAGAAATAGATCAATTAGGCCTAAAATACGGAATGTGGATTGTGTAAACGGGACGGAATTTCTTTTTAAAATAATGATATATGAGTTGGTTAGGGTTTATTATCAGGTGGATGGAATGCGTTGCAATTAACTAATACTAATAGACTGATATTTTATAATTCTTGGAACTATAGCCTATACCGAAGTTGTGTGTTACCCTATGGGCGCCGCCATATTGATTTGAGATAATAACTATGGATTCGAAAGAGGATGTTTCCTTGTGGAAATCATTGTATTTTAAGTATATGTTACATAGTTGTGATAAACCTCACCATATCCATGACGAATAATCATTGCCCTCCTATATCGTGTAGTTGAGTGTGTCAGACGTATGTTGCCAAATTTGAGGAGAAATTCATGGAGTTTTTCAATACTTTATAAGCTCCTAGCCTTTATTGTCTGATTTTTACAAAACAATTGGTAACCCAATTCTGGCGTGCCAGTTCTTCCTATAATTCCTTTGAATCGGTTTTATATTTAGCTAAATACATTCCTGAAGATAACTTCAGATATGCATAAATATATTCAACCCATAGCCTTTAGTTGGTACATGTATTCATGCTATTGGAAGCGCTTACCAGCAAAGAATACAAACCTTCTGAGCATGGGATTTGGAGATAGGCCTAAATGACTTTGAATATTATAAACTCAATTTATTTCAACACATCACATTTTATTGCCCTTGGACATCGTAATGTCTACTGAACCAAGGTGTAGGCCTACATATTTCAAATGGGTAGTATTAAATAGAAGAAATATAAATAAGTTCTGACCATCTTAACTTAATGCAGCAAAGACGTCTCAGCATTTATTTTCATTTTTATTGAATATATAGCCTGCAATTGTCTGATATTTCCCATTTCTCTTATAATTGCATACGCACGGTATAGGCATATGCATGGCATGTTTCTAATAATCTTGCTAATAATTAGAACACATTGGGGTTGGGATTGGGAGCATTTTAAGTAATAGTATAAGTAATCCAAAGCCACCATTCTTCATGTAAGACTAAAAGGTAAAAACTGTAAAAGTACAAGTCTATATTTTTTACTTACTAAGTTTATATTACCATTTGGACAATATTTAACCCCCCAAAATGCTTAAAATGCACCAGAGAGCAAAGAAAACCCTCTGGCTTCTGGCCCCAGACCCCACGCCTTAATGGCTGGGATAGTGTCCCGCAAGCCTGACTCTAAAAGTTGGCATCTCTGGCGGCCCGGTCTGGCCATAGAAAACCATAGCCGCAACACCCCCCACTACAAGCCTCCCAAGCCCGGCCCAAGTGGTGATCCTCGCTATGACGTCATCGCGGGAATCCCCGCGAAACGCTCGAGAACGAGGCGCGGCTGTATGACGTCACAGCCGCGGGGGTTCCCTCCCAAATGTACACCGTGTCTAAAAATAGAACTCCTAAACATTCTCGCTATTCTTCGCTATATCATCTTTATTACAATTTCCTTACGAATAGAATCCCACTAGAAATCATTTCTAGACTTATCTAGACTAATTTGCAAACGTTATTCCCAGGTAGAAAGCCCGGGACTCAGGCATCCGATGCCGGGACTCAGGCGACCGATCCCGCGGGGATCACGCATCCGATGCTTGGACTCAGGCGTCCGAGGCTCGGGATCACGCGTCGGACTCAGGGATCAGGGGTCCCGGGGATCAGGGGTCCCGGGGATCAGGAGTCCAACCTTCATTCTAAGCAACTGAAACTAACAGATTAGTTAACTGGTTTATTATTTATCACACACTTGATCACTTGATTACATGTACTTCTAGTGCTTCAGGTGGCGGGGTGGTGCGTACATGTTATGTATATGTGTATAAATACTGCATTATGTATATATAGTGATGATGTATTATATACACATCACATACAGATACCATCCACGTACACCACCTACTACACTGTATGCATGTATGTATAAATACTGCATTATGTATATATAGTGATGATGTATTATGTATACATCACATACAGATACCATCCACATACACAACTCCTGATACATTCACACCTTCCTTTACTTTATTAGTATCTTTCCCATCCACACATGGGTCAGATTTTCCAGAAACAGACAATCATCCAAAACGTGGACAGATGACGCTTAGACGGGTTGGAAGAGAAGAGAATGGAACAAAAAGTAGAAAATGTTTAGTTTTTGACGGACGTTAGCTGAGAGTGGAGCTTTAACCATAAATGGAGATCATATCACACAAGATATGGGTCTGATTTTTAGAAAATACACAATCTACAGTTCTGCACAAGTCTCAAATTCTGCTAAATTATAGTGAAAAATGTAAAATACTGAGTATATCTGAGCGTATTCTGTATTGCATTCATTCAATAAATCTGTCTGGTTATGTTAAACTGTATTTTGAACTTTATTTTCGTCTACAATCTGGGTTATTTGAGGAGATTGGCAAGGTTGAATTGTACATTTTCTGAAAATCTGACCCCTATACACCTGCCAACATTGAGGCCCATATGTACATAACCCTAATGCGTCCACTTTACTCTCCTGTGCTCTATTTATGTTACATCGCATACTTTCCACTACTTCACAATGAATTCATGGATTTTCCTTCATGATTCCTTCACAGACTCTCAGCTCTGTATTTTATACTTCCATATACAAGTGTTCTTTGTGCTTTCATCTTAATGTATACATGCTCCATCAATCTTCTGACATATTCCCTAGAGTGTACTGCTGCCATATGCCGTGCCAAAAGTATTTCCCATTAGTTTGTTTTGGTCCTTTCCAACTATATAACATACATGTACAATACATTTTTAAAATGTAAATTATATATCCAGATGCCAGATCTTCCTATTCTTTTCTTCTCCGCCTCCTCCTTCTCTCTCCCCTCCTCAATCCTTTCTCTCTCAATCCCTCTCCCTCTCTATCCTCTCTCCCTTTTTCTCTCAATCCCTACTTCTCTCCCTCTATCTCTCCCTTTCTCTCTCCCAATCCCTCTCTACCTCTATCTCCCTTTCTCTCTCCCTCTATCCACTCTCTCTCCCTTTCTCTCTCCCTCTATCCCCTCTCTCTCTCCCTTTCTCCCTCTATCCTCTCTCCCTCTATCCTCTCCCTCCCTCTCTCCTCTCTCTCCCTATATCCTCTCCCTCCCTATATATGTCGTCTATTCCTCCCCCCCCCCATGTATACATGCAGTTCGGGATGCTCTAGCCGTGTCCTGAGGCAGGCCTAGACCTCTTTACGGCCACTTATAGCAGAATAAACACGCCCGGGGCGGCTCTACAGTATTCATATCTTCCTTTAATTTCACTCTCCCTCCTGTATAGCCAGCTTACACTTGTGTGCAGGCCTAGGCCTCCCTAACAGGCGAATAATACCAGCTTACACTCGTGTGCAGGCCTAGGCCTCCCTAACAGGCCAATAATACCTGGGTTTATACACATTCAGGGATCAATTAGTCATAAAAAAAGGTTTTATATTTGTAGAATAAACAACCTGAGGGAGCTTTACCTTTATCTTCTGTGATTTTCACTCTTATACAGTGTAGACGCTAGTCGTGATACTTCTCAGAATGGTAAATATTCTCCATTTTAAGAGCTCAATTATTCTATATAATTTTATATCTGAATATATCAGCTGATAACAGTTAGCTGTAATAACTCTTTTATTATCATCATCACGTTTTGTGAGGAAGGAAACTGTGTCTTTTACAGAGCAAAGGAGACATTTAACAAGACAAGTTGTATGCTGAGAATAGATTGGTGCCAAGTAAGCAGGCCTGAGGCCGGTCCCTACACTATTCATGAGGTCTCTCTCTCCATCACAGGGCCTCTTACACACAGGCTAGCATCTATATACGCTTACTACAGGTTCTTAAAGTTGAACCCTTTAACACATTTCCAGGGAGAGAGGGGGGAGGAGGAAGGTGGGAGAAGTGAGAGGGATAGAGATACAGAGAGGGAAAGAGAGGAGGAAGAGGGGAGAGGGGACAGCGATAGAGAGGAGAGAGAGGAGGAAGAGGGGAGAGAGAGGGAGAGAGAGAAGAAAGGGGGGGAGGGGACAGACAGAGAGAGAGGAGAAAGAGAGGAGGAAGGGGGAGAGGGGACAGACAGAGAGAGAGGAGAAAGAGAGAAGAAAGGGGGGAGAGGGGACAGACAGAGAGAAAGAGGAGAGAGAAGAGGAGGGGGAGAGGGGACAGACAGAGATGAGGGGAGGAAGGGAGAGAGGAGAGAGAGGGAGAGGAAAGAGAGAGAAAATCTTATTTTTGATTGATGTTAAAGCTGGAGTACCAGCCGAATTCCTTCAAAAAGTGTTTTTTTTATTCTGTGGTGTATTAAACAACCTATTTAAGTTATGAGAAAAAGCCACAAATTCACGAGAGAAGAACATCAAAGAACTCAAGGAAACACAAATTTTCCTTCATTTTCAGGCCTCTGCTGTTATTATGCACACCTTATCTACTAAAATGTAACTTTATAGTGTTTGCTAGAAGTCTTTATGCTCTTAAGGAGGAGGATTAGAGTGTAACACCTGTGCATATGGAGGAGGAAGAAATGCTTTATGAGGCCTCTCTAACAACGGCATAACTTGCACTACAAATTTAATATATCAACTTCGGGTAAAATCATTTTTCACCTGCTGACATGGTAAATAAATAATAAAAATTATGTTTAAGAAAATCTAAAGATAATTGCATCCAAACATTGTGTGAAATGGATAGATTTAAATGAACAGTGTTGAAGTATTTTCATCCAGTCATCATAATGTAGAGTATCCTTATGATATAAATGTTAAATGTTATAAATGTTAGCAGTGAATTATTCTGCATTTAAATGAGTGCTGTATTAATTATATTATAATGATACTCTATTATGAACAGGCAGACCAGACCCTGGTCAACTCATTTGTACTTACATATTGAACAAATACAAGAATATTTAAAATTAAATTAATTATCAATGTTTCCATAACGTTAACAGGCAGACCTGACTCCAGTCAGATGTTATTTGTACTTACATCTTGGGACAAATAATAGAATATTTCAAATCAAATCATTTAGGTATTTTTATTTTAGGGTTTTATTCAACATTCCTATCAATATCAAATATTAATGTTTCCATAATGTAAAGGGTAACTCCGTAGATTGGGAACCACATTTGTAAAATCTCAAATCAAAATGTTGCTAGATTCCAAACAAAATAAAAGTCCACAAAAGTAAAGGGCGCAAACGTCTGGAAGCAATGATGAACGGGCGCAGATAACCAGATATACTCTCTAACAGATTATAACCTTTGAATTAACTTGACACACTCTTACCTGTACTGATAAGAGTACTATCATGAGTCGCTCATTGACTCATTGGGTTAGGATTTATGTCATATCACTAGGATTCACAGTATAGTGCCATATCTCATACTAATATCAATGTACAAGAGTCCATATATACTATGTCCAGGGCTTGCCTAATCGACTGCCCGGACGCCCGGGACAACCACTTTGAAGTGCTGGGCAACCAGAACTTGCAAAGCAAAAGCCCAGTGGGCAACCAACAAATTTGTGGCAATTCCTGTGTGTGAAATTAAGCCAAAAATTTAATGGAGCTGATTATCTTTTTTTTATTTAGGCATGACATTGTTGGGCTGGTTCTCATCATAGATGTATTCATTAGATATCATGGTTTCTAAGTATGAGGTCCAAATACAGTCTTTATTAATTATTCCAATGACCACTTTCTTAGATTTGGCTGTTTCAGACACAAACTCTTGGGGTTGAATATTATTAGGAGGGTCTCCGCACTTTTGGTCTGAAGAAATTCCAGGAATTGCAATTTGTTTCCAGACCAATTTCAGCGGAAATTTTCCAAAACCCTAATAATGGGACTAGGGGGTAGTAGTTATTGTTGTTCATAGGTCAATGCTTTACAGTTTCTAACAAGTTTTAACAGTCTAAAAAAATTCAAGGCTACTTCAATATTCTAACGCTGACAACTCCTTCCACTGCAGTGATATTTTTTTTAAATGTAGCCTGAGATGGCTGGTCATGCCAAAAACACTGAAAACTTTACAAAATAAAAAGGAGTGAATTGTTATTTTTAGGACTTCCACTACCTGGTAAAATTGGGGAGAATTATAGGCCTACTGCACTGAGTGTGTTTGCTGATTGCTGGACCTTGAAAAATTGTATCTCAGGTCTAGAAAGCCTTCAAGTTTTATCATGATAGACTATAAACTAGACTGGTAGTTGAATGTTTTCCGAAAGATTTAGAACTTGATTCAATATAATATCCTTAAAATACAGGCACTAAAATAATTGACTAAAATGCTCTATTGAATTTAAAGAGGATGGATAATATTTTAAAAGACTGTCCCTGGATCCCATTCACATGGGCGTAGACACCAAATTCCCCCACATTAAATTATTTCTTGTTAGAACACTGTATTTAAACAATTGCAGCAGGATTCAAGGCCCATATAATAATTTCCCAGGCCCTTACACCAAAATACCCATTTACCAGGCTTTGAATTCATTTTTCCAAATCCAAGGCCTTTCCAGGGCCCTGTGGAGACCCTGATTATTTAATGTCCACAGTGTTGGGCTACCACCAGTCATTGATGGGCAACCATGTTGCAAACCTTGGTTGCCCACCGGACAACCACCTTCAAATCCAATTAGGCAAGCCCTGTATGTATACTATATTGTATGTTATAAATACTCATCAACATTGTAAGAATTCTTATGTACTGTAAAATCATATCCTACATAACTGTCATAATTCTAAGACTACTCGATTTATGAGAATAATGAATTACTCCTGTCCAGCTGGATATTAATAAGTAAATTGTACCCACAGATTTTTTATGATTTTCTTTCGGAGGCAATGGAAGACCTACCTTGGAGAATTGTTACCCATTTCACGATGTAATTGTATACTTCATGAATAAAAATTCTATATATATATATAAATACGATACACAATAAATGTACAGATATCAGTTTGTGGTGTCCTTGGCCTGATGGAATTTACTATATACAACAATATTTCATTTCTATTCTTCATTTAAACAAAAATATTTTCAAAACATATTCATGGTAGTGAGTGAAGTGAAGAAATATCTTAAGGCTACCCTACGGTAATTCAGGGGCCTTGTGCATCATAAATATCGTATGTATGAGTTTTGAAAGAGCACTCCTCTGTGCCTAGTTAAAAGATGAATTTTCAAGACATGACTCAAAACACCAACTGGTAAAGACTAAGAAATGTTGTAGTTTTATATCTTAATGGACTGGTTATGCATTGTTTTTAGCACGGCCAAAAAACCAAAAACATGTTATATAGCTGTAATGTAAATGTAGTGACAAACTTTCCTTATAGTAAAATATTGTCTTTTGAAATTATAATATTATATATATAACCTTTTGTTGCATGTTGGACTTTCGAAAACCTGAAACGTACCATAACCTGTATGGAATTGTCTTTCGAAATAAAATATGTTTAAAAAAAAAATGGTATAAAACAAGGAGGGAGCCATTTGAAATCCTTTTATTCATAAAGTGTCCGTTTTCCCAGCACAAGCTAAGAGACCGAACACTCGATCCTTCATACAATATCCCATTTTAAATAACAAAAAAGCCCACAAAAGTAGAATAAATGAAAAAGGGACGCAAATGCCTGGAGCAATGATGAATGGGTAGCGCAGATAACCATCTAGTGTCCCTCTGGTGGTACCTACTGTAACTAATCACCAAATGGGGCACAAAAACTTTCATCCATCAAAAATGTTGAAATATAAAAAGCTGGAAGAGAACCGAGGACGACTGTGAGAGTGGGACCCGAGGACTACAAGTCTGTGTGGGAGGTTGAGTGGGAGATTGATTGACTGTGTTAGTATTAGACTCTTGTATTATTACCTGGGGTTCAGCTGCTGGGGTTTACTAGTGTATTATATGTGTTAGTATTAGACTCTTGTATTATTACCTGGGGTTCAGCTGCTGGGGTTTACTAGTGGTATTATATGTGTTAGTATTAGACTCTGGTATTATTATGTACCTGGGGTTCAGCTACTGGGGTTTACTAGTGTATTATATGTGTTAGTATTAGACTCTGGTATTATTACCTGGGGGTTCAGCTACTGGGGTTTACTAGTGTATTATATGTGTTAGTATTAGACTCTGGTAGTATTACCTGGGGGTTCAGCTACTGGGGTTTACTAGTGTATTATATGTGTTAGTATTAGACTCTTGTATTATTACCTGGGGGTTCAGCTGCTGGGGTTTACTAGTGGTATTATATGTGTTAGTATTAGACTCTGGTATTATTATGTACCTGGGGTTCAGCTACTGGGGTTTACTAGTGTATTATATGTGTTAGTATTAGACTCTTGTAGTATTACCTGGGGGTTCAGCTGCTGGGGTTTACTAGTGTATTATATGTGTTAGTATTAGACTCTAGTATTATTACCTGGGGGTTCAACTGCTGGGGTTTACTAGTGTATTATATGTGTTAGTATTAGACTCTAGTATTATTACCTGGGGGTTCAGCTACTGGGGTTTACTAGTGTATTATATGTGTTAGTATTAGACTCTTGTATTATTATGTACCTGGGGTTCAGCTACTGGGGTTTACTAGTGTATTATATGTGTTAGTATTAGACTCTGGTATTATTACCTGGGGGTCCAACTGCTGGGGTTTACTAGTGTATTATATGTGTTAGTATTAGACTCTGGTATTATTACCTGGGGGTTCAACTGCTGGGGTTTACTAGTGGTATTATATGTGTTAGTATTAGACTCTTGTAGTATTACCTGGGGGTTCAGCTGCTGGGGTTTACTAGTGTATTATATGTGTTAGTATTAGACTCTTGTATTATTACCTGGGGGTTCAGCTGCTGGGGTTTACTAGTGTATTATATGTGTTAGTATTAGACTCTGGTATTATTACCTGGGGGTCCAACTGCTGGGGTTTACTAGTGTATTATATGTGTTAGTATTAGACTCTTGTATTATTACCTGGGGGTTCAGCTGCTGGGGTTTACTAGTGTATTATATGTGTTAGTATTAGACTCTTGTAGTATTACCTGGGGGTTCAGCTGCTGGGGTTTACTAGTGTATTATATGTGTTAGTATTAGACTCTTGTATTATTACCTGGGGGTTCAGCTGCTGGGGTTTACTAGTGTATTATATGTGTTAGTATTAGACTCTTGTATTATTACCTGGGGGTTCAGCTGCTGGGGTTTACTAGTGTATTATATGTGTTAGTATTAGACTCTTGTAGTATTACCTGGGGGTTCAGCTGCTGGGGTTTACTAGTGTATTATATGTGTTAGTATTAGACTCTTGTAGTATTACCTGGGGGTTCAGCTGCTGGGGTTTACTAGTGTATTATATGTGTTAGTATTAGACTCTTGTAGTATTACCTGGGGGTTCAACTGCTGGGGTTTACTAGTGTATTATATGTGTTAGTATTAGACTCTTGTATTATTACCTGGGGGTTCAGCTGCTGGGGTTTACTAGTGTATTATATGTGTTAGTATTAGACTCTTGTAGTATTACCTGGGGGTTCAGCTGCTGGGGTTTACTAGTGTATTATATGTGTTAGTATTAGACTCTTGTATTATTACCTGGGGGTCCAGCTGCTGGGGTTTACTAGTGTATTATATGTGTTAGTATTAGACTCTTGTATTATTACCTGGGGGTTCAGCTGCTGGGGTTTACTAGTGTATTATATGTGTTAGTATTAGACTCTTGTAGTATTACCTGGGGGTTCAACTGCTGGGGTTTACTAGTGTATTATATGTGTTAGTATTAGACTCTTGTAGTATTACCTGGGGGTTCAGCTGCTGGGGTTTACTAGTGTATTATATGTGTTAGTATTAGACTCTTGTAGTATTACCTGGGGGTTCAACTGCTGGGGTTTACTAGTGTATTATATGTGTTAGTATTAGACTCTTGTAGTATTACCTGGGGGTTCAACTGCTGGGGTTTACTAGTGTATTATATGTGTTAGTATTAGACTCTTGTAGTATTACCTGGGGGTTCAGCTGCTGGGGTTTACTAGTGTATTATATGTGTTAGTATTAGACTCTTGTATTATTACCTGGGGGTCCAACTGCTGGGGTTTACTAGTGTATTATATGTGTTAGTATTAGACTCTTGTATTATTACCTGGGGGTTCAGCTGCTGGGGTTTACTAGTGTATTATATGTGTTAGTATTAGACTCTGGTATTATTACCTGGGGGTTCAGCTGCTGGGGTTTACTAGTGTATTATATGTGTTAGTATTAGACTCTTGTAGTATTACCTGGGGGTTCAGCTACTGGGGTTTACTAGTGTATTATATGTGTTAGTATTACTCTTGTATTATTACCTGGGGGTTCAGCTGCTGGGGTTTACTAGTGTATTATATGTGTTAGTATTAGACTCTTGTATTATTACCTGGGGGTCCAACTGCTGGGGTTTACTAGTGTATTATATGTGTTAGTATTAGACTCTTGTAGTATTACCTGGGGGTTCAGCTGCTGGGGTTTACTAGTGTATTATATGTGTTAGTATTAGACTCTGGTATTATTACCTGGGGGTTCAGCTGCTGGGGTTTACTAGTGTATTATATGTGTTAGTATTAGACTCTTGTAGTATTACCTGGGGGTCCAACTGCTGGGGTTTACTAGTGTATTATATGTGTTAGTATTAGACTCTTGTAGCATTACCTGGGGGTTCAGCTGCTGGGGTTTACTAGTGTATTATATGTGTTAGTATTAGACTCTGGTATTATTACCTGGGGGTCCAACTGCTGGGGTTTACTAGTGTATTATATGTGTTAGTATTAGACTCTTGTATTATCATGTACCTGGGGGTTCAGCTGCTGGGGTTTACTAGTGTATTATATGTGTTAGTATTAGACTCTTGTAGTATTACCTGGGGGTTCAGCTGCTGGGGTTTACTAGTGTATTATATGTGTTAGTATTAGACTCTGGTATTATTACCTGGGGGTTCAGCTGCTGGGGTTTACTAGTGTATTATATGTGTTAGTATTAGACTCTGGTATTATTACCTGGGGGTCCAACTGCTGGGGTTTACTAGTGTATTATATGTGTTAGTATTAGACTCTTGTATTATCATGTACCTGGGGGTTCAGCTGCTGGGGTTTACTAGTGTATTATATGTGTTAGTATTAGACTCTTGTAGTATTACCTGGGGGTTCAGCTGCTGGGGTTTACTAGTGTATTATATGTGTTAGTATTAGACTCTGGTATTATTACCTGGGGTTCAGCTGCTGGGGTTTACTAGTGTATTATATGTGTTAGTATTAGACTCTGGTATTATTACCTGGGGGTTCAGCTGCTGGGGTTTACTAGTGTATTATATGTGTTAGTATTAGACTCTTGTAGTATTACCTGGGGGTTCAGCTGCTGGGGTTTACTAGTGTATTATATGTGTTAGTATTAGACTCTTGTAGTATTACTTGGGGGTTCAGCTGCTGGGGTTTACTAGTGTATTATATGTGTTAGTATTAGACTCTGGTATTATTACCTGGGGGTTCAGCTGCTGGGGTTTACTAGTGTATTATATGTGTTAGTATTAGACTCTTGTATTATTACCTGGGGGTTCAGCTGCTGGGGTTTACTAGTGTATTATATGTGTTAGTATTAGACTCTTGTATTATTACCTGGGGGTCCAGCTGCTGGGGTTTACTAGTGTATTATATGTGTTAGTATTAGACTCTTGTAGTATTACCTGGGGGTTCAGCTGCTGGGGTTTACTAGTGTATTATATGTGTTAGTATTAGACTCTTGTAGTATAACCTGGGGGTTCAGCTGCTGGGGTTTACTAGTGTATTATATGTGTTAGTATTAGACTCTGGTATTATTACCTGGGGGTTCAGCTGCTGGGGTTTACTAGTGTATTATATGTGTTAGTATTAGACTCTTGTATTATCATGTACCTGGGGGTCCAGCTGCTGGGGTTTACTAGTGTATTATATGTGTTAGTATTAGACTCTTGTAGTATAACCTGGGGGTTCAGCTGCTGGGGTTTACTAGTGTATTATATGTGTTAGTATTAGACTCTTGTAGTATTACCTGGGGGTTCAGCTGCTGGGGTTTACTAGTGTTTTATATGTGTTAGTATTAGACTCTTGTAGTATTACCTGGGGGTTCAGCTGCTGGGGTTTACTAGTGTATTATATGTGTTAGTATTAGACTCTTGTAGTATTACCTGGGGGTTCAGCTGCTGGGGTTTACTAGTGTATTATATGTGTTAGTATTAGACTCTTGTATTATTACCTGGGGGTCCAGCTGCTGGGGTTTACTAGTGTATTATATGTGTTAGTATTAGACTCTTGTATTATTACCTGGGGGTTCAGCTGCTGGGGTTTACTAGTGTATTATATGTGTTAGTATTAGACTCTTGTAGTATTACCTGGGGGTTCAGCTGCTGGGGTTTACTAGTGTATTATATGTGTTAGTATTAGACTCTTGTAGTATTACCTGGGGGTTCAGCTGCTGGGGTTTACTAGTGTATTATATGTGTTAGTATTAGACTCTTGTAGTATTACCTGGGGGTTCAGCTGCTGGGGTTTACTAGTGTATTATATGTGTTAGTATTAGACTCTTGTAGTATTACCTGGGGGTTCAGCTGCTGGGGTTTACTAGTGTATTATATGTGTTAGTATTAGACTCTTGTATTATTACCTGGGGGTTCAGCTGCTGGGGTTTACTAGTGTATTATATGTGTTAGTATTAGACTCTTGTAGCATTACCTGGGGGTTCAGCTGCTGGGGTTTACTAGTGGTATTATATGTGTTAGTATTAGACTCTTGTAGTATTACCTGGGGGTTCAGCTGCTGGGGTTTACTAGTGGTATTATATGTGTTAGTATTAGACTCTTGTAGTATTACCTGGGGGTTCAACTGCTGGGGTTTACTAGTGTATTATATGTGTTAGTATTAGACTCTTGTAGTATTACCTGGGGGTTCAGCTGCTGGGGTTTACTAGTGTATTATATGTGTTAGTATTAGACTCTTGTATTATTACCTGGGGGTTCAGCTGCTGGGGTTTACTAGTGTATTATATGTGTTAGTATTAGACTCTGGTATTATTACCTGGGGGTTCAGCTGCTGGGGTTTACTAGTGTATTATATGTGTTAGTATTAGACTCTTGTATTATTACCTGGGGGTCCAACTGCTGGGGTTTACTAGTGTATTATATGTGTTAGTATTAGACTCTTGTAGTATTACCTGGGGGTTCAGCTGCTGGGGTTTACTAGTGTATTATATGTGTTAGTATTAGACTCTGGTATTATTACCTGGGGGTTCAGCTGCTGGGGTTTACTAGTGTATTATATGTGTTAGTATTAGACTCTTGTAGTATTACCTGGGGGTCCAACTGCTGGGGTTTACTAGTGTATTATATGTGTTAGTATTAGACTCTTGTAGTATTACCTGGGGGTTCAGCTGCTGGGGTTTACTAGTGTATTATATGTGTTAGTATTAGACTCTGGTATTATTACCTGGGGGTTCAGCTGCTGGGGTTTACTAGTGTATTATATGTGTTAGTATTAGACTCTTGTAGTATTACCTGGGGGTCCAACTGCTGGGGTTTACTAGTGTATTATATGTGTTAGTATTAGACTCTTGTAGCATTACCTGGGGGTTCAGCTGCTGGGGTTTACTAGTGTATTATATGTGTTAGTATTAGACTCTGGTATTATTACCTGGGGGTCCAACTGCTGGGGTTTACTAGTGTATTATATGTGTTAGTATTAGACTCTTGTATTATCATGTACCTGGGGGTTCAGCTGCTGGGGTTTACTAGTGTATTATATGTGTTAGTATTAGACTCTTGTAGTATTACCTGGGGGTTCAGCTGCTGGGGTTTACTAGTGTATTATATGTGTTAGTATTAGACTCTGGTATTATTACCTGGGGGTTCAGCTGCTGGGGTTTACTAGTGTATTATATGTGTTAGTATTAGACTCTTGTATTATTACCTGGGGGTCCAGCTGCTGGGGTTTACTAGTGTATTATATGTGTTAGTATTAGACTCTTGTAGTATTACCTGGGGGTTCAGCTGCTGGGGTTTACTAGTGTATTATATGTGTTAGTATTAGACTCTTGTAGTATTACCTGGGGGTTCAGCTGCTGGGGTTTACTAGTGTATTATATGTGTTAGTATTAGACTCTTGTAGTATTACCTGGGGGTTCAGCTGCTGGGGTTTACTAGTGTATTATATGTGTTAGTATTAGACTCTTGTAGTATTACCTGGGGGTTCAGCTGCTGGGGTTTACTAGTGTATTATATGTGTTAGTATTAGACTCTTGTAGTATTACCTGGGGGTTCAGCTGCTGGGGTTTACTAGTGTATTATATGTGTTAGTATTAGACTCTTGTAGTATTACCTGGGGGTTCAGCTGCTGGGGTTTACTAGTGTATTATATGTGTTAGTATTAGACTCTTGTATTATTACCTGGGGGTTCAGCTGCTGGGGTTTACTAGTGTATTATATGTGTTAGTATTAGACTCTTGTAGTATTACCTGGGGGTTCAGCTGCTGGGGTTTACTAGTGTATTATATGTGTTAGTATTAGACTCTTGTAGTATTACCTGGGGGTTCAGCTGCTGGGGTTTACTAGTGTATTATATGTGTTAGTATTAGACTCTTGTAGTATTACCTGGGGGTTCAGCTGCTGGGGTTTACTAGTGTATTATATGTGTTAGTATTAGACTCTTGTAGTATTACTTGGGGGTTCAGCTGCTGGGGTTTACTAGTGGTATTATATGTGTTAGTATTAGACTCTTGTATTATTACCTGGGGGTTCAGCTGATGGGGTTTACTAGTGGTATTATATGTGTTAGTATTAGACTCTTGTATTATTACCTGGGGGTTCAGCTGCTGGGGTTTACTAGTGGTATTATATGTGTTAGTATTAGACTCTTGTATTATTACCTGGGGGTTCAGCTGATGGGGTTTAGGTATTATTACCTGGGGGTTCAGCTGCTGGGGTTTACTAGTGTATTATATGTGTTAGTATTAGACTCTTGTAGTATTACCTGGGGGTTCAGCTGCTGGGGTTTACTAGTGTATTATATGTGTTAGTATTAGACTCTGGTATTATTACCTGGGGGTTCAGCTGCTGGGGTTTACTAGTGTATTATATGTGTTAGTATTAGACTCTTGTAGTATTACCTGGGGGTTCAGCTGCTGGGGTTTACTAGTGTATTATATGTGTTAGTATTAGACTCTGGTATTATTACCTGGGGGTTCAGCTGCTGGGGTTTACTAGTGTATTATATGTGTTAGTATTAGACTCTTGTAGTATTACCTGGGGGTTCAGCTGCTGGGGTTTACTAGTGTATTATATGTGTTAGTATTAGACTCTGGTATTATTACCTGGGGTTCAGCTGCTGGGGTTTACTAGTGTATTATATGTGTTAGTATTAGACTCTTGTAGTATTACCTGGGGGTTCAGCTGCTGGGGTTTACTAGTGTATTATATGTGTTAGTATTAGACTCTTGTAGTATTACCTGGGGGTTCAGCTACTGGGGTTTACTAGTGTATTATATGTGTTAGTATTAGACTCTTGTAGTATTACCTGGGGGTTCAACTGCTGGGGTTTACTAGTGTATTATATGTGTTAGTATTAGACTCTTGTAGTATTACCTGGGGGTTCAGCTGCTGGGGTTTACTAGTGTATTATATGTGTTAGTATTAGACTCTTGTAGTATTACCTGGGGTTCAGCTGCTGGGGTTTACTAGTGTATTATATGTGTTAGTATTAGACTCTTGTAGTATTACCTGGGGGTTCAGCTGCTGGGGTTTACTAGTGTATTATATGTGTTAGTATTAGACTCTGGTATTATTACCTGGGGGTTCAGCTGCTGGGGTTTACTAGTGTATTATATGTGTTAGTATTAGACTCTGGTAGTATTACCTGGGGGTTCAGCTGCTGGGGTTTACTAGTGTATTATATGTGTTAGTATTAGACTCTTGTAGTATTACCTGGGGGTTCAGCTGCTGGGGTTTACTAGTGTATTATATGTGTTAGTATTAGACTCTGGTATTATTACCTGGGGTTCAGCTACTGGGGTTTACTAGTGTATTATATGTGTTAGTATTAGACTCTTGTATTATTACCTGGGGGTTCAGCTGCTGGGGTTTACTAGTGTATTATATGTGTTAGTATTAGACTCTTGTAGTATTACCTGGGGTTCAGCTGCTGGGGTTTACTAGTGTATTATATGTGTTAGTATTAGACTCTGGTATTATTACCTGGGGGTTCAGCTGCTGGGGTTTACTAGTGTATTATATGTGTTAGTATTAGACTCTTGTATTATTACCTGGGGGTTCAGCTGCTGGGGTTTACTAGTGTATTATATGTGTTAGTATTAGACTCTTGTAGTATTACCTGGGGTTCAGCTGCTGGGGTTTACTAGTGTATTATATGTGTTAGTATTAGACTCTTGTAGTATTACCTGGGGGTTCAGCTGCTGGGGTTTACTAGTGTATTATATGTGTTAGTATTAGACTCTGGTATTATTACCTGGGGGTTCAGCTGCTGGGGTTTACTAGTGTATTATATGTGTTAGTATTAGACTCTTGTAGCATTACCTGGGGGTTCAGCTGCTGGGGTTTACTAGTGTATTATATGTGTTAGTATTAGACTCTTGTAGTATTACCTGGGGGTTCAGCTGCTGGGGTTTACTAGTGTATTATATGTGTTAGTATTAGACTCTGGTAGTATTACCTGGGGGTTCAGCTGCTGGGGTTTACTAGTGTATTATATGTGTTAGTATTAGACTCTTGTATTATTACCTGGGGGTTCAGCTACTGGGGTTTACTAGTGTATTATATGTGTTAGTATTAGACTCTTGTAGCATTACCTGGGGGTTCAGCTGCTGGGGTTTACTAGTGTATTATATGTGTTAGTATTAGACTCTTGTAGTATTACCTGGGGTTCAGCTGCTGGGGTTTACTAGTGTATTATATGTGTTAGTATTAGACTCTTGTATTATTACCTGGGGGTTCAGCTGATGGGGTTTACTAGTGGTATTATATGTGTTAGTATTAGACTCTGGTATTATTACCTGGGGGTTCAGCTGCTGGGGTTTACTAGTGTATTATATGTGTTAGTATTAGACTCTGGTATTATTACCTGGGGGTTCAGCTGCTGGGGTTTACTAGTGTATTATATGTGTTAGTATTACTCTTGTATTATTACCTGGGGGTTCAGCTGCTGGGGTTTACTAGTGTATTATATGTGTTAGTATTAGACTCTTGTAGTATTACCTGGGGGTTCAGCTGCTGGGGTTTACTAGTGTATTATATGTGTTAGTATTAGACTCTTGTAGCATTACCTGGGGGTTCAGCTGCTGGGGTTTACTAGTGTATTATATGTGTTAGTATTAGACTCTGGTAGTATTACCTGGGGGTTCAGCTGCTGGGGTTTACTAGTGTATTATATGTGTTAGTATTAGACCCTTGTAGTATTACCTGGGGGTTCAGCTGCTGGGGTTTACTAGTGTATTATATGTGTTAGTATTAGACTCTTGTAGTATTACCTGGGGGTTCAGCTGCTGGGGTTTACTAGTGTATTATATGTGTTAGTATTAGACTCTTGTAGTATTACCTGGGGGTTCAGCTGCTGGGGTTTACTAGTGTATTATATGTGTTAGTATTAGACTCTTGTATTATTACCTGGGGGTTCAGCTGCTGGGGTTTAGGTATTATTACCTGGGGGTTCAGCTGCTGGGGTTTACTAGTGTATTATATGTGTTAGTATTAGACTCTTGTAGTATTACCTGGGGGTTCAGCTGCTGGGGTTTACTAGTGTATTATATGTGTTAGTATTAGACTCTTGTAGTATTACCTGGGGGTTCAGCTGCTGGGGTTTACTAGTGTATTATATGTGTTAGTATTAGACTCTTGTAGTATTACCTGGGGGTTCAGCTGCTGGGGTTTACTAGTGTATTATATGTGTTAGTATTAGACTCTTGTAGTATTACCTGGGGGTTCAGCTGCTGGGGTTTACTAGTGTATTATATGTGTTAGTATTAGACTCTTGTAGTATTACCTGGGGGTTCAGCTGCTGGGGTTTACTAGTGTATTATATGTGTTAGTATTAGACTCTTGTAGTATTACCTGGGGGTTCAGCTGCTGGGGTTTACTAGTGTATTATATGTGTTAGTATTAGACTCTTGTAGTATTACCTGGGGGTTCAGCTGCTGGGGTTTACTAGTGTATTATATGTGTTAGTATTAGACTCTTGTAGTATTACCTGGGGGTTCAGCTGATGGGGTTTACTAGTGGTATTATATGTGTTAGTATTAGACTCTTGTATTATTACCTGGGGGTTCAGCTGCTGGGGTTTACTAGTGGTATTATATGTGTTAGTATTAGACTCTTGTATTATTACCTGGGGGTTCAGCTGCTGGGGTTTACTAGTGTATTATATGTGTTAGTATTAGACTCTTGTAGTATTACCTGGGGGTTCAGCTGCTGGGGTTTACTAGTGGTATTATATGTGTTAGTATTAGACTCTTGTAGTATTACCTGGGGGTTCAGCTGCTGGGGTTTACTAGTGTATTATATGTGTTAGTATTAGACTCTTGTATTATCATGATGTAATATCTGTACCTGGGGGTTCAGCTGCTGGGGTTTACTAGTGTTGTGGTCATTCACTCACTTAATCATTCATTCATTCATTCATTTTGTCATTCATTCTGTCATTCCTTCATTCATTCTCTCATTCCTTCATTCATTCATTCATTCATTCTGTCATTTATTCATTCATTCATTGCTTCTGTCATTTATTCAGTCATTCATTGCTTCTGTCATTCATTCATTCATTCTGTCATTCATTCATTCATTCTGTCATTCATTCATTCATTCTGTCATTCATTCATTCTGTCATTCATTCATTCTGTCATTCATTCATTCTGTCATTCATTCATTCATTCTGTCATTCATTCATTCTGTCATTCATTCATTCATTCTGTCATTCATTCATTCATTCATTCTGTCATTCATTCATTCTGTCATTCATTCATTCATTCTGTCATTCATTCATTCTGTCATTCATTCATTCATTCTGTCATTCATTCATTCATTCATTCTGTCATTCATTCATTCTGTCATTCATTCATTCTGTCATTCATTCATTCATTCTGTCATTCATTCATTCTGTCATTCATTCATTCATTCTGTCATTCATTCATTCATTCATTCTGTCATTTATTCATTCTGTCATTAATTTATTTATTCTTTCATTCATTTATTCCGTCATTCATCCATTCATTCATTTTGTCATTCATTCATTCATTTTGTCATTCATTCATTCATTTATTCTGTCATTCATTCATCCATTCATTCATTTTGTCATTCATTCATTCATTCTGATATTCATTTTGTCATTCATTCATTTTGTCATTCATTCATTTATTCATTCATTCATTTTGTCATTCATTCATTCATTCTGTCATTCATTCATTCTGTCATTCATTCATTCTGTCATTCACTCATTCATTCTGTCATTCACTCATTCATTCTGTCATTCATACATTCTGTCATTGATTCATTCATTCTGTCATTCACTCATTCTGTCATTCATTCATTCTGTCATTCATTCATTCTGTCATTCATTCATTCTGTCATTCATTTATTCGGGGTGGGGGGGGGGGGCAGGGGCAAACATTTCCACCAATAATATCTATGTAGGGAGTGGGTTTACACGGCGGCGGACAAACAAGCGAGGAGTAGATATGGGTGGATTCGAGGCACTAATACCACTCAGTGTTAGCCCCATATAGTACCCTGGCTGTTAGCCCCATATAGTACCCTGGATCTATGTAAACACCGGCCCATAGCGGGCTTGCTCTAATGTCAGGGAAACACCTGAGCAGTTTATTCAATTTTACAATATTCCCATCATCTATAAAACTATTTCTAAAATTGTAATATTCTAAAATTCCCATTTGTTTTTTTCAAATTTAA
Source organism: Sthenelais limicola (assembly GCA_942159475.1). Classification (NCBI taxonomy): domain Eukaryota; kingdom Metazoa; phylum Annelida; class Polychaeta; order Phyllodocida; family Sigalionidae; genus Sthenelais; species Sthenelais limicola. The sequence continues at coordinate 4,245,230 of OW804095.1, read as the reverse complement.
TTCTTAAGTACTTTATGAGGAATCAGAATGCAAAAAGATTTATTTTTTAATATTCTTCTATGCTAGGAGAATATATTATAGTAATTTATAGAGAACGGAACAAGGTGCTAGTGATTAAATATTTATTTAATTGAGCCTTGCACCTAATTCCATTCTCACTCTATATTTTTAATTGAAATAAAAATTAAGTGTAAATAACCCCCTCCCCTACCCCCCAAACACACAGTTACTCCAATCTTTGTCCGTTCCATCATTCAGTGTGCAACATAACCCGACATAATGAGACCAACGCCCAGGTCTCCACACAGAATATTTCGTCGGTCTCTGAGATGGATATTTGTCAGGGACCGACGTTCTCCAATGAAATGTCCGAGTGATAAAATTTCAAACTGCTCTGGACCACGGGAACCCTGTCTATGACCCAGACTTTTTTTTTTGGTCTCTGTAAAATCTTTTCGGTCTCCACTGTTACAATTTGGCAGAGACCGTCTCTCATCTCCAAATTCACTATGTTGCACACTGATCATTTAAAAAGCCCCCAAACCGATAAAGTTCCAGATTTCATGATTTGTCCATTGATAAGCTATATGCAGCCTATATGAGAAAAAGTAAAGCTGTCTCTACACCAGTCCCGATACCCTCTCCCGATACTGGCGACACTTGCGATTGCCATTTTGTTCCCGATAGTACAGATTTCCCCGATACGACCTCGCACGTCGGGGCCTGTCGGGAACACCTCTACACTGGTGATGTTCGTCGGCCGACTGTCGGCGACGCACACAATATTTCAAACAAGTTAGAAGTGATCGGCGACTGTTGCTGACAGCTGCCAATAGCTTCAAGTGTCGGGAGGCCGTCAGGAAAGCCTCTACACCACCCCCGACAGTTGGCCGATAAAAGCATCGCCAACTATCGCCAACTGTCGGCGATGCACAATCGGGAGTGGTGTAGAGGCAGCTTAAGGAACATTTGTGCAGGTTTCTGCCCTGATGCACGGCTAACATACAACAACAGCCTGCATAAACACCCACCCGGCCTTTAATGCACCTCAACATATGGGAACTGTGCAGCAGTAGGGACATATGTTTATTGTGGGAGGATGTTTAGCCATTCAGTCTCTAGTTCAACTCACATGGAGTACACAAACAACTGGTTCACAAACTAGTGTTTGGACTGGAAAGCACAAACAGACAAGCAGGGAGAGACAATCAGGCAGGTAGACAGCTAGACAGACAGCTAGGGAGGCAGGTAGACAGCTAGGCAGGTAGACAGACAGGCAGGGAGACACTCAGGCAGGTAGACAGCTAGGGAGGCAGAGACAATCAGGCAGGTAGACAGCTAGGCAGCCAGGTAGACAGCTAGGCAGGGAGAGACAATCAGGCAGGCAGAGACAATCAGACAGGTATAGAACAGAGAGACATAAAGGCAGACAGACAGGTATAGAAAGAGGCACACAGGTAGGGAGAGGTATACAGACAGGCAGGGAGACAGGGACAAGCAGAGTGATAGGTAGACATACAGACAGACAGGCAAGCCAAGAAAGAGGGAGACAGGCAGAGGTACAGACAGAGACAGGTAGACAGTCAGGCAGAGACACATGCCAAGAGACAGGTAGAGAGACATACCAAGAGACAGGCAGAGAGACATACCAAGAGACAGGCAGAGAGACATGCCAAGAGACAGGCAGAGAGACATGCCAAGAGACAGGCAGAGAGACATGCCAAGAGACAGACAGAGAGACATGCAGAGAGACATACCAAGGGACAGGCAGAGAGACATGCCGAGAGACAGACAGAGAGACAGAGATAGGCAGGCAGTGATAGTATATGATAGTAAAAATGTTCTTTGATTAAATTAATTGTATTAAATTAGTGGACTGTACGTTCTTGAGCAAAGTACTGTTAGGGGCGGTTATAATTGTTTGTATTTTAGAATTACTTAATTAATTATACTTGATACATGTGGTATTGAGTTCACAGTAGTAGTAATTCCATTTGTTGTTGCTATCTCTTCCATAACTGATATGAATCATTGATACTAAAAGTTTTATGAATTCTGTAATTAATGTTTGATATAATGATTTGTAGCTGGAATTAAAGAAAATTCAATATAAACCCAGCAGAGCGGTGGCCTTGACAACCGCCCTATAGGTGCGTCTGTACATACGGGTCTCTGTGTACCGCGCATTTATACATCTCAAACAAGTCAAGTAGCAGTTTAGTGTTCACAGTCCGCCAAAATATAGTCCCATGAAAATAACATTCTTCTAGGGAAATTGAATGATATTTTGAGTTATTTTAAATAGATTTTTAAACCGAATTAGCAATACCGTAGATATGCATTGTTTTGACCTTTTTTTTTATTATTCTGGAAATAATTAAGTGAAAAAGCGCGAAATCTTCAATGTTTAAATATTTTGTTGCAGAGGATAAGTTTGCTTGAAGCAAAGATACAAGTGGAGTGACATGGTGAGGGTGTAGGGCTGCATCTGACTCTACTCATCATATTCACTCTCCCTCCTACTCTCTCCTTCCCTCCCTCTCCTCTCTCTCTCTCTCCCTCTCCTCTCTCTCTCTCTCTCTCCTCTCTCTTTCTCTCTCCTCCCCCTCAATACATGTTTTTTTCTGAACCCACCTAGAGTCCCCCCACACACTTCACCAATATTAACTATCATGAAAATGAAATATGCGATGGAAAAATGTACCCACAAATGTACCATACCCACCCCACCTATCATATATGTACATAGGTATGACTGCCCCCCCCCCACTACCTATCATATGTACACAGGTATGACTGGGTCAGCCCAGCCCCCCCCCCCATGTACACAGGTATGACTGCCCCCCCCCCTCCCCCACCATATATCATGTATACGTGTACCACACAGCTCCCCCCCCCCCCCCCACACACACACCTATCATATATGTACACAGGTATGACTGCCCCCCACCCCTACCCCACCAACCCCCCACCCCTACCCCACCAACCCCCCACCCCTACCTATCATATATGTACACAGGTATGACTGCCCCCCACCCCTACCTACCATATATGTACACAGGTATGACTGGGTCAGGGCCCCACTGCTGCTGTAGGCCTAATCCTGGGATCACGGCCAGTAACAAGGCAGGATTATACAGGATAAACAGCACAGGATCAACCTTAATCCTGCCCTGGAGCTACTTAATCCCTCACCATTCTACCCCTGGACCTGCTATAGGGCTCTAGCATAGAATATAGACAAACCGTCATAGGGCTCTAGCATAGAATATAGACAATATAGACAAACCTGTCATAGGGCTCTACCATAGAATATAGACATTATAGACCAACCTATCATAGGTCTCTACCATAGAATATAGACAATATAGACCAACCTGTCATAGGTCTCTAGCATAGAATATAGACAATATAGACCAACCTATCATAGGTCTCTACCATAGAATATAGACAATATAGACCAACCTATCATAGGTCTCTACCATAGAATATAGACATTATAGACCAACCTATCATAGGTCTCTACCATAGAATATAGACCAACCTATCATAGGTCTCTACCATAGAATATAGACATTATAGACCAACCTGTCATAGGTCTCTACCATAGAATATAGACATTATAGACCAACCTATCATAGGTCTCTACCATAGAATATAGACAATATAGACCAACCTGTCATAGGTCTCTAGCATAGAATATAGACAATATAGACCAACCTATCATAGGTCTCTAGCATAGAATATAGAC
>OW804095.1:4101730-4241279 GCA_942159475.1 Sthenelais limicola | reverse complement strand
TATAATATCGTATTGTTCATGCTTGCAGTGAGAAACCCCATTCACAATGCATTTTTATTCTTACCGACCAAAGTATGGGAAGAAAGTGCTGTAATACCCGCCACACAAGTTTCCTTTCCTTAGCTTCCCTCATACCACAAGCCCCAGTTCTAGTGTGATATCTGACCCAGTCATATCATCAGTGAGTTCGTAAACCTCAGATTATGCCATGAGGCATAAACTAAATTAAGATATGGGAGGTTTGCCTTAGCATAGTTCCTTCATCGTTCTTGCTATTTTAAATATTTTCAGATACTGCAAAAATACAGAATCAGAAATGGACAACCAATTCTCGTAATCTCGGTTACAGTGTGTGGTGTGCGAATTTAACACCATTGATAATTGTCGCCCCCACCACTACCCAGAAGCAGTCAATGAAGCTTCCGGTTTCAGTGCTAAAACAACACATTTGTTAGACAATCGACTGCCGTTTCGCCAATTTTTAATCAGTAACGGAAATTCGAAAGCCTGTGTGTTGCTGATATCATTGCGATTCTTCTGATATATAACATTAGTTTATACCTCAATTACATACTTTTATGTAAGCGTTAGAGTATGCAGAACCATAGTGCGGCACCTCCTACTAGTACTTGACCACAGCTGGACGTAGCAGAGGAAGAATACACTGCATCCAGATTAGTTCCAAATTTAAACAAAAGGCGGTGGCTAGGGTTAGGGATAGCAACAATTTCGAAAAGAAAGAACGAATACATTAAATTTACTTCAATTCAGCCAAATTTCAATATTGAAAAGAAACCCATTAATAAAAACATTATAATTTCCATAATTCACCCATAACAGACCAGGATTAATCCGCTGAATTTGAGGAACTCCCATAATGTTTGTAATACGTCCTCTTCAATCATAGAGGACATGGGTTAGATTTACAGAAAATGTACAATTGGCAGCTCTACACATTTAGGAAATTTTGCTAAATTAAGCTGAAAAATGATGAATACTGTACATCTGAGTAAATGTGATATCGCATTGATTTAGAATATCAGTTCTGTTATGTTAAACTGAATTTTGAAGCTAATTTTTGTCTTAAGTGTTTGCTATTTGAGAGGATTGGTGAAGGCGAATATAAAAAGGGCGATATTAAGTTTAATTTCACGGTACTTCAGTCCAGTAAGTATAAATGTGTCCTGGCTACAGCCATATTCACAGCCCCATTATTCAGGCCTCACCACGCTAGATCCCCTCAAATTGGGCACATCCCATAATGCTTTGTTCCCATATGACCTCTACAATTCCTCTATTGACCTTGAGCACGAGGAGCGGTGTATCAGCAATATGTTCCCCTGTGAGAGATGTCCATGAGGAATGTTTTCCCCTGCACTACAACAACCAATCGCCTTGTGTCCCTGGCCTGCCTGCACTTCCGGCGCCTCATGACTCAGCACTTCTCCACCATCATGAGGGCACGCATCAAAACATTGGAGGACATGGTTGACAATATGCAACATTTGCTACATTGCATAATATTTTGGGTACTTAGTATTGCGAGTACTTGAGCATATTTAGCATTGCATCTACGTTTATAACAACATTTAACAAATGAATGTGTATGTAAGTGTCATGATATGTAAGTGTTGCCATTATTTCCAATTTTTGCACATGAAGGGGCATTATATCAAATGAATGAAATAGAAATGAAAATAAAAATAAATAATAAATGAATAATCACCATTTTACAAGAAATGTGACCATGTCTCGATCAGTTTCAAACCAAACAGAGGGCCATTTGCTATATATCAAACACTGGTATGATGCCATATGTATTCAATAAATACCGTTACATCTAAATTAGAATAAATAAGTAAATGGCATTAGTACATGAGGATCATGAATTTGAAGACAATGACCTCTTTTCAATGTTTATGATGACATCCCTAAGACAGAAATGATGGCTTAAAGATCAGTGAAAGAGAGAGCCGTAAACACAGAGAGAGAGAGAGAGAGAGAGAGTTGTAAACAAAAAGAATGCATAGAATGCAAATTAATATAATAAATGAATAATCACCATTTTACAAGCAATGATCAATGAATAAATCCTTTCTATTTGAAGTTCATTAAATAAGTCTGCTACAGTTTCATGACTTAAAATGGCACTTTAACAATCTGCTTCTCCATAATACCATACACTGAGTACACGTACATCTAGATTAGAATAGACAGGAAAATAAATGAATAGATATATAGGTAAATAAATAAATAATCAATAAGTCATTAATAGATGTCAATCATGCATTTGAAGACATAATAGCTCATATATTTCAATAATTTTGATGACGTCCCTAAGTAGAAATAGGACTTAAAGATCAGAGAGATAGAGTTGCCGTAAAGAGGGAGGGAGAGAGGGAGGAGAGAGAGGGAGAGAGAGCTGTTTGAGGGCCGAGGTAAGCCCGTGTATATATATGGGTCAGATTTTCAGAAAATGTACAATTGGCAGCTGTACACATTTAGGAAATTCTCCTAAATTAGGCTGCAATTTGTTCAATACTTGGTAAATTCCGGTATATTTGGCATTGTATTGACTCTAGCAATCTTTTTGGTTAGGTAGAACTGTATTCTGAACTTTATTTCCGTCTGAAATCTGGGTTATTTGAGAAGATTGGCAAAGTTGAATTGTACATTTTCTGAAAATCTGACCCGTATAAGAGGCTTACTCATACAAACCCTGTGTAAGGTTTGGACTGCTTGTCCCTAGTGGTCAGTACAAGCGGTCAGTACAAGCGGTCAGTGGTCACCTGTGATGTCCGACTGGAGAAATGCACTACATTTGAATCAAACGTTGGGGTATTAGATTTAGATTAGATGTACGATTTTCTGTAGTTCAGGAAAAAGATGCATTTCGCCGAAACGATGTTTCGAGCAGGTCATAAATCGATCATATAAGAAATGTGGAGTATAGTTGAAATTGTCCATTTAGTGGGTCATTCCAGACCCATCCAAAGGTCACTCAGATAGAGTATTAAAGGTTTTCACCTGTTCTTCTTGGTGGAAAATTTCATTATCTCCCAAAATAATTACCTAAGGACCTGCCAAAATCTTACTTTTTTCAGTCTGGCGCTTTATCACCTTCTTAAACCTTGGAAATACCTTTGGAATTGAAAATACATGATAGCACAGGCTAGATCAGCAGGCTGTAGATCAGCAGGCTGTAGATCAGCAGGCTGTAGATCAGCAATATCCAAAATCCAAAATATATTCTAGAATAAGCCATGAATTCATGAAAAATTGAGGAAATTTGGGGACACTTTTTCTTCATTTTCTTTTTGAATTTTCCATTCTACAATACTCACAATAAGCGGAAGAAATAAAAACGATAAAAATATTCATGGGTCGCTTTAGCTGGGAATGAAGCTTTATTTAAATTATGTTGGTCTCCCTGGTACTCTACCTGTCTGGATTTTGTCTCCGAATACTATAAACTCACCTGAAACAACAATAAAATATATATTAACGAAGATTAAAGCTTAATAAGAAGTAAAATGGTGCTTTGTAATAGCGGAACTCCACTATAGGTAAAAAACGGCGCCAACAGGCAAAATTCGTCGCCAACATTTCTAAAAATTCGGAAAATTCGACATGACTAAAAATTCTAGTGGATGAGGGGGTAAAATAGGTTGTTGGCAACACATTTATTTGTTGCCAACAATTGCAAAATATCTAACTTGATTAGATATTTCGTCGCAAAAAATTGTCGCAGCCGTTTTTGCCTGTTGGCACCGTTTTTTAACTATAGTGGAGTTCCGCTATAATGCTAGCGATAGACATAGATTAGTTCCTGCATGTGGACATGGCATATCATTATCTAGACATAAGATAAGATAAGAGAATTGTTTATTCCTCGTGACATGGTTCAGACAAAAAGCTTGTAGTCATCTCAAAAAGAGGACTTCCAGACATGACATACCTTTTTTGCTTTTTCTCCTCTTGGTTACATTATATCTAATTCTACCTACACTACACTACTGTGCATGTACCAAATTTCAAAACAGCATTGAATGTATCCATTCATTTTGAAGTTCATCCTATGGAGTAGATTTAGCTACTTTCCTAGTAATTTTCCATTAAAAAATACTGTTTTAAAAATACTGTTATAAATAGTTAAAAAAAAAATTAAAAAAAATTAATTTTTAACTTAAAGTATAGAAACATTTCTTATATGTGTCCCTTCTTCTCTATCTCTATTTCCTGGGTATGATCATAAACTGCCTCCCTCTCAGCTCTCCCGCCCTTGATATAACCTTCAATGTGTTGATAAGGGCGTAAATCAACCAATCTCACTCACTTTCACAGTTCACAGTTGTAAAATATTTATTTCAGTCAGTCTGCGTGATACATCCTCATTAATCTAAATTTCAATAAATTCTATTTCAGCCCCCTCCCCTCCATCCACAGCCCTCACCCCTCCCCCTCCCCTTCACAGATGTTTATATCAATCAACTCTGACCACATGGTTCATCAAGGTGGTGGGCGTGGCTTAGACCGGGGTGGGCGTGGTCACAGAGGTGTCAATCAATCACATGAGTGACAGGCTAGTATTATCCCCAGACTCCATCATTAATTCTACCTGCTTATTTGGTTTGATGAGAATCTGAGTACCAAACCTCGCTGAATGAATAATAGGGTCAGATTTTCAGAAAATGTACAATTTGCAGATCTACCCATTTAGGAAATTCTGCTAATCTTGGTTGAAAATGGTGAATACTGGGTATATCTGCGTATATTTGGTATCGCATTGATTTAAAGTATCAGTTCTGTTATGTTAAACTGCATTTTGAAGCTCATTTCTGTCTTAAGTGTGGGTTATTTGAGAGGTTTGGTGAAGGCGAATTGTACATTTTCTGAAAATCTGACCCAATAACCTATTCATTTCATATGAATTTTTCACTTCCAAAGCTTAAACAAAGGTATATGTTGAACAAGCTCAGGAGGGTTTGGCTTTTTATTTGCTTTTGCAACCGTCCTACACTTGCGATGGGTTATAGAGAAATGAGTCACAAGTCGCAAAATTAATATTTTTTAAGTGTTTTATTCGCAAGAGGTCACTTATAGGGTGATTAACGCTGCTTGTGGGTCAGATTTTCAGAAAATGTACAATTCAACTTCGCCAATCTTCTCAAATAACCCAGATTTCAGACGGAAATAAAGTTCAAAATACAGTTCTACCTAACTAAACAGATTGCTAGAATCAATGCAATGCCGAATATACTCGAATTTACCTAGTATTGGCCAACTTGCAGCCTAATCTAGCAGGATTTACTCAATGTGTACAACTGCCAATTGTACATTTTCTGAAAATCTGTCCCATGTAGCGTTAAATATATCCATGCATTTCTAAGGTCATCTTATGGAGTATATTTAACTACTTTACTACTAAATGTCCACCCATATGTCTTATCTTATTTTCTTTAACTTGAAATGCCTTCTTAAATGTGTTTGAGACTCTTTCCTCGGTATTTGTTCACCTAACACCACATCTTGGTGCTGTTCCCCGCACATGAGGGATGTGTTTCTCATGCACATATTGATAGCAGCCAATCTCTGATATTCATCCATCCCCCATCTCATATAACCTGCCCAATCTTCACAATCGCTTAGTTTGGTCTTCTTGCAAACTTTCGCTGGTGTCATATGAAACAAATGCCCCCATCGAAAAGTCACCCACGGGTGATTTTCGGCAATAATATTCACCCAATATTGAGCATTTGGGTGATTGGTTTTTGATGGGTGGGCTTTTTTTTAATTACAGAAAATCAAGCCCTGGGTCACTTGTCGATGGGGGTCGCTTTTTAATCTGACACCGGCACCATTATCTAACATGGCCCACACGTATTGTGTTAGATGAACACGACAATGAGTTACAAAAGGTAAATTGTAAATATTCGATGGGATTGAAGTAAACATGCGACAGCTAGAATAGGGAATTGCACCATTGCATAGACACCATTTTGAATCATGATTCGCATGGAATTTTGGGACTTATGGTACAGTGTAAAATCTATAGAAAACATATCATGTTCAGCATTATTTATCAATGTTCTATAATGTCAATATCCATGTGTTATACATGTTTCCATAACCAAAGTCCCCATCTTTCCCATCATGCATTTGGTTTTCATAGATTATTTATACAAGTATGATATTAGTGACAGGTCATCAATTTTCAGTGGAGCCCCAACAACTCCTATTATTAAATGTTCTTAATATTTAGAGTAGGTACCCAGTTCCAAAATCACTAAACATTTTCATCTTGGAAGCCTGTTTTGGGAGGCTATATTTAAATGACTTGGTAATCACTGTTTAACATTGCTATTTACTGCACTTTTTTGTGATGTGTTTCAGCAAAATGAGTCACAAGTCGCAAAAAAATTTGATTTTTGAGAAACCATTATATTTGAAAAGATGAGACCGAGCGGACTATGAGAGTAAACATTAGGACATCTAATAAAAACTTCTATATTTCAATTCAATTCAATTCAAATATGCGTTATTGCCTGTATGTTACAGAAACAAGTGGTAGTTTATATTTTAAGTTTTTGTGAACAATCTACTTTTCCTTGCTAAGCTGGTAAGGAACCACTAGGGAAGGACTTCATCTACACAGACAAACCTAAATTTGTATTCATAGGAAGTTCCCATCTAATTCACACCCCTGGAGCAGGCTCAACATGCTGAAACACATAGGGTTATTTAACCTATTGATAAACCTTACACAAAACTCTCAAGCAACTTTCGAATTTCCTTCCTAAGCGAGACTAAATAAATTAGAACATTGAGGATTGGTTATACACCCAGCCCTGGCAGCAGGAGTCGCACAGGCCCAACGTGGAGTCAGATTATTTATTACATAGAATGAAAAACGATCAATTTCATCTATGATATGAGACGGGTATCAATAAATATGCAGCACCACCGGCCCTGGTCTGCCCCCGCCCCCCGGCCCCCCGCCCCCGCCCCCCGGCCCCCCCGCCCCCCGCCCCCCGCCCCAGCCCCCCCCCGCCCCCCGCCCCAGCCCCCCCCCCCCGCCCCCCGCCTACTGGAGGTGTGTGATCTATAGGCCTAGTGCAGGAGACTTGGCGCCAGGACAATAGACCACTTGTAGGGTCGCCATCTTGTATTGCCATGGTTACCCTTTACATATTTCAGGATGAGCCCTTTCTAAAATAAATGGGGATAACAAAATCTACCTCTGTTCTAAATTTGGTGGTTTCGTACCAAAAATGTTTTGCCTTGAATAACTATTTAGATTCTCAGATATCCGTTTATCATTTTTTGATATACATGAATCGATTTGCGGACATCAACACATATTTGATTTTAGGATATCTAAATTCCTGTCTTCCGATATAAAAACTGCGATAAAAAACGTTGATTTACCGATATAAACAATCCAATTCACGGATATTGATAATGATGGGAATAAGAATTTGAAGAACATAAACTCTGCCCTGTTTGACGAATGTTTAACTTTAATAATTGTATGTCATCATCCATCATTTCTCTTTAAATTAAAGTACTTTCAAGTTATATGGTACAGAGTGTAGGTGTGGGTGAGCAGGGTGAGGAGGGTGGGCGCCATTTTTACTGCAGGACTAATTGTGTGGGTTTATGTCTGGCAGCGTCTGATGTCGTCATTATTGTTATAAGGTCGTCAGAACATGGACAATCAACAGCTCTACATATTCTTTACATTCTGCTACATTAGGCTGCAACATTTCTTTTATCTAGTTTCAGATTATAACTAGGACATCAATTCCATTCAAATTATACTTTATTTGTACCAACGGGGGATGTATACACAGATGAACATCAGAACGAATATTCTGGTCTTCCTCTATGGTCCTGGACTAGGGAAAATACAATTGTAATTGTAATTATAGGTTGTAAAGACCAGAAAGTCATGGATTCACAACCTATATATTTGCTAAACTACATTAATATGAGACCAAACATTAAAGAAAATAGTCGGGACAAGAGCATTTATAAGAAAGAGAACTGTAGACTAAAGTAGCCATGTATAGCTCAGAACATGGCTCGAGCCCAAGTTATATAAAACATGAGTTGATAATCCTGCCAGTAACAGGCTATGACACAATACAGTTGTCCTCTTAACCAACGCTAACACTCTTACCTGTACCTGTGCCTCGATAGCTCAGTTGGGAGAGCGTTAGACTGAAGATCTAAAGGTCCCCGGTTCAATCCCGGGTCTGGGCAGCAACTTTTGCCAATAATTTAGTTCTCATCATTCTAATAAATAATTATATAAACTATATAGAGTCGCCAAACAATAAATATGTGACAATGAATACTCTTTGAGGTGTTTTTTAATTGAGTTTAATTTTGAGATTAATTTCCATGATCATATGTTAACCTATAATCTTATTATGGGTGTTTAGTCTCGAATTGTTGGGATTTCGGGGTATTTACTGGTAAACTATGTGAGAGCGGACAACTATATAGATGGTTCCGGGCCGGTGACCATGGTCCTTGTTTAGCAACGTGTTGGTTCCGGTCTGTTGAACACGGCTGGACACTTGAGCTAGTGGGGCGAGGCAACTTAGCCCAGTCCATCTTGGTGGTGAGCGGGGTGTCTGTGTGTGTGTCCCAACAATGCGAGACTAAAGCAATTAGACTCTAAAGTTGGAGGGGGGCCGGTTGTCTGCGGGCTCGGGACGAACATTGGGGTAAACCCCTCGGTTTGGTCCCTAAGCCCGCAGACAACCGCCCCCCTCCAACTTCAGAGTCTAATCACCCAATAGTGCGGGAAGGACCACGCCCCCCAGAAATGACCATTCTACTGTAAGGGTGCATGTGATGAGGCTACCGCGGGAAGATTCAAACACCAGCCACTTCATGACTGGCTGAGTCGATTTTGACTATTCTTTTTTTCCCTTTTTTCCTCTTCTCTCTGTATCCTCTTCTCCCTCTCCCTATCTGATTCCTCCCTCCCCCTCCCCCCTCAGCCTCTCTCTTTTTCCTCGCTCTCCCCCTTTCCCTCTGATCTGTTAGTCAGTAGACCTGACACATGTCTAACCACTGTGGGATAGTAGGGCTGACCTACAGACTACTGAGAGTGCAGCTTTAACTGAGAGTGCAGCTTCAACAGAGAGTGCAGCTTCAACAGAGAGTGCAGCTTCAACAGAGAGTGCAGCTTTAACTGAGAGTGCAGCTTTAACTGAGAGTGCAGCTTTAACTGGGAGTGCAGCTTTAACAGAGAGTGCAGCTTTAACTGAGAGTGCAGCTTTAACTGAGAGTGCAGCTTTAACTGAGAGTACAGCTTTAACTGAGAGTGCAGCTTTAACTGAGAGTACAGCTTTAACTGAGAGTGCAGCTTTAACTGAGAGTACAGCTTTAACAGAGAGTGCAGCTTTAACTGAGAGTACAGCTTTAACAGAGAGTGCAGCTTTAACTGAGAGTACAGCTTTAACTGAGAGTGCAGCTTTAACTGAGAGTACAGCTTTAACAGAGAGTGCAGCTTTAACTGAGAGTACAGCTTTAACAGAGAGTGCAGCTTTAACTGAGAATGCAGCTTTAACTGAGAATACAGCTTTAACTGAGAGTACAGCTTTAACTGAGGGTGTAGCTTTAACTGAGAGTACAGCTTTAACTGAGAGTGCAGCTTTAACTGAGAGTACAGCTTTAACAGAGAGTGCAGCTTTAACTGAGAGTGCAGCTTCTACAGAGAGTGCAGCTTCTACAGAGAGTGCAGCTTTAACAGAGAGTGCAGCTTTAACTGAGAGTGTAGCTTCTACAGAGAGTGCAGCTTCTACAGAGAGTGCAGCTTCTACAGAGAGTGCAGCTTTAACAGAGAGTGGGGGGGGGGGGCAGGGAGTAGCCCAGGTAACAATTCACGTTAACCCAACGTTGATTAACGTCAATCAAAGGTTAATTCAGCAACGTTAACGTTATGACGTGATATTAACCTTAATTTCATGTGAATTTAGTTCACGTTACTATCTTAGCGTTAAGCTAACATTAACTTAACGTTGATTCACTTGATGTGAACTTCCCAACGTTAATTTGATGGTGACTATACAGCAATATCTTAACATCAATGTACTTATGTATTATCAACATTAACTTTACGTTAATACATTGATGTCAAATTATTAACATTAACTAACTGGTCAAGTTAACGTTTACATGTTGACATCAAATTATGAACGTTAATTTAATGGTAACTTAACATTAATATTTAAACATGAATATACTTGCTTATTATCAACATTAACTATACGTTAATATCTTGTATGCAAATTGATTAAGATTAACTGACTGGTGAATCAATGAGGGTGGTGTATAATCTTAATTACAAGTTTACGATTTTGTACATATTTTTTTACTACAAATATCAAATTTTAAACAAAGAATAGGAGGGTCGGTGTGAGCTTATATTGCTATTTTCAGACATCCCTAATGTATGGGTGGCACTTTTATGGGGGGTACATTATATACAAAATTGTAAGGGATAGGTGTGTTATCCTCCATCCATGCCATCTATCTCTCTACACGGATAATTGTTTTGTCAAAATGTAAGTGAAATCCATTATAAACCTTACATTGAATACACAGCCTTGAAATTTGGTACATCTCTTCGTGTCACCGACAGTGCTAAGCATCCCAAAATGGAAAACATTCTGAGAAAGGGTTCCAGTTAAAAACACATTTGAAAAATATGATGTTTTGCGACTTGTGACTCATTTTCCTTAAACACATCATACAGAAATTAAAAATACATAAATGCATTACTCTTAGGGAGGTGCATTTCTTTCGTAAGAATCAATCTTTAATATTGGAGCAACCTTTAGCAAGCTCAGTGGCGCCGCCTATATCTGTGTGTGCTATGCATCAGACCAGAGCTGCGCATGCGTCATCAGTAACCGCCACTATTCAAACCGGAGCAAGAGAAAGCACGGGAGAACATTGGGAGACATTCTATTCTACATTTCTAGCCGTGAGTATGTTTATGTTCTATGCTTTGTATATGTCTAGACCCATGTTTGGTCACACAGGGTGACTTACCAATAACTAATATAATTTTGATGCATTGAGAGAAATACGATATCTAATTTTGGTTGATGTGTATGTACTTCAGTTCATCTCTCTCTCTCTTTTCGCTCTCCTTCTCTAGGCCTATCCTTCTCTCTCTCCCACTCAGTCCTCTCTGTTTCATTCTCCTCTTCGTCTTTATTCCTCTCTCTCCACACTTTTCCCCTCTTCTCTTTCTTTCTCTACTCTCTTATCCGATTCCTTTATTGTAACACAATAACTTCAATTCACTCAAAAGGACAGATACTGATAGGAAAATCATACAAAAACATTCTATCCCAGGTAACAATTCACGTTTACACAATGTATATTTGTTCCTACTAGAAGCTTATATCAGATGCTATGAAATCAATCATTTTTCTTTTATTTACAGGAGCTGTCTACATTAATGTAGCCATGGGCCCATGTTGTTCGAAGGAGTTGGAGCCATACATATCAATTATCTGTTAATTGCATTGGTTCTAGTAATGGATATTTCAATGTAAGTAGCATAACTACATTTTGATTACACTCAAATGCCGTCAATACTGTTTAACATCATTAAGTAATTCTGTCTAAAGATAATGAAAAATATTTGATGATAAAATCCGTTCCCATGATTTTGCCACGTCCAACCTGTACCCCTGACCTCTAAACCCTTTGTTTTATTTCCTACAGAAAACGGTTAACGAGGATGCTACAGGCGGGAAAAATACTGGAAGATATTGATTACATGTAAGGCACAAAGCATAACTTCCTGACTGTAGTGCCCACTACAGTCTAGCTGTGGCTATTGGCGGCATTCACTAAGCCCTTAAATAAACATTCACATGATTACACACTAGCTAGGCCCAGCAAGGCTCCGTCTACTGATTTATAAACTATTACATACACACAGAAACATGTGGGAAAAGAAATGGTAAACTCAGAAAAAAATCTAGGAATTAATTAAATAGTCTAAGAATCGATATATTATCTTATGAATATACTCCCATTGAAATGTAATAACTGTGAATACATTGTATTGACTACAGCTGTATTTCATTCTTTATAGAAGCTGATATATGCAGTCTAGACTTCCCATCAAACCCAGGGAAAGCTGTACCTTGCATTCATGACTGCAAACTCTCATTAGGATGGTAGCAGTTGACCTAGTCCCTGGCTAGGAAAGCCAGGAGGAAGTGTATTGATTCTTAGCTCATCTGATCGGCTCTGAGCCTAGACTGCATAAAAAAAGTACACCAACAGAAAAATGATGAAATGATGATTTTCTGAGGGTAAATAAAAAAGTGGTGAACCAATTTGACCAAACTCTGTGAACCAAATATAATGTTAATAAAATGTATGAAATCAACACCCCAAATAACGTCAATATTTTGGCCCAAATTGAGGTTAATATTAAAGTATATCTTACGCTAATATTAACGTTAAGATTCATGTTAATATTGACATTAAGATTGCGCAAAATTGTTGAGAGTATTCACGTTAATATTGACGTTAATATTGCGCGAAATTGGTGATGATATTGACGTTAATATTGACGTTAATTTTGCGCAAAAGTGATGATAATATTGACGTTATTATTGCGCAGAATTGATGGTAAGATTCACGTTAATATTGACGTTAATATTGCGCAAAGTTGAGTCCACACATTCACGTTAAGATTAACGTTAACGATTGACGTATAGTTGCTTTAAAATGGGGGTTAAATCACCGTTAAGTTAACGTCAATTTGTTACCTGGGAGGGGTTGTTCAGCCGATTCAACTTGATGTTCTTGTATAAACATATAACAGCAGAAGAATGTCAATAGATTCATCCCTATAAGTCATCATATAAGTAAATTTGGTGATATTTTGTCGAAATAGCTGAGAATGCAGCTTTAATGGGTCGTGAACAATGTGAAATCTATGGTGTCGGTGGTTTCTGCTCCTAGTTAAATTTAATTAAGATGTTCTTCTCCGTAGTCAAGGACCAAAGAGGAAGAGCAGAACATTCGTTCTGATGCTCCTCTGCGTATACATCCCCCAGGTACAAATAAAGTATGACTTGAATGGAATTAAATTACCTAGTATTTATAATCTGAAACTAGATAAAAGAAATGTCGCAGAACGAATGTTCTGGTCTTCCTCTTTGGTCCTTGACTACGGAGAATAACATCTTAATTCTAATTAAAGTTTGTGTGACATGGAAATAAAAATCTATTATTATTACAGGAATTTAGTTTAATTTTGATATAAGGCTCAGTGCATAAGCCTATGGACAAATCATACCAAACTCTAGATAAAGGTATGATAAAAAGCTGCATTCTCAGCTAAATGTGATAAAGAATAAAACGACAAAGGAAGAAGAAGCAGCAGCACCTGAACGCCCTCCAGACGCCGGCCATTAATAATGTCTGGTCACGTGACCTCTGCCCTGCCCAGTGGCACTCATTTCTCACCTTAATCACTAGAGAGTTCCACCAGATGGGCTGCCGTTATAAAGTAGTCTATCATGTATTAGGTCTACTCTCTACTCTCAACGGTCAGTCCAGGAGAGTGTGGGCCCGCTAGAGGTGATTCTTTGGCTATTTACTTCTCGATTATTTTGTTTTAAATTTATAGTATATAACGCTACCCCCCCACCCCCCACACACGCCCTGCTGTTAAAAGCTGGGTACTGCTGCTCCTATAGTGCAGCAGTACCCAGCGCTTGTAGTGGAGGTAGCGCACCCGAAGTTTACACGAGTACGGCCGAGTGCGAGGAAGAAGGCTTAAGCACTGGAGAAAGCTAGACATGCATTGGCAGATCAGGGTATGTGCATTACAAGTACAATATAGACACTATGAACCCTGATTTTTGCTTCTTAAAAATGTTGAGGAGTGAAATCTGGCATTAGTTTGTGAACTGGATGACGAAAACATAGGATATCGGGACATCAAGCCAACTTTGCTAGACTAATTTCGTAGCTCCAGGTGACTGGTGGCGCGCTCTTGTGCCTATGGGAGAATCAGGATTCCCTAAGGGAAGCCACTGCACCATTTCGTCTAGGCCCAAAGATGAGAGAGTCCCTTCAAACTGAGGGAAAGCCTCTCGCCTCAAACCGCTAAGTGCCATTATGATTCCATTAATACCACAAAATGTCATTATAATCCCATTAAAACGCCTGGTCCTAGGCTAGGAAACCGATTAGCGAAGTAGGCGTCCAATCACTGACATACCATTCTTATCTGATCTGAGGGTTTGGGCCTGAACAGTGGTGTGTTACAACAAGAATCCCTAAATTACTAAATGTTTTTTAATTTTTTGTTGAAGATGTTTTTACAGCAAGTCAATGAATGCAGTCATATCACAGGTAGTGAAATACATTATTTTTTATATAAATTTTATTGGGTCTAATTACAAATTCATGCTATTCTCATAGAACCCATTAAGAAATTCAAGCAAAATTACAGTAATTTGAGTAAGTTTTTAGACAATTTAAATTGACAAAGAAGATAATTATATGTAATGTAAACTTGAAAGATGAACTAAATTAGACTTGTATTGTGTATAGCAACGCAACAAAACATCGACACAGTCGACATGCGTATTTGATATGACTATTTAAATGTAATTGGCTAATTTTTGAAATAAAAAGAATTAATTAAGTAATACATCAAGATTTAAATATAGTTAACATAAAAACATATTTATGTCGTGAACAGATGGTAATTTACCGTGGACTCAGGGGTAATTATTTAGTGTTGAATAGCCATGGGTTTCCGCCCACTGCTGTGTCTATCTACGGACTCACACTAGTTCTAATGATGACAGACAATCATGCCTTTAGAAGTGTTGCAGAATTTGGCCTTGTATCATTTCTTATCGTTTCATATAATAAAATTGTATTAAATATACATTACAAAATTATCCCACAGATAATGCTGTACACTGAAAGACATGGAATGGCTTTTTTCACAGTCATGTAACCATCTTTAGCAGTCTTAAATAAACAATTTATTCATTCAACTCATCGGTTTTAGTGGCTTAGAATATTGCACTTGTAGCTGCTGAACTGATGCAATATATTCCCGCTCCTTCAACCCACTCGTTAGTTAACCTGTATATGGGTGAAGTCGTCAGAAAATGTACAATTGGCCTTCACCAATCCTCTCAAATAACCCACATTTAAGTAAAAAAAATGATGAGGTTCAAAATAGGGTTCAACCTAACCAAACAGATTAATTGAATCAATCTAATACCAAATATATTCAGATATACCTAGCATTGAGCATTTCTCAGCTTAATTTAGCAGAATTTACTAAATGTGTAGAGCTGCCAATTGTACATTTTCTGTCGATGTGACCCATATGTTCTACCTGCTCTATTCCGCGACAGGAAATTTTATCAGCTCAGATTTCTTTTTTTAATTATTTCCTCTCCGCCTCCTCCTGCCTCAAAGTGAGGCTCTACCTACATCTCTACCTGAGACCATGCTATCCTAGTTTCCAGATTATTTACCTCAGTCATTGGCATCCCCAGTCAAGCAGAATTGCTAGCATTTTTGATGTTTCAATGTTTTTTTAATTTTCTGGTTCAAAATTTGGGGAAGGGAATAAAGGAGACATTACAGACGACATGGAATATGTCACTGAGGCTAGCTTTTGGTGAAGATATCCCCAATAATGAATTGTTCACTATATCAGAAATAGGGGAATTTGCATGTGCCACTGCGCATGTCTGTTACAGTGCATCCTGGGACTGATTCTGATGAAGTCTGACTTACAAAAATTGCAAGAATGTTTTCACCAATATCATAGCTTTATGAATGATCTATAAAAACCAAATGCATGATGGGAAAGATGGAGACTTTTGTTATGGACGCATGTATAACTTATAGATATTGACATCAGACCACTGTTAACTATTACATGCTGAATATGGCATGTTTTCTATAGATTTTAGACTGTACCATTATTCCCATTATTCCATGCGAATCAAGATTCAAAATGGCGGCTATGGAAATCCCCTATTGAAACCACTTTGAAAAAGCTGAAATTGCTGGACTAAAACTAGTAGAGGCAAGACAAACTGCATATTAACATGTGGAAGATGGGGAGAGAATAGGGGATTTGCATGTCCACTATCTTGAATCTTGATTTGTATAGAATTATGGGAGTTGTATGTCAGTGTAAATGCTATAGAAAACATGTCATGTTCAGCATGGACTATTGACCACTGATCTTATGTAAATAGTCATTTGTTTTACATTATTTCCATAAAACAAGACTTCATCTTTCCCATCTTGCATTTGGGTTTTATAGCTCGTTTACACAAACTATAATATTGAGGTAAACATCCTTGTATTTTTCGATAAAAATGTTTGTTGCCAAATATTTGTATGTCAGATCTTGACTGAACCCATCCCAGCATGCATTGTAATTGATTGATTGAACATTTGTATTGCTAACAAGTAGCCAAAGAAAGGGGGTGTTCTCCGGCGGATTGGAGATTTTCCGGCCCCTTAGTTGTTATTTCATTTACCGGTAGTAGAGCAACAATTCCATCTCAGTTGATGGTTCTCTACAAAGTTACAGTTTAAGTTTCTAATTACATTAAATATAAGAAACAATGTGCTTTTAAATTAACAATACTATCTTGCTCGATGCTATAAACCCAATGTTTTAGGTTTATAATTAATAAAGATTTTTATACAATTGTTTATAAATTATACAAGCTTTCCTGAGGGTATAATAATAATAATGTCAGATTTGAATAAAATATTCATCTTGCCATATATAAGTTGACATGGCTTGGTTTTTAAATGACTTAATTTTCAAGAGTTCATGTAATAGACATGCGCAGAAAAACATGCGAATCCCCGATTCTTAGAAACCAAAATGGGTAATATTATCCTAAAGGTGGAAAGATCTCAATCTGAAAGAATGCTTGACATCTATCATATTATAATTAGCAGCTTGTTTACCTGTATTATCGTCCACTTGTTAAGCACGCTCATGTTCTCCTTACTCTGTCACCATGGTTACAAGTCCCCATAGCAACCGGCTGACTCATTGCAGACTAAATCCCCCCACAAACTGTCTCTGTACATATACATATATCTCCCGAGCGTGCAGCATTCTGCCAATAACAAAGCCTTCTTGTCTGATTCAGCAGCAGCTGCATTATTATTTGTGATGTGTTCCAGGAAAATAAGTCACAAGTCGCAGAATTGATATTTTTCAAAGTGTTTTAGTTATAAGATATCTTTGTTGGAATGTTCTGACTTGTGCGGGGTTTAGTACTGATAGTCATCTGAATCTCTGTACCAAATATCAGGACATTAAATTAAATATATCCTTCGTTCTGAAGGCCTTTATATGGAGTCTATTTAGTTACTTTATTAAATAAAAATATCAAACTTAAAATATAGGAATATTTATCAGGTGTCCTATTGTTTACTATCATTCTAATCGGATTGAGCTCCTCTTTTCAAATATGATGATATCTCAAAATCCATATTTTTCAACTTATGACTCATTTTCCTAAAACGCGGGTCACATTTGGGCTACATTTAGACCTGCACTGAGCAGAAATTGTTTAACCCTATTTTTCATCTTTAAAAATACAAGATTTCAATACTAACACTAATAGTAAGGGCGGGTGTAGTACAAGCCACCAATGTCAGATTAGTAGTAATAGTAAAGGTGAGTGTATCTGGCTTTTTTTTTTTAAAAAAAATTCAGTTTAAGGCCAATACAATATTTAATTCCCATAGAAAAAAATGCAATATCCCTCAGGGTGTCGTGGTATACATTATATACTTTTCTTCTTCTTTTTTTGGCACATTATATACGTAATTAAAGCTTACATTTATCAACAATTACAACTCTACCTTTTGTTCAATTCTTTTCCAACCAATTTAAAAGTCATTCGACCGACATTGTGAAGGATTTCAGCCTGTTTATACATTTATATCTCAATAGTCCGCCAACATTCATCGCTGCTGTGTTTTTACTTATTAATGGTCGTCACCCATTTATCCATCCATCCCTCCCTCCCTCCCTTCATCTATTCATCCATCCATCTATCCATCTATCCATCCATCTATCTATCCATCTATTCATCTATCTGACCCTCCCTCCATCCCTCCATCCCTCCAGCCATCCATCCATCCATCCATCTATACAGCCCTCCATCCCTCCAGCCATCCATCCATCTATACAGCCCTCCATCCATCCATCCATCCATCCATCTATACAGCCCTCCATCCATCCATCCATCCATCCATCTATACAGCCCTCCATCCATCCATCCATCTATACAGCCCTCCATCCATCCATCCATACATCTATACAGCCCTCCATCCATCCATCCATCCATACATCTATACAGCCCTCCATCCATCCATCCATCCATACATCTATACAGCCCTCCATCCAGCCATCCATCCATCTATACAGCCCTCCATCCCTCCATCCCTCCAGCCATCCATCTATACAGCCCTCCATCCATCCATCCATACATCTATACAGCCCTCCATCCCTCCAGCCATCCATCCATCTATACAGCCCTCCATCCATCCATCCATACATCTATACAGCCCTCCATCCATCCATCCATCCATACATCTATACAGCCCTCCATCCATCCATCCATACATCTATACAGCCCTCCATCCAGCCATCCATCCATCTATACAGCCCTCCATCCCTCCATCCCTCCAGCCATCCATCTATACAGCCCTCCATCCCTCCATCCCTCCAGCCATCCATCTATACAGCCCTCCATCCCTCCATCCATCTATCCCTTGATCTAGCCATCTATACATTATAGTTCACCTGTATTATCTTATCTATTCATCTATCTGTCTATTTACATATCAACCTATCTGTCCATCCATCTATATGTGATGTGTTCCAGGAAAATAAGTCATAAGTCGCAAAATTGATATTTTTCAAAGTGTTTTTTTCACAGGATCTCTTTATTGAAATCTTCTGATCTTTAGAGGGTTTAGCACTTATAGGCACACAAATCTATGTGAGAAATTTCGGGACATTGTATTAAATATATCTCTGCGTTTTGAAGACCTTGTATGGAATATATTTAGTTACTCTACTGGTAATTACCCATCCAGAAACATTGCAAACATTTTGTTTCAAAAATAAAAATATCAAACTTAGAATATAGAAACACTCATTGGGTGTCCTAGTTTTTACTATCATTGGAATCAACTTGATTTCCTCTTTTCAAATATACTGATATCTCAAAATCCATTTTTTGCGACTTATGACTCATTTTCCTAAAACGGATCACATATATAATATACACCATATATAATACATACAGAGGTACATCTATATATAATATACACCATATATAATACATACAGAGGTACATCTATATATAATATACACCATATATAATACATACAGAGGTACATCTATATATAATATACACCATATATATAATACATACAGAGGTACATCTATATATAATATACACCATATATATAATACATACAGAGGTACATCTATATATAATATACACCATATATATAATACATACAGAGGTACATCTATATATAATATACACCATATATAATACATACAGAGGTACATCTATATATAATATACACCATATATAATACATACAGAGGTACATCTATATATAATATACACCATATATATAATACATACAGAGGTAGCTCAGAGCATGAGAGAATTAATGGTTCTAAGTTAGACATCGTTAAATACAAAGTTATGGATCTTCCTCCTTCACAAGACGAGCCGTCAGCCAGGAATTAATCACCGTGTTCATTGGCTCTAGCGGCGGGACAATAAACTAAAGAAATGAAGCCATGTATCACGGCGTGGGATTATATTTAGTAGAGGCTGGGGTGAAGAGGTAGAACACGCTGTGACACACGCCGTCTGGCGGCACGGGCAGGTAACACACCGCCCCCTGGTGCTTAGTGTAGTAAGCGTATAGACAGGGGAGTATGTCTTAATGCAGGGGGATGGGGGTTGGGTCAGTTGTTGGGGGTGGGGGCAGGGGTAGTCCTACTAATATAGGTGGGGTGAGGTTGAGGGGGTAAATGTGTGGAAAGATGAATGTTTTGCTAAATAGAAGGGGCTATTCAGTGGTATAGTAATACTGATAGTGGTCGGAATGGAAGGAGATAGAGGAGGTGAGAAATGAGGAGACGGTGAATGGTAGTCTAGGAATAGCAGAGAAGCAAAGAAGATAACATAAGAAAGAAAGGAAGTGAAGAGGAGAGGAGGGAGAGATAGGAGAGAGAGAGGAGAGAGAGAGGAGAGAGAGAAGGAGGTAGAGAAAGAGAAAGGAGGAGAGGCACAGAGGGGGAGAGAGGAAGGAGAAAGAGAGGACACAGAGAGGAAGGGAGAGAAGAGAGAAGGGAGAGAGAGGAGGGAGAGGAGGAAGAGGGAAATGAAAAGAGAAAGGGACAGGGCAGACCGGAGAGGGCGAGGGGAGAACGTAATAGCGAGAGAAAGGTATAATGAGTGGAGAAAGAGAGGAGTGACGTAGAGGAGGGAAAGAGACGGAGAGAGGTAAGAAGTATTAAGTAAAATATGATATTCAAGTAGTATATGAGAAGAGCCATTAGGTGCGGGTATAGTACAAGCCTGGTTACACAACAGGTACATTAGCCTCTCATCCCTCTGTCTACCACCGGAAGTAGGTGGGCGTGGCTTAGACCTGTCAACCAGTGATTGATGGATTTATTGTCTGCCATTATTTGATACCTCGGGGACCACAGAGAGACATAGCAGTGGGAGTCTGTGTGTGTGTCGGGGGAGGGAGTAGATGGATGGGTGGATGGATGGATGGATGGATGGATGGCGGAGATTAATTAGACATACAGTGCTAGTATATAGATAACTCAGAAATGAAAACATTTCTACAGAGAGATCTTGTGCATAGAACACTTTGTAAATATCAATTTTGTGACTTATGCTAACTTTTTCTGTAACTCATCAGATATAATTGTAATTAGAGTACAGCTACTGTTACATAAAGTGCTATGTAACGCAGACATGAAAACATTCCTACAGAGAGATGCATAAAACAATTTGAAAATATGCAACTTATGACTCATTTCTTTCTGTAACACATGACATATAATTGTAATTATTATTATTTACCTGAAGAGTACAACTACGATCTATGGCAGTGACGTCATGTCAGAGCAGGATTGTTATACACACTTCAATCCTTCCATTTTCCCAGGGACGATACTTGAAGTGCCCGCTCTCTAAATGTACATCAGCTTGTCAGATATTTGAAGTGCCCGCTCTCTAAATGTACATCAGCTTGTCAGATATTTGTAGTGCCCGCTCTCTAAATGTATAGCAGCTTGTCAGATATTTGAAGTGCCCGCTCTCTAAATGTACATCAGCTTGTCAGATATTTGTAGTGCCCGCTCTCTAAATGTACATCAGCTTGTCAGATATTTGTAGTGCCCGCTCTCTAAATGTATATCAGCTTGTCAGATATTTGTAGTGCCCGCTCTCTAAATGTATATCAGCTTGTCAGATATTTGTAGTGCCCGCTCTCTAAATGTATATCAGCTTGTCAGATATTTGTAGTGCCCGCTCTCTAAATGTATATCAGCTTGTCAGATATTTGTAGTGCCCGCTCTCTAAATGTATATCAGCTTGTCAGATGCTGGCTTCTGTAGCAGGACTTAATAGGGGGTTTGTATGTGCCACTGCGCGTTCAATACAGAGTCTTGTAATTTAGTGCATGTATTCACGCTACGGCAAGCATTAAGCATCCCAAAAGTGAAAACAAATACATCATGTGAATAAAACACTTTGAAAAATAGCAATTTTGCGACTTGTGACTCATTTATCTGTAACACATCACATTTGGCATGAGGTAACATGTAAGATATAGAAAAGTTAAGTTTAGTAAACTAGTGTGAATATATACATATCATGGCACAAGGAGATATAGCAGCATATATATAGAGAGAATGGGACGAGCCGGCAATAATCGAAGATGTATTGGATGAGATTCGTCCACATAAGCACGATGCCGTAGGCAGAGTGCTTATGTGGACGAATCAAGTCCAATAAATTTTTCGATTATTGCAGGCGAGTTCCATTCTCTATTTATTATATGGGCATAAAACTTGGTGCATAAAACTATTAAAAGTGCATAAAAGTGGCCGAACTGGTGACCAAGTAGTTCATATAGGACGCGTCCTATATGAATATTTTTATAGCACCCCACATATAGCACCTCTCATATAGAATGCGCATATGATAAATACATTTAATGAGCTAACCCATGCATGGTATTGGCCTCCCTACAACCACACAACACACACTCAGTCTCAGGTGGCAATAGTCGCACTGCCCGCTCCTCACCATCTCATCTCTCAAACAGTTACCTCTCAACTCTCTCTCTCTCCCTCTCTCTTCCACCTCATCCTCTTTGTTCTCACCACTAGCTTTCATCCACAAACCCACCTGCTATCTCGCTCTCACTCTCTTCCGTATCAACATGGGTTCAGTTACTAAAACCTCCACCTCAATGTATGATTGCGAGAAAAACAGGAATTTTTTTAGATGAATTGGGCATATAAAACACATTCTGTCATTGCACCTCTCATACAGCATGGGCATGTAATACACATTGTGTTATTGCACCCCTCATACAGCATGGGCATGTAATACACATTGTGTTATTGCACCCCTCATACAGCATGGGCATGTAATACACATTGTGTTATTGCACCCCTCATACAGCATGGGCATGTAATACACATTCTGTTATTGCACTCCTCATACAGCATGGGCGTGTAATACACATTCTGTTATTGCACCCCTCATACAGCATGGGCATGTAATACACATTCTGTTATTGCACCCCTCATACAGCATGGGCATACAATACACATTCTGTTATTACACCCCTCATACAACATGGGCATGTAATACACATTCTGTTATTGCACTCCTCATACAGCATGGGCATGTAATACACATTCTGTTATTGCACCCCTCATACAGCATGGTCATATAATAAACATTCTTTTATTGCACCTTTCATACAGCATGGGCATGTAATAAACATTCTGTTATTGCACCTCTCATACAGCAGTGGCATGTAATAAACATTCTGTTATTACACCCCTCATACAGCATGGGCATGTAATACACATTCTGTTATTGCACCCCTCATACAGCATGGGCATCTAATACACATTCTTGTATTGCACTCCTCATGCAGCATGGGCATGTAATACACATTCTTGTATTGCACTCCTCATACAGCATGGGCATGTAATACACATTCTGTTATTGCACCCCTCATACAGCATGGTCATATAATAAACATTCTGTTATTGCACCCCTCATACAGCATGGGCATGTAATACACATTCTGTTATTGCACCCCTCATACAGCATGGGCATGTAATACACATTCTGTTATTGCACTCCTCATACAGCATGGGCATACAATACACATTCTGTTATTGCACCCCTCATACAGCATGGGCATGTAATACACATTCTGTTATTGCACCCCTCATACAGCATGGGCATGTAATACACATTCTGTTATTGCACTCCTCATACAGCATGGGCATGTAATACACATTCTGTTATTGCACCCCTCATACAGCATGGTCATATAATAAACATTCTTTTATTGCACCTTTCATACAGCATGGGCATGTAATTTACATTCTGTTATTGCACCTCTCATACAGCAGTGGCATGTAATAAACATTCTGTTATTACACCCCTCATACAGCATGGGCATGTAATACACATTCTTGTATTGCACTCCTCATACAGCATGGGCATGTAATACACATTCTGTTATTGCACCCCTCATACAGCATGGTCATATAATAAACATTCTGTTATTGCACCTCTCATACAGCATGGGCATTTAATAAACATTCTGTTATTGCACCTCTCATACAGCATGGGCATGTAATAAACATTCTGTTATTGCACCCCTCATACAGCATGGGCATACAATACACATTCTGTTATGTGCATAAATTTGATCAAATTTTATATATAAATTATCAGATAACACTGAAAAAGCAGGCGACTTGGTAAACAAAGTCTCAGAGACCCTAGGCCACAGTTAGATTTGTTGACCTGCTTCGCGGAGATCTGAAAACACTTGTCTAAGATGTCGATTTTAAGCAACTTTGGATCTCCACAAAGGATGTCAACAGAGTACAGAGGTAACATCAGAGCTATTTTTAGACAACTACATTTTCATCGTATGCGTACCATGACAATATTTTTATTGCACCCCACTTATTGAACCTCTCGAGAGGAATGCACGTATAATAAATTCTGTTATTGCACCCCTCATACAGCTTGGACGTGTAATAAAGGCACCAAGTGTACACTGCCAGTGATCTGCCCCCATATCAACGTCTGTACATCCGGTCTCTCACAACCCATCTTTTGATCTCTCCACATGAGAGGGTTGTCAAACACACCCACCTCTACCACATGTGACAACATTACAGGTTATCGAACACACCCACCTCCACCACAGATCAGACAATTACAGGCTATCGAACACACCCGCTCGCTCTACCTACTGAATCAAACACTAGAGGGCGGTATGAAGGCTTCCAGGCGGTAACGTACATTTACAGGGGCGGAATGGGAGGCTTTCTTGGCTGGAGCAGAGAGAAGGGGGAGGGATGCTGGGGGGGGGGGGTTTAAAAAAAGTTTGCATCGACTTTGGTGCAACATTGAAACATTTAAGGTCCGATTAATGAAGCAACAACAATATAAAATCTGATCGTATCTCATCTTCAACAATTCGATATTTAATAAAAAATTTTGAGACCACACCAAACGATGTTCTCAAGGGGCTCATGGAGCTCAAAATTATTTTGTGGAAATCAATACATAACTTCACTTGAGATGTATGTAAGCCATCTTGAAAGTTAGAGCCCTGTACATGCTGCCAGTAAAAAGCCTTTTATAACTTTGTGCAGAGCCTTGAATATCGTAAATCCACAATTAATATAGTGTGGATTTATTGCACACCTCAAACAGGGTGTATAATAAGATGCCTTGTGCTGAGTGATTTATTAGTACATGTTTGCACTGGCAACTCATGATTTATTTGGGGATGTTGAAATATAATGCTTTTTTATTTTATCATGCAGGGACTCCACTATGGGAAAAACGGCAAAAAACGGCTGTGACGAATTTTTTTGCGACGAAATATCTAATCAAGTTAGATATTTTGCAATTGTTGGCAACAAATAAATGTGTTGCTGACAACCTATTTTACCCCCTCTTCCACTAGAATTTTTAGTCATGTCGAATTTTCCGAATTTTTAGTCATGTCGGCGACGAATTTTGCCTGTCGGCGCCGTTTTTTACCTATAGTGGAGTCGCCCTATCAGAGAACCAATTTTGAGGGTTCTTTTTCGTAAACTGCAAAACTGCACAATCAGCTGGCAGTTCTGCATTGTTTCGTGCAGTAGGAGACAAAATAGCCTATTACACTTCAACTGAGTTTAGATGAAACTAAGATATTACTGATATTTGGGATTCTGTATCCAAAAACTAGCACATCTCTACAAGATCTTAGGATATAAGTTTTGTAGGTTTTCGTAGGTGTTTTTAACAATTTCAATGATTTTTGTGGCGTTTGCATTATATACCGTTACAAATGCAATAGTTCCCATTTCTGGCAAGTTTATATTCATTCCATTAGGAGTGTTGGGGGGGGGGGGGGGTAGCCATTATGCCCCCCTCCCTCCACCTCGACTCCACCCACCAGGTTCACCGGTAGCATCCTATGTATCCCATAATACCTGAATCACCTGACCGGAAGTCTCGTTATGGTGGCGGATGGTGGGTGCATTCAAATACTGCGATCAGGGGCTGTACCGGTCTGACCTGCAGGCCATGCTAATAGCCCCGGTGCGTTCAAATACCCAATTTCCTCCTTTATTCCTAGCCTCAGGCGGTAATGCTGTTTAATCAATCTGAGCTACAGCATGGAGAGCTGGGTATTGCCATGGAAACCATCTTGTTACCATGGTATTATAGTTTAATTTTAGTAAAGTACCCCCAGGTCTTAAAGGGTAATTTGGCTGCATGTTTTGTGTGGGGTTTTAGAAAGGGCGGTGGTTACGGACTCGCATTAGACCTTCTTTAATGGAACTTTTAATGGAACTAAATTGCAAACTGCAGTGTTAACATGTAATATAAAGGGGTGGGGGTGGATTTACACCCCTTTAACAATACACCTTACAGAAATATCACTTCCGTATATATTTTGGTCATATCAGGGCTAGAGGATTTTCCATTATTAAAATGTACAATCGTCAGATCTACACATTTAGTAAATTCTGCTAAATTAGGCTGTAAAATGGTCAATACTCGGTATATCTAAGTATATTTGATATTGCCTTGATTCAAACTATCTGTTTGGTTATGTCGAACTGAAGTTTGAACCTCACTTTCGTTTTAAATTTAGATTATTTGAGAGGATTGGGGAAGGCGAATTGTACATTTCTCTGCGATTTCACCCATAGAGGACAGAAAGTGAGTTGTGCACAGTTGAGTTCTCATATCACTACAATTGTCTTTTATAGTTTTCTTAATAAGTGTCCTATAATTTGATAGAATGGCTAATATACACTGTAAAAACTGAACCTTGTATTCTATGATAGGATGTAATGAGGTTGGTTTCTGACCGTATATAATGCCCACAAGTACATTGTACTTGACTACTTGAAATGATTTGGTTTGCTGTATAAACATTCTAAATAAAAAAAAAGAAAAAAAAGGTGTTTTTTGACCAGAAGCTGCAGGTAAGTCAGAAACCAACTGAGTTGCATCCTATTTTCATACCACAATCTCATATTTTAAAATAGACGCATATTTACCTCGCTTCACTCCAATGATCCGCCATATTGCTTTTTGATGCCAAAGCGCTTATTGGCTAATGAACGACAGCATGGACTGTGGATGACGTCACAAATGAGCGTGACGTCACGAGCGAGTGTAACGTCAACCAATAGGAAGCCTTCTTATAATTAGGCTTAAAAAAACGTCATTTTTTCGAGCTTGGATCCATTTGACAATATGCAATAGCATGTATCCATTCATTTGCAGTGTGTACAACCCCGATCGTGGTATTCTGAAGTGTATATTTTCTGTTGGTCACTACTTAAGGCCCATATCCACTACCACGGCCACCCGGCAGACTAATACTTCAGGGTTTAACACACACTGACCTGAATATAATTTATTGATAAATGCAGTCCTATAGGTCAAATAACGAGTACATTTAGACATTGGGATCAGAGATTGAGATTTATAATAATTTTTATTTCCATGTTACATTTACAATCTGTCTCATACAATAATATAGTAATATTAAATTAGAGAATAAAATAAAGTATGGAAAAAGGAATGCTCTCTGTGAATGTCACAGGTCGTCAGATTTGTGATTACTCAAATATATATACGAATGGTTGTAAATAGTACAAGGTAAGCCAGTATAAAGTAACATACAAAGTATATGTACAACAGTGCACAAGTATATGGGTCAGATTTTCAGAAAATGTACAATTGGCAGCTCCATACATTTAGGAAATCCTTCTAAATTTGGCTGAAAAATGATGAATACTGGGGTATATCTGAGTATATTTGGGATCGCATTAATTTAAAGTATCAGTTCTGTTATGCTAAACTGCATTCTGAAGCTCATTTTTGTTTTAAATGTGGGTTATTCGAGAGGATTGGCGAAGTTAAATTGTACATTTTCTGAAAATCTGACCCATATAGAGATGGGTGTGCTGGTACCCAGTCTGACTGTTGTCGGAAGAAAGTTTGGGCCACTCCTGTTTTGTTTTTTTATTTCATTTAATTACAGAAAAACGCACTATCATTTAAGGATGATCTCAGATGTTGCCAGTTGGAGGTACATATTACCGTTGACAGTTATACAAGGCTACTTGAAATCATAAAAAGGGGTCTTTTTTAGCATCCGATTTTCCGCGTTTTGCCACATAAGGGGGAGGGGGTAAACTACCTTGAAAATTCGCGGAAATGGGGTACATTTCAAAGGCTGGAACAAAAAAGCGTACACTTTTGACCCCTGAGTGGGGGAGTCGGGGCTATAGCTATGTTTAACCATATTATTTTTTTATTTTTTAAAAAATTTTATAGCACAGTACATGTGATTTCATGGCGTCGCGGTTAGGCGATTTTACGACCACTTGTCTTAAGATCTAAGCAATTGTTATCATTTCGTGAAAAATATACAATTTGATATACAATAATTCAAACTTCAATGTACAATTTTCAAATTGAAAAATAAACTTGATTAGTCAGTCAGTCATCTTAGTCTGTTGTTTGTCGACGGGGCTGGTGTTTATATTCATATATTATATTCATGGATATGTAGGGTTTGTAGCTTTAGCATCTCTCACTCGTGTCTATACAGTATAACTAACAATATTTAAGCCGCAATAGCTGAGAATGCAGCTTGAAGCCACGTAAAATACACACATTTATAGGTCAGATTTTCAGAAAATGTACAATTGGCAGCCCCAATATTTAGTAATTTCTGCTAGGTTCTCCTAAAAAAGGATAACTTTTGGGTATATCTGAGTATATTTGGTATCGCATTTATTTAAAGTAACAGTTCTGTTATGTTAAACTGCATCTTGAAGCTCATTTTTGTCTTAAATGTGGGTTATTTGAGAGGATTGGTGACGGTGAATAGGGGAGTTGCATGTCTAACTGCGCATGTCTACTGCAGTGCATGCTGGGACAGATTCAGCTCAAATCTGACATACAAACATTTAGCAAGAATCTTATGAAAAATTGCAAGAGAATTTTCAACAATACTATAACTTATGTAAATGATTTATAGTAACCAAATGCATGATGGGAAAGATGAAGTTGTGTGTTATAGAAACATCTAAAACACATGGATATTGACATTAGAGCATTGATAAATATTCCATGCTGAACATGGCATGTTTTCAATAGATTTTATACTGTACCATTAGTCCCATAATTCCATGCGAATCAAGATACAAAATGGCCGCTATGCAACTCCCCTATTGTACATTTTCTGAAAATCTGACCCTCATAGGCAGACACATGTAAACACATCACACATGTATACAGTCCACACACTCCGCACTCGACCATTATTTATTATTCACCATCTACGCGGCCCTTCTTCCACTCCTGAGATTTGCAACCTGTTTTACTCCCATTTTATGTTGCACCGGAAATGGGATGTTTTACGACATCATGTAGGAATGTCGTAAAACCAATAATATTTGTGTTGATGGTGGCTGTGCATGCTGCGGCGTACTGCGCATGCGTTACGTCTGGGCCAGGCTTTCATGGCAAGGCTTACATCCAGGATTAACTTTATGTTGATTTAAATGTTCATCTAAATGTACAAACCAGGGTTGCCGGGAGGGTTGGAGGGGTGGTAGGATCCTTCCAATGCTATAAACATATGTTAAAGGATTTTCTTAGGATCTTGAATAGAATAAATGAAACCACATATGTAAGAAAGTGTCATTATAATTATTGGAAAGTGGAAATCTTTGCCACAAAGCAAGAGAGAGGGAAGCGGGGAGAGGGGAGAGGGGAGAGGGGAGAGGGGAGAGGGGAGAGGGGAGAGGGCAGAGGGCAGAGGGCAGAGGGGAGAGGGGAGAGGGCAGAGGGGAGAGGGCAGAGGGCAGAAAGAGCGGGAGAAAGAGCGGGAGAGAGAAGTGTAGGGTTCTCAGAGTATATCTGAACATATGACCCCTGACATCCTTTTCTGTGGAATTTGATCTGACCCAGATATTCAACTCCACACAAACTATACTCATAACTTATATAATTATTCCATGATTCGGCCGTGAGCGGACAGTATAATCGATATACTTGCCGCTCACAAGGTGTACAATATAAACTCGCTGTATTTTACAGTGACGTCACAACCGTTCAAGACTATCGGTGAGTTGTGCGGACAACACAGTTTGATGAAATAAATGTAAATAAAGTTTTAATAACACAAGAATCATGGAATAAAAGCAAGAATAGCACAGTATCGCGTATTTGGAGGCCTATATTCTCCTCTTATGGCCGAAAAACAACTCGGCCTACGGCCTCGTTGTTTTCGGCCATACTCGGAGAATATAGCCCCCCTCATACGCGATACTGTGCTGTTCTTGCTATAATACAGAGCAAGGCGTGAAAATATTGAATGAGATATGGCGTATGAATATGCTACAGACCCGCAGGGTGAATACTATATTCTATGCTATAGATTGAGTTATTTACGTCTTATTGAGTTGATCATTATACATGGCTAATGTAGATAGGAAAGTAGATAACTTCAATAAATCATGTAACTTTCTTTATCCACTTTGGTTTTACATAAATTATGTGAAAGTTAATGGTCCTTGTCAAGTCTTTGCCAAGTGACGGCCTCGTAGACTCATTGTCTCTAACACATCTTCAATGTGAGACGTGCCCGTGTACAATACCCAGGTGTCTATACTACTCACACATAAACCTGGTACCACGGCACATTGTAGTATACTACCCTGGCATACAGCAATACTCTGGTTGTTTTTTTTGAACAAAATTTTATTCAGGTTTAAACAGACAGTTACACTCTCACAAAAATATAGGTATAATTGTGATTTTCGTTATGCCCTGACTTAGTTGAACAATTCTTGATAAGCAGAGAAGATTCTATTCGTATTCAGTCAGATTATGTTTACATTCAAATTTAAATTATTTAAATTAATAAAGATAAAAATAAATATTAGGAAAAAATTAATAGAATGATGAAGATGATATGTGAAGGTACCTGTCTAATAATTTATACATTTGTCTAGTACGCGAGAGTCATTACATATATTGGATCCTGTGGTCCATTACCTATTTATACAATATATACAATATATCGATAAATAATATCGACGGAAACATAGACAGAGTAATCATGAGTGTACAATAATCAAGTTTTTTTTTAGAAACGTTTATTAATCGATACACAAAATAATATGACAATATACAATCTATTCTTGCAGAGTACAATGACATAATGTATAATTGGTAGGAAATGAGCCTAAGTTATCATGTTATGTTATGTTATGTTGTTATGTATGAGAAGATATGTACGTACAAATATATGATATCAGCATGCCACCTGTTTAGTGTCATAGTGGTTTTAACTACTACCCTAATGTACAAATACACATTTCCAAAAGATAAATGAAGAATGAAGGTGTAGTGAAAGTGTAGTAAATGTTGGCCATAAGCCAGATTATGACTTATATGAATATATAAGAAAAATGCTTAACTAGAAGCGATTTATTACTGAACAATTTAATTTGTTGTTAGAGTTCATGAAACGTGTATATGAATTCTCTCTAAAAAATAATGACTTTCAGTTCGATGATGAATGGTATTTACAGATTTCAGGCACAGCCATGGGAAAGAAATTTGCTCCGAAATATGCAAACATATATATGGCTCAATTTGAGAAACAAGTACTGGAAAAAGCAGATAAATTTCCCCTAGTATATTATAGATTTTTGGACGACATCTTCCTTGTTTGGACACACTCAGAGCAAGAATTTCTAGAATTTCTTGAGCTTTTGAACAACCACAGTCCTTCAATCAAACTAAAACACACAATCAATGCCAACAGAGTCGATTTCCTTGATGTTACAATATTCAAAGGATCAAGATATGAAAACGAAGAGATTCTTGACACAAAAGTATATTTCAAACCAACTGACACCCATGAAATGTTACACAAAGAATCATTCCATCCCTGTTATACATTTAGAGGTATTCTAAAATCACATATAACGCGATTCCATAAAATTTGCAACAACACCCCTGATTTTGAACTTTCTTACCCCATTATCGGCAAAATAACATGTAATTCCAAAAATATCATCTACATCATTGAATGCATTAAATGCAAAGAATACTATGTAGGGGAAACCTCAAATTCATTACGTCAGAAGTTACAAGGCCACCTACATGATATTCGGTCAGAACAGAAAAAAACAGTTGCTGAGCATTTCAATGATATATTCCATACTGCAGAAGAAAATATGGTAATTTACACAATAGAACAAATATTAGATCAAGACTCAGACGAAAAAACCAACAACAAAAATTACAAATTGAAGGAAAATGGATACAGGCACTCAACACTGTCGAACTTAATGGTAAATAAGGACGAGATTAAAGGCTTAGCTATGATGGACGAATAAACAAATAAATATAGGAATACAGATATATTGATTATAGATAGTTTAATGGGCCATTTATGCCTATCAATGTATGGCTATAACATTTTAACTGGAATTGAATTGAATATGGCCAATCAATATATTTCATGGCCAATCAATATATTTTATGGCCAATCAATATATTTTAAAAAAAGATCTTAATAGATTGAATTGTAAATCATTATCTGTTGAAGAAAACATGAAACAATCGGAAAATGTGTTTTCTGCCAAGTACCCATTCTCCAATGGCGGCTCTCAGAAAGTGGACATTTCCCGCTAGATAAGGAGCGATAGAAAAGTGCGCCCGCAGAACTATGGGCCCAGGAAACTGCGCCCAACATAAAGCCAATGGGGTAGAGGAGTGTGGGCGGAGGTTTAGATGGTCGCTAATGTCTTGTTGGCCATCGAGTGATGATGCTATTAGAGCAGACGACAATAGAGACAGGGGGAGAAATGGCGGGAAAGTTGGGCGGGTGGAGTTAAGGACATGTATGATAATGGCTGATGGTTGTGATGAGGAGGATGGAGCAATGGTTATAGGTATAGGGGGAGGGAAGAAGAGATGTAGAGAGGGGGGAGGAAGAAGGATTGGGGAGAGAGAGATGAGAGAAAGGAGAGAGAGGTGAGAGAGGAGAGAGAGGGAGAGAAGAGAGGAGAGAGGAGAGAGAAGAGACGACAGATAGAGAAGAGAGGAGAGAGAAGAGAGTGAGAGGAGAGAGAGGCGAGAGAGGCGAGAGAGGAGAGAGAGGAGAGAGAGGGAGAGGGAGGGGAGAGAGGAGAGAGAGGAGAGAGAGGAGAGAGAGGAGAGAGAGGAGAGAGAGGAGAGAGAGGAGAGAGAGGAGAGAGAGAGGGAGAGGGAAAGAGGAGAGAGAGGGAGAGAGAAAGAGGAGAGAAAGAGAGAAAAGAGGAAAGAAAGGGAGAGACAAAGAGGAGAGAGAGAAAGAGGGAAAGAAGAGAGAAAGAGGGCAAGGGAAAGAGGAGAGAAAGAGAGGAATGACGAAAGAAAGGGAGAGAGAAAGAGGAGAGAGAGAAAGAGGGAAAGAGAAGAGAGAGGGAGAGAGAAAGAGGAGAGATAGAGGAAAGAGAGGGAGAGAGGAAGAGGAGAGAGGGAAAGAAGAAAAGAGGAGAGAAAGATGGACAGGGAAAGAGGAGAGAAAGAGAGGAAAGAGGAAAGAAAGGGAGAGAGAAAGATGAGAGTGAGAAAGAGGGAAGGAGGAGAGAAGGTGAGAGGGAAAGATGAGAGAGAGAAAGAGGAAAGAGGAGTGAGCGGAGAGGGAGGAAGGGAAGATAGAGAAGAGAGAGACATAAGGTCATGTAGGTTGTATACCGGCTGGGTAGATGTGGCCAGGTTCCAAACAGTGGGAAAGGAGGAAGAAGTATCGAGGGAACAGGAGAGAGGGAGTGGGAAGAAATAGGGGAGGGAGGGAGAGAGAGAGACTATATTTCTCCCCTCCCCAGTCTCCCTCTATAGTCTTCTTCCCCCTTCCTCTCTCCTCTTCTCAGTTTCCAAAAGTCATAAAATGAGTAAAAGTTTGGTAAGATTCTTTGGTGGTAATGGCTGAGAATGTATCTTTAATATGTCTGCAGTTAAAACCAGACCTCTTTACTCCCGGTACACGCACTCTTGTCTATTGGAGGTGGAAATGTCAGAATGGCACCGGAAAGAGTAACATCTCTGGTATTTGTAAGAAACTCAAATAAAAACTCGACATTTCTCGTCTAAAGGTCACGTGTTTGTAATACATATATGTAGGAGCGGAGCACGCAAAGGTCAAGGCTGCCAGCCTCTCTCTGGAGGCTACAAGTGTGTCTGTTTGTACTGTGGTTTGTGTATGGGAAATATTCTCCCCTCTCATATTGTACTATATGTGGTTTGTGTATGGGAAATATTCTCCCCTCTCATATTGTACTATATGTGGTTTGTGTATGGGAAATATTCTCCCCTCTCATATTGTACTATATGTGGTTTGTGTATGGGAAATATTCTCCCCTCTCATATTGTACTATATGTGGTTTGTGTATGGGAAATATTCTCCCCTCTCATATTGTACTATATGTGGTTTGTGTATGAGAAATATTCTCCCCTCTCATATTGTACTATATATGGTTTGTGTATGGGAAATATTCTCCCCTCTCATATTGTACTATATATGGTTTGTGTATGAGAAATATTCTCCCCTCTCATATTGTACTATATGTGGTTTGTGTATGAGAAATATTCTCCCCTCTCATATTGTACTATATGTGGTTTGTGTATGGGAAATATTCTCCCCTCTCATATTGTACTATATGTGGTTTGTGTATGAGAAATATTCTCCCCTCTCATATTGTACTATATGTGGTTTGTGTATGGGAAATATTCTCCCCTCTCATATTGTACTATATATGGTTTGTGTATGAGAAATAATCTCCTCTCTCATATTGTACTATATATGGTTTGTGTATTAGAAATATTCTCCCCTCTCATATTGTACTATATATGGTTATACCTCTCCCCACACACATCCCCCTCCCCTCCCTCTCCCTCCCCCTTTCCCTCTCCCCTTCCCCCTTTCCCTCTCCCATCCCCCCTTTCCCTCCCCCTCTCTCTCCCCAACCCCTCCCCTCCATCTTCCTCCCCTTTCCCTTCCCCTCCCCCTCCCCCTCCCCCTCTCCATCAAAGTAACTTCAGGTTCCAGCACATGTAAGATGTAATGAATTAATGGAGCGTGAGGAGGCAGAGAGCAAAAACTATTTTGTACTGAAGTGAGATTTGTTGGGTTTAAGTTGTTTCCCTTTCATTAGAATAATCACTCAAGTCCTTAACATTGTCTGCGGCAGACAGAGACATGTATCATAGTGGGGCCTTGGAGACACTCTGCTAAAGCTGCACTCTCTGTTAAAGCTGCACTCTCTGTTAAAGCTGCACTCTCTGTTAAAGGTGCACTCTCTGTTAAAGGTGCACTCTCAGTTAAAGGTGCACTCTCAGTTAAAGCTGCACCCTCTGTTAAAGGTGCACTCTCTGTTAAAGGTGCACTCTCAGTTAAAGCTGCACCCTCTGTTAAAGGTGCACTCTCAGTTAAAGCTGCACTCTCTGTTACAGCTGCACTCTCTGTTAAAGGTGCACTCTCAGTTAAAGCTGCACCCTCTGTTAAAGCTGCACTCTCAGTTAAAGCTGCACCCTCTGTTAAAGGTGCACTCTCTGTTAAAGCTGCACTCTCAGTTAAAGCTGCACTCTCAGTTAAAGCTGCACTCTCTGTTAAAGCTGCACTCTCAGTTAAAGCTGCACTCTCAGTTAAAGCTGCACACTCTGTTAAAGGTGCACTCTCAGTTAAAGGTGCACTCTCAGTTAAAGGTGCACTCTCAGTTAAAGGTGCACTCTCTGTTAAGCTGCACACTCTGTTAAAGCTGCACACTCTGTTAAAGCTGCACTCTCTGTTAAAGGTGCAATCTCTGTTAAAGCTGCACTCTCTGATAAAGCTGCACACTCTGTTAAAGCTGCACTCTCTGTTAAAGGTGCATTCTCTGTTAAAGCTGCACACTCTGTTAAAGGTGCACTCTCTGTTAAAGCTGCACTCTCAGTTAAAGGTGCACTCTCTGTTAATGCTGCACTCTCTGTTAAAGCTGCACTCTCTGTTAAAGCTGCACACTCTGTTAAAGCTGCACTCTCTGTTAAAGGTGCACTCTCAGTTAAAGGTGCAATCTCAGTTAAAGGTGCACTCTCTGTTAAAGCTGCACTCTCAGTTGAAGCTGCACTCTCAGTTAAAGGCGCACCCTCTGTTAAAGCTGCACTCTCTGTTAAAGCTGCACTCTCTGTTAAAGCTGCACACTCTGTTAAAGCTGCACTCTCAGTTAAAGGTGCACTCTCAGTTAAAGCTCCACTCTCAGTTAAAGCTCCACTCTCTGTTAAAGGTGCACTCTCAGTTAAAGCTGCACTCTCTGTTAAAGCTGTACTCCCAGTTAAAGCTGCACTCTCTGTTAAAGCTGTACTCCCAGTTAAAGCTGCACTCTCAGTTATAGCTGCACTCTCAGTTAAAGCAGCTAATTAATTTTCTCATTTACAAGGGGGAGTGCATAGTGCTGAATATGGTGTTCTATTCAATTTCCACCAAACCTTGGAAATGAAATATTCTTTTATATAATTATTCATTAGAATGATTGAGAACCAAATTCTTGGCAAAAGTTGCTGCCCAGACCCGGGATTGAACCGGGGACCTTTAGATCTTCAGTCTAACGCTCTCCCAACTGAGCTATCGAGGCACAGTTACAGGGGAGAGTGATAGCATTGGCACAACACCTGTGACTGGCAGGATTATCAACTCATGTTTTATATATACTTGGGCTAGAGCCATGTGCTACTTTAGGAGCAGAAACCACCGACACCAAAGATTCCACATTGTTCAGCTATTACGACACAATCTCACCGAATTTACCATTCTGCTGCTGTTATACGTTTATACAAGAACGTCAAGTTGAATCGGCTGAGCAATCCCCCCCCCTCCCCAGTAAATCTTAATCCCCTATTTGAATAAAATACTCATATACAAAACCAATTTCTAAAAGAGCACTCAAGTCAACGTCTCTGTAGTGAGAATTCAGCTAAAAGGTTAAATTTCCATTTTTGTGGTTAGTTTCTAGAATATTCCATGCATGAGCCTCTCACCTGTCCCGCGGTGAATATTCTCCACTGGAAAGTGATGGAATGGCGGGAAGGAAGAGTTCCCGCCGCCTGGCGGTAAAAAGCGCGGGAAACCCGTGAAATGTCGTCTGTATGCCAACACATGGATCAGATCGTCAGAAAATGTACAATTTGCAGTTCTACACATTTAGGAAATTATCCTAAATTAGGTTGAAACATGATGAATACCGGGTATATCTGAGTATATTTCGTGAAATATCGCATTGATTCAAAGTATCAGTTCTGTTATGTTAAACTGCATTTTGAAGCTCATTTTTTTGCCTTAAATGTGGGTTATTTGAGAGAATTGGTGAAGGCAAATTGTACATTTTCTAAAAATCTGACCCACATCGTGATGTGTTACAGAAAATGAGTCACAAATCGCCCAAAATAGATCATTTTTAAAAACATGAGGACAAGCCGATTCTATTGATGGGAAACTCTGGTATATCTAATAAGTTATTCTATTCTACGAAAATAAAATTTCTGATAAATGCTAATAAAACCAGGATAACAAGTTTAGGAAGAACCGTTAAAAGACACATTTCCCTTGTTTAAAAACAACTATTCTTACGGAATCTGAGATCATCGCAGAAATATATCGACAACCCCACCTTTGTTAATTATTTCAGTCTAGCAGTATATATTAAAGATCTATTATATAATAGAAAATGCAAAACAACCAAATGCTTTTGTATTTTTATAAACGTTCTCTAACATATGGCAATAAAATACTTACATGATTTATTAAATTTAGAAGATTCTATTAAATTCCATTTATAACAAACTTTGAAAAACAAATGTCAAGACGTAAGGTTACCAACATGGGGAATCATTGTCTTTCTGACATCACGATGTTTACGTTCCAATAAATGCCCTTCAATTAACCTTCAACTCTAAAACATGACCTCCTCAGCAGCAGACGACTTTCGTCTCCTAGCAACTTCTAGGTTTTGGCGCCATTTATCAGCGCAGACGACATTTGACAATTTAAAGTTTTTAGAGTTTGCTGAGTGCGCGCGCAGCCATGTGATGGACGCCAGCAAAACGTTGGCAGAAGAACAAAGCCAGGAAGAATTTTCTAAATTAGTTTCGCACCTTCCAGGAACTAAAGCAGAAGAACTGGTTTCTGCTCTTATGACCTTCACTTGCATGACCTTAAAGCTTATAAACAAGTTTAGGATTTTGTAACTTTATTAGGTTATTGTACAAACACTGGGATTAACGCAGACAAATAATTTTTAATTATTTATTGTATTTATTTTGAAATATGCTCCTTTATTCTATTCATTTATTTTGTAAGTAATGTATTCTTCTGTTTAATTCCAACGTTACACAAGGACTGGATAAGGAATCACACTGAACACACAATAATAAGCTACTAAGCTTTTCTCTCCCCATCTCTGTCACTCTCTCCGACACTCTCTCTCCTCTCTTCTTCTCCCCCCCTCTCCTTTCTCCCTCTGCCTCCCTCTCCTTTCTCCCTCTCTCCTAGCTCTATTTCTCTCCCTAGCTCTCCCTCTCTCTCCTCTCGCCCTTTCTCTCCTCCCCTTCTCTGTCCTTTCTCCCTCTCTCTCCTCTATCTCCTTTTCCCCTCTGTCCCTCTCCCTCTCTCTCCTCTCTCCCTCTTTCTCCTTTCTCCCTCTCTCTCCTCTATCTCCTTTTCCCCTCTGTCCCTCTCCCTCTCTCTCCTCTCTCCCTCTTTCTCCTCTCTCCCTCTCTCTCCTCTATCTCCTTTCTCCCTCACCCTCTCTCTCCTCCCTCCCTCTCTCCTCTCTCCCCTCCCTCTCTCTCCTCTATCTCCTTTCTCCCTCACCCTCTCTCTCCTCCCTCCCTCTCTCCTCTCTCCCCTCCCTCTCCCTCTCCTATCTCCCCTGTCCCTCTTTCTCCGTCTCTCTCCCCTCTCTATAAATATTCACCCACTCTACAGGGGCAGGGTGTTAGGAGCACCCCGCACCTGCCCCCCTCCACATCTACTACCCCCTGGCCTCGACTAATAGGGGAGTTGCATGTCTCAGTGCGCATGTCCATTACAGTGCATGCTGGGATGGATTCAGTTCAATTCTGACATACAAATATTTGGCAACATTTTGTCGAAAGTTGCAAGAATGTTTTCACCAGTATCACAGTTTTTATAAATAATCTATGAAAGCATAATGCTTGATTGGAAAGATGGGGACATATGTTATATTATGGGAACATGTATAACACATGGATATTGAC
Organism: Sthenelais limicola; assembly: GCA_942159475.1. Classification (NCBI taxonomy): domain Eukaryota; kingdom Metazoa; phylum Annelida; class Polychaeta; order Phyllodocida; family Sigalionidae; genus Sthenelais; species Sthenelais limicola. The sequence continues at coordinate 4,202,044 of OW804095.1, read as the reverse complement.
ATTAGAACATTGATAAATATTACATGCTGAATATTGCATGTTTTCTATAGATTTTACACTGTACCACTAGTCCCATACTTCCATGTGAATCAAGGTTCAAAATGGCGGCTATGCAAATGCTCTATAAGTAGACCAGCCACTGACAGCTGAGTGCTATGTCTCACTAAGTGTCCATCCATCAATGATGTATTACATAGCATAAGTCAGGGGCAAGTGGTTGCTCAACCACACCACCTGATACACGGTCTCTGATGTGGGTCAGATTTTCATAAAATGTACAATTCAACTTCGCCAATCTTCTCAAATAACCCAAATTTGAGATGAAAATTAAGTTCAAAATACAGTTCAACCTAACCAAACAGATTGCTAGAATCAATGGAATGCCAAATATAATTGAATGTACCTAGTATTGACCAAATTGCAGCCTAATTTAGCAGAATTTACTAAATGTATAGAGCTGCCAATTGTCAATTTTCTGGAAATATGACCCATGTGTCTCTCTCTACCTCTCACTCCCCATGCCCCCAGTATTATCTACTACACTATACTATAGTTTGATACAGTGGAACCACTATATTGAGACCATCCTTGGGACTGAGAGAAACTGGTCTTAATAGCGAGGTGGTCTCATTAGAGGGGCTAATCTAATAATAATCCCTCTTCTCTCTCCCTCTCTCTCACATTCTCGCTCTCCATCTCTCTCTCTCCTCTCTCCCCTCTCCTGTCTCTCCTCTCTCTCTCCCCCCTCTCTCCTCTCTCTCCTCTCTCTCTCCCCCTCTCTCCTCTCTCTCCTCTCTCCATTCTCTCTCTTCCTCTCTCTCCTGTCTCTCTCCCTCTGTCTCTGTCTCTCCTCCCTCTATCTCCCTCCTCTCTCTGCCTCTCTCTCCTATCTCTCTCTGTCTCCACTCTTTCCCTCTGACTCCTCTCTCTCCTTCCTCTTCGATCTCCCTCTCCTCTCTCCCTCCTTTCTCACTCCTCTCTCTCGCCTTCTCTCCGTGTCTGTCTCTTTGTTCTCTTTCCTCTCTCTCCCTATCTCTACCCCCTCTCTCTCCCCTCTCCCTGCCATCTCTGTCTTATCTCTCTCCCTTCTCCGCCCTGTATTACCCCCGCCCCCCGTCCTGTTACCCCCACCCCCACCCTGGGCCTGTATAGCCACTACTACATGTAGTGTTTGAGTGGTTCTGACACCCCATCCATCACTATGGACCCTCGCCCCCCCCCCCACACACACACTAACCTGCCTCTAGTATTTAGGCAACAATATATGGGTCAGATCTTTAACAAATGTGCAATTGTGAGATCTACACATTTAGTAAATTCTGCTAAATTAGACTGAATAATGTTCAATACTCGGTATATCTGATTATATTAGATATTGCCGTGATTCAAACAATCTGTTGAGTTATGTTGAACTAAATTTTGAACATTATTTTTGTCTTAAATTTGAGTTATTTGCAAGGATCGGAGAAGGCGAATAGTACAATTTCTGGCGGTTTCACCCATAAATAGAAATTCTTTGTTCTCAATATTATTGGGATGCGCTCAGTATTATCGGGGCAGTTGTAATTGACTCTCTCATACTTAGATTAGATTAGATTAGATTAGAAAATTGTTTATTCATCACTGAGATATACAATTACAGAAACAAAAGTGACAAAAGGGTCGACAAGCTTATGGAATGAGAATTCCATGTTTTCCCGCTGTTACCTTTTTGGAGACAAAGTTTTTATAGTGACTAATAGGGAACTATACATGAGTTGGAATACAGGGTACTGCTTAACATTTTGAAAACACTTTGAAAAATAGCAATTTTACGACTTGTGACTCATTTTCCCCTCAACACATCACAATTAAGCTAACATTATTGTAATACATGTACTATGAATGAGATCTAAGCTCCGGCACCATTCCCCTCCATGTCCTTACACTGTGCTGTTAACACTAGCAATTAGTCGGTGCTTATTAGCATCCATTAGACACATTTATAGCCCAAAGTCTACCAGTAAATAGTTGGTTTAAACGCGTGTTTAATGGTATATAATACTTATTAACGGTGATGAGGACGAGTGGTATATGGGTCAAAATTTCAGAAAATGTACAATTCAACTTCGCCAATCTTCTCAAATAACCCACATTTCGGACGAAAATAAAGTTCAAAACACAGTTCTACCTGACCAAACAGATTACTAGAATCAGTGCAATGCTGAATATACTCGAATTTACCTAATATTGAACAAATTGCAGCTTAGTTTAGCAGAATTTACTAAAAGTGTACAGCTGCCAATTGTACATTTTCTGAAAATCCGACCCATATATGGCTAACAATAGATGCACACACAGTGTGGGCGAGTAGACAGTGATATACACTGGGATAAGGGCCGTGTGGTGGGGGTGGGGTGTGTGATGGGTGGGGTAACGGGAGGCACAACAAGTGTTGATGGATTATTATGTCACATCACATTCCCTCCTGCATGACCAGTATCTAGTGGCTGGAGGGGGTGAATGAGGAGAGGGGGGTAAATGAGGAGAGGGGGTGGATGAGGAGAGGGGGTGGATGAGGAGAGGGGGTGGATGAGGAGAGGGGGTGGATGAGGAGAGGGGGTGGATGAGGGGCTGGATGAGGAGAGGGGGGTGGATGGGGAGAGGGGGTGGATGAGGAGAGGGGGTGGATGAGGAGAGGGGGTGGATGAGGAGAGGGGGTGGATGAGGAGAGGGGGTGGATGAGGAGAGGGGGTGGATGAGGAGAGGGGGGTGGATGAGGAGAGGGGGGTGGATGAGGAGAGGGGGGTGAATGAGGAGAGGGGGGTGGATGGGGAGAGTGGGGTGGATGAGGAGAGGGGGTGGATGGGGAGAGGGGGGTGGATGAGGAGAGGGGGTGGATGAGGAGAGGGGGTGGATGAGGAGAGGGGGTGGATGAGGAGAGGGGGTGGATGAGGAGAGGGGGTGGATGGGGAGAGGAGGTGGATGAGGGGGTGGAGGGGGTGGATGGGGAGAGGAGGTGGATGAGGAGAGGGGGGTGGATGGGGAGAGGGGGGTGGATGGGGAGAGGGGGGTGGAGGGGGTGGATGGGGAGAGGGGGTGGATGGGGAGAGGGGGGTGGAGGGGGTGGATGGGGAGAGGGGGTGGATGGGGTGGATGGGGTGAGGAAGGGGTGGATGAGGAGAGGGGGTGGAGGGGGTGGATGAGGAGAGGGTGGGAGTGGATGGATGGAAGACCTGGGAAGTTCACAGAAGGTCTCTCTTTATCCCTTTTTCCAGATTGAAATGTAACTGTATTATATTGTCTCTGTCAGCGATATCAACGAGTAGTTATTAATGATAGGATGTCCACCCTGACACTGGTCACCTGCGGTGTTCCACAGGGCACATCCTTTTTTTTTTTTTTTTTTTTTTTTTTTGACATTTCTTTATTCAGGTAAGACAACTGTGGCAAGTGCCCAGAATCTTATTTACATGGCTAGGGTATTCCCTATCTCCCGCCAGGCCTTGAGGGTGGACTTACGGTTTTTTCTTAATCTGTGGAGTCATGTCATAATCAAAATCAAATCAACGAGAGAACATGGTAACGGATAACAGTAATGAATAGATGAGATGAGATGGAGTTGAGATTTAAATAATACATAAAAAGATGGAAACGATATTATATATATATAAAGATTTTTATTCCAAAATTCCGTTACATACATTGACATTTCATCATACATTTCATAACAACATTTCGGAACCGGGCTTTAAATTTATCCTCTGAAAACAGGTCTTCCAGATAGCCCAACATAATGAAATAAGGTAAAAGTTTGTGATGATTAAATATGTGATTGTTCGAAGTTTTATGATTTATAGTCCATTTATAAAGTTCTTGTTTGAGATTCAAACTATGTTCACTTTTGTAGATATTGATAAATCAAAGGACCTTAGGACCTCTATTATTTCTCGCTTATATTAACGACTTACACCAGCTCATAACGTGTTCAGACATGCAATTATTTGCTGACGACACAATTATATATAAGCGTATTTCCAATCTTAACAGTAAATCTGGTTTTGACCATTTGCAGAACAGTTTAAATAAAGTTCACATATGGTGCAGAATTAACAAAATCTCGCTTAATGTTAAGAAGAGCAAAACCATGGTAATCCCTCAGAAACAAAAGCCGTTGGAAGGTACTCTAAAAATCGGAGACCAAATCCTTGAAAGGACAAGTTCTTACACTTGGGCTGAGAATTGATGATGGGTTAAGTTTTACAAACCATATAAAATCTAAGATAAATCTCGCAAAAACTAAACTCAAGGCTCTCTCGAGACTGAGTCACTGTACTAATAAGGACACTATCCTCATGGTTCATAAGGTTGCGATATGCCCAATAATAGAGTACGGAGATATTATTTACATGGTAGCTTCTGATGAATTGTTAAAGAAACTTCAAACGCTTCAAAACTCAGCTGTCAGGATTATTCTGAAGCTTAATAAGTATACAAATGTAGATGCTCAGCAACGAGAATTGAGATTAGCCCCCCTTTATTATTATTATTATTATACAACTTTTATTCAGTAAACATATACATGGTATAAATCAAAGAATATGGCTAGTACTCCCTCTCCGCTGGAGATCTACCAGGTAGCCCTTAACAAAAGATGTCAATACATAAAATGAGGATATTTTTTAATAACAAAGTGCAAAGTGCCCCTTTACATACGACGTGAGTCGTATCTGTTAGACCAAGCATATCCGCTGAGTCTAAGAAGGGAGAATATTGAAACCAAGAGTTTTAAACTGAAAAATCATAAAGGCAAAAGAATATTGAAATCTCTCACACCTCGTACTGATAAAATAAAGAAATCTATCATATTCAGAGTCCCTGAAGCATGGAACAACTTGGAGTCTAGAGCTCACCAGTGTAAAAGTCGAAAAGATTTTCGTACCTTCCTGAGGACTGTTTATCTTCAGGAGGTATGGGATGGTTTGAAGTAATTAAAGGGGATTTTTGACTATTATATATTTAACCATGTACTAGATACCTATAGCAAAGAGATAATCGGTGGTTTCTTACTTATACATATCAATGTTATTGTATGCTATGTCTTTTATTGTATGCAATGTCTTTTATTTCACATCAACCGGCACATAAAGCCTTTGCCATGATTCACTTCATGCTAAAAATAAGAAGTAAGCACCTGAGTATGTGTTATTCAAAATAACAATTCATTAATGTTACTCTTAAGTGACGATTATCACAAATACGGACTTTATGGACTTTATACATAATGTGTATACATACATTTATCTTTCTGGCCCACCTGGAAGACCTGTGTCACAGAGGGTACCAGCCATATTTCTGTATAATGATGTTTTATAGAAATAAAAACGACTATACGTTTTTTTAGAAATAATCCTGATGTGAAAATTAAGGGCCTGAATATGCTTCGAATTTTATTTTTTATATATCATTTTAAAGAACTGGCGCTAGACTATCATTTGAGTCTCATAAGGAATATTTAAACACTGAAATAAAATAATAAATGAGATTGAAAAGAAATTGCAAAAAGTGCACCACTTTCGTAGGATTCGACCATATATATATATATTAGTGGAAATACAAATTGTTCATACATCCATAGGCCTACATATTAGTATTGAGAATACAGTGTAGAAACCCGTCAGTGAAGTCCCCGGCCTATATGTGACCCAGTGTGAGTAGCATGTAGGAAGTATACACGTTCCCTGGCTCTACATGGGATAAAGCCTAATATAACTAGAAGTAGGTGGCCTATACCCGGGATGGAACCCCTCAGGGTAGAGCACCAGCGGGGAGGGGGGGGGGGTGATGAGGGAGTGATGTAATGAGGGGGTGGGGGTAGATAAGGAGGAGGAGGTGGGGGGTGGGTGGGTAAGGAGGTGGTGTTGGACAGGGATAAGCAGCAGGATGAGGAGGTGTGTGTGTATGTGGGGGGGGGGGGGGGGTAGAAGATGATGGATCAGCCTGTCACGTCCCATTGCCTGCTATATACATCACCGTGTATTAGGTGCGGGGGTGGGCTATATACAGGTGCAGGGGGGCGGGGGTGGGGGTCGGACAGGGGGGGGGGGTCGGGGTCGGACAGGGGGTCGGGGTCCATTGCCTGCTATATACATCACCCTATATTAGGTGCGGGGCCGGACTCTATATAGGTACAGGGGGGCGGGGGGGCCCCATTGCCCATTGCTATATACAGGTGCAGGGGGCGGGAGGTGGACAGGGGGGCAGGGGGAGGACAGGGGGCAGGGGGTATATTTTGTATACAACAAGCAGCCATTGAATCACACGTAGTTTTTAACTTTGAGTACAGTTCTGAGGGTGATATTGACCAATCACAGACCTGCTTACATCAGGGCCATGCCTTTTCTTGCCATTTCTGGATTGCACGTGTACAGGATACAAGAAACTAGTAAATGTCTGTTGCATCCCAAAGTAGACATTTGTACCAATGACGAAATTGGTACAGACTTTTCATCTTTGGTACAAGCTTTCACCTACTACAAATTCTTTTCCAACTCCTCACTTCCTATTTCCGGGAAGATTTGACTATTTCTCTGAGATATCCACCACACGAAAGTATATCCCTGCACCTTTTTCCTACACTACTTTTATCTCTGTACCAAATAAAAGGAGACATCCTATGGTGAGTCCTATTTCACCTCTGGTACACTCCCTTTCCCGCTCAACCCTCTATTGTTTCATTGGAGATATACATGATGGCATAGAATTGCATCATGGTACATTTGGGTAAAGAGGACTGAGAATAGCATAAAATAGTGGATATTCCAAAGAGAAAAAGAATATACCAAAAAGGAAAAGGATATTCTCAAAAGAAAAGTCTTGGGTATTTGGGATTTTTCCAATTTCACATAGATATCCTTTCTGATTGGGGACAAAACAATGTCCGTATTTCCACTCGCAGTGAATAACCCCATTCAGTCATAGTATAGGATAATGCAAATGGCAACGCCAATATTAAAACACACTTTTACACCTTACCCTGCAAGTATTTAGAGTAATTTGGTAATGGTTCCTCAGATAACTTAAACATCACCGCAGCTTTTTACTCTATTTTATTTATCCACAAACATGTGACATCTATCTGTGTGTGCCTGGGTTTTATACTCATCTTCCTAATGACTGGGTAAGGGTTGTACGGATCTGGTTTAACTTGATTAAAGCCACAGTCACAGCTATTATAACAGCAAATATCCCTACTAAGATTTAGCCTACTCATCATTATGACTTATACGACTGGATTTATCAATATTCTGCTGCTGTTATATGTTTATACAAGTGTTACTCATAGTATGACTTATATGACTGGATTTATCAATATTCTGCTGCTGTTATATGTTTGTACAAGAGTTACTCATATGACCCATAGGACTGAATTTATCCATATTCTTCTGCTGCTATATGTTTATACAAGAGCTACTCATATTGTGACTTATAGGACTGGATTTATCCATATTCTGCTGCTGTTATATGTTTATACAAGAGCTACTCATATTATGACTTATAGGACTGGATTTATCAATATTCTGCTGCTGTTATATGTTTATACAAGAGTTACTCATATTATGACTTATAGGACTGAATATATCTATATTCTGCTGCTGTTATATGTTTATACAAGAGTTACTCATATTATGACTTATAGGACTGGATTTATCTATATTCTGCTGCTGTTATATGTTTATACAAGAGTTACTAATATCATGACTTATAGGACTGAATTTATCAATATTCTACTGCTGTTATATGTTTATACAAGAGTTACTCATATTATGACTTATAGGACTGGGTTTATCTATATTCTGCTGCTGTTATATGTTTATACGTTTGGAAGTTGAATCGGTTGAGAGAGAACAGATGCTAATGAGTGAAAATAAGTGAACTACTGAAGCAATGTTTTGGAGGGTATATATAAATGAAGCCTTTTATGAAGCTTGCAGCAAAAGAAACAATGTAAAATGTTCATAATTTTGGTCGAATGACTTTCAGACGGGTAGAAAAATATTGGAAGAAAATCTTTAGTTTTGACTGCTGAGAATGCAGCTTTAACTATATTATAATATAACCCTATGGGCACTGAGTGCAATGGAGTTCAATGGCGACTGCAATACGAGTGCAATGGAGTGCAATGCAATGCCAGTGCAATAGTATTGCACTCCTATTGCAGTCAAGTCTCTAGTTGAGTGCAATGGCAGTGCAATACCATTGCACTGCCATTGCAGTATTTTATTCCTTTGCTATATTACATTCTACAACAATCATCAAGTTACATTTATTATTTAGAAACGTTGGTTCCGATCTATTGAATGAACTAATACAGCAACCTGACATTCAACCATTGCATCTTACTCCGGCTCCGATGTTATATACTACCCTTTATAATACATTATAAAATAATCCATGGCGTCTCAAGTGTTAATTTCACAGTAGCTTTCTTGTGTGTTATCTTGTAGTGAAGTTTACATAAGGGGTCATTCAAAAAGTAGGTAACGCTCGAGGGTGTGTGTGTGTGTGTGTGTGCGTTTGTACACGCTGCTAAGTCACTACATGTATAAGGTTACACACCTTTGAAGTCACTACACCATGACAAAGTCACTACATGAAACCATGTAGTGAGTTTGCTACTGATATAAACCGACTAAACCAACTCATTTCTATCCATTTTTTATAAAATTATTCATGTGTGGGTTCGTAGCTTCAACATGAAAGTGTGTGATCGCTAAGCACACATTTCAAAAGTCAAATTTCAAGCTAAGCACACTTTTATAGGGAAAAGTTTTGTTGAAATTCTTTATAGGGGGAACGCTTACCCACTGTATAACCAGCTAAACTTTAGTTTTTTTTTATTTAGAGTGATATTCTTACACTGACTACAGTGTAAATTCTGTATTAAGTATGTAGTGAGTTTCCTGTGTTTTAACTACTGTAGTAGTGACTTTGCATGGAAGTTTCATGTTGAGAAAAAAAAGAAATATGAAGATTTCCAGTTAATTACCGCCATATTGAAAGTAAATGAAACAAGAAAAACAACTAGAAATATCTCTAGAAGCCTTAATTCATAGTGTAGTGATTTCCAGGTGTAGAATCACGTGTAGTGACTTAGCAGCGAAGTCGTGTATAGGTGTGTGTGTGGGGGGGGGGGGGGTCAGACCATGTGTTATGGCCCCATAGGTATACCATTGCATTACGCATTGTTATTTAATTATAGGTTATAGGGAAACAGTATCGTTTGATTGAAACTGTAGTAAATGTCAACTTACTTAAAAAGATGAAAACAATTAAATGTCAAATATGACGTAACAAACTGTGTCCATGGAGAGCTTGATAGGAAAAGATTAATAATTCAAGTTTCTGCCTTTTGTAACTAAATATAGTGTACAAAACACACCCATGTACGGTAGGGCTTGAAATCCTCCCTAAGTAGGGAGATTAAATTAACCCACCGATATGGTCCATCTGACCTAATAAACGTCTCAACAACAACACACTTCACCATGGTAACCTGCATAAACGTCATCAGTGTTGATGTTATTTATGCACATTCCCTTCCTCTTCCCTCCCTCATTACATCCCTTTTCTTCTTCTATGACTTTCCCTCCATGAAATCATGACCTGGATATTTTATCAAGATGAGATGGGTTTCTGAACGCACCGTTCCAGATCATGACCTTCTTAAATCAGTTTTTATTCCCTACAATACACGAACACCACCACGGTCTCTGGGCCTGGTTAGCCTTTCCGCCAATACTAACGTTCTTCGACATTTATTTGTATTTAAGATTTTTATTCAGACAAAACATTATGTACAAGTACAGTATTCTCAGAATTCGCTGATTTCTAATAATTTCTATATATTTTACAGCATCAAAACGATTTTTAGTGGCAATAAGTTCACATAAATTTACAAATACTTTAAAATTAGATAAGATACGGGTATATCGATAATTAAAACATAGTCACCTATAATAGATGTATATAAAAACAAACACCTGCGCTTTGTTCAAATCATGACAGTCAGTGAAAATTTTCTAAATTCATTTAAACAATATTGAAGAATCCAAGAACATGTACTCATACGAGCAGACATATAATAACATTATACTACCATCCAATTCAATATTCCTAATTATATATATATTATATATTATATATAATTATATATTTAATACCAATGTTCTAGTGAATCATGTTTCTTAATCCTGCTGTGTTAGTTAACATCAGCCAAAAACTAAAGATCTTTTCAAACACATCTAAAAGTTGAGAGATTGTACGGCTTACGGTCCCATCAATGAAAAAGAGTTCAATCTCTGGAAGGGTTTCTTTAATGACCTGTGAAATTAGTCGTTTGGGGCTGAAACCCTCATAAATGTGTGTACTGATTCTAAATGGTAAAATGTAGAAAACATGATGATAATGATTAAGAAAGAATCAACACATGAAATGATGAGTTAATATACAAGTACGGTGATTGATAAAGTTATAGGATAAAATGAAGAATCACAGGTTAGAGTAAAGCGAGGAGTAGAAGTGTTTTTATTGTACTAAGAAAAATTGAAACATCACGAATGAGTGGAGGACCGGAATAGCGTATTGTATTATTTAGTTGTCATATCGCTTGGTCGAGGTTCTTTGTTGACATACTGAATAAAGACATGTTTTGTAAAAAAAAACCCAAAAAACAAAAATCTAAATCTAAAAGTCATTTGACTAAAATTTGGAGGATTTTGTCCAGTTGTTTTCACTACAGGTCTTCATACAAATACTTATACTTATTTATACCGAAATACTTTCCTTTTTATTTATTTTTTTAAAAATTTCATTTCGGGCCAATAAATAAATTTAAACAATTGTTTAAAAAAACCGCAATATCCCTCAGGGAAGTTTCCATGCGGTGCCCATTTTTCAGTCTATTAATTATTGTGACTCGAAGACTTCACCCCGTCTCCATTCTACTTCAATAACAAAAACTACTACTACTCTTAGAAACGGCATTCCTGATTGTTTTAGAAATCACTGATGAATGGTATTTCTATATTTATAAATAAATTGCCAAATAATATATTAACACAGTTATATATTATAGATTAAATTATTAACATAACTATAATTAGTGTACACTTCTACACAGTTTGGTGGCATCAGCCCCATTATTATTATTATACAACTTTTATTCCATATCAACATATACATAATGGTAATAAAGAATGGGGCTATTGCTCCCTCTCCATCGGAGATCTTCCGGGAAGCCCTTAAATAAAAATGACATTGGTAATGACACCGTATTGAAAATAATTGATAATTTTTAAGTTCTAATGTCTCTATTTGAGTTCTTCAATTGTTCTTTGTGTGAAAGTCTCTCATTGATGATGCGTATTAGTGCATTTCTGATAGTTTTTGTCTTGTGGTCTATTAATTAGCCACTTAAATGTTCTTTCTTATGTGTATCCAGGCCTTGATGATGGCGGTGACTTGACGAATAGATCATTTGATGTTTCGATTCGGTAGATGATAAAGTTCTTAGCGATTACTTATTCATACTGATCATATTTGGAGACCTGATTAACAGATCTCTACACCGCTATTTGTTATTCCTAGGCTTTGTTTATCTGTTTTCAATTGCACCAATTTTCCATACACCAAACAGATCATGTTAACCTATTTATAGAAATCTCATAATTTTACAAAATATTCTTCAATCTTTTAATTAATCTGTCTTGTACATAGCGGAGACAGTTTAGATTTGACCAACACATAAATGTTCATTTGGTAACCGTCGCTTCCATCCTATACTAGATAAAAGAGATTCTGGCTTTTATGAACTAACATAAATTCTCTACTTTGTCCAGTCCTATACTGGTGGACTATGTCCTAGATTAATTACTCTTGAAATAACGGTTTAAAGTTGTACATATAAAATAACAATTCAATCAATAAATTTTTCTCCCCACCCTACCCACATTTTACCGTTGTATCGGTCTTGGAAATAGGTCTTACATGCCTATATATTCCCCCCTAACCTTGATTATATTAAAGTCTACCATGATTGTCCAATATATTTTATAACATCATTGATTTAGAAAGTCAATCCATGTCGTTAAACATTTAAGTTCATTGTTCAGTTTCATTTCCTTTGGTCATAAGGTACATGTCACTTTCCAGGGGATAAACATTTTTGAGCCATTTTCTAAAGGCTTCCCTGGTTTTTATATCCCTGGGTTGTTGCGATAATTCGTTCCATAGTATTGGCATTCTATATAAATAAGATTTTTTGTAACATTCACTATTCGGTTTAGGCACTTTGAGCTTTTTACCTAAACTCAGTCCTCTCAAATTAATTTGTCTGTCATCATTAGTTTGTCCTCTTCTATTTTATTTAGGATTTATTGGACTTTATGTCCCGGCGCGCCACCATGCGTGAGGTGAGTGTACTACACTTATCTCCACTCCCCCAGGCTCCAGCTACAAGCCCCGACAGGGCCGCACTCGCTGAGGCGCGCAGGAATTAATTTTCTCTCTCACCTTTTTTCTGGTGTGTGGAATGATGGACCAGGTTTGTAGTCACCAGTGGGGGAGTCTGGAGTCTGGGGGGAGGTGGAGGGGGAGGGGGAGGGGGCGGGGGGAGGGGGAGGGGGAGGTGGAGGTGGAGGTGGTGGAGGGGGGAGGAGGAAGGTGAGGATGGGGAACAGGAGGGGGAAGTGGGAGGATTGGGAGTCTGGGGGATAGGGGGGAGGGGAGGGGGTGGGGGTGGAGATGGGAGCGGGAGGGGAGGGGGTGAAGAAGAAGAGGGAGAGGAGGGAGAGGGAGAAGAAGGAGGAGGTAGTGGAGGAGGAGGTGGAGGAGGAGATGGAAGAGGGAGGAGGTGGAGGAGGTTTCTTCGGAAGAAATGATAATAATACCATGATTGATTGAACGGCATATACGTATATATATAATTTTATGACATATATGCAATAAAGGATTCTTCTTGAAATGAAATGAAAATTTTGATAGATCTTGAACAGATCACTCATGCCTCCGAGTTTCTTCCATTCTTAACAATGCAAATCCCCAATAGGGGAGTTGCATGTCTCACTGCGCATGTCTACTGCAGTGCATGCTGGGATGGATTCTGTAGGAATCTGACAAACAAATATTTTGGCAACATTTTTATCGAAAATTGCAAGAATGTTTTCATCAATATCATAGCTTATATGAATCATCTATCAAAACCAAATGCATGATGGGAAAGATGGGGACTTGTGCCATGGGAACATGTAGAACACATGGATATTGACATTGGAGCACTGATAAATATTCCATGCTGAACATGACATGCTTTCTATAGATTTTATACTGTACCATTAGTCCCATAATTCCATGCGAATCAAGATTAAAAATGGCGGCTATGCAAGTCCCCTATTGTCACGGCTTTTATTTATTATTGTGTGATTTATTCCCATTTGCAAGTCACCAAAAAACAAATTTTCTCCATTTCCAGTATTTATATCTTTCATTCAGGAATTGAATTTAAAAAGTGATAAAGCCTCTCAGTCCGCTCTAAAGAAATGTCTCCAGCAGAAGTCCCAGAGGCGGGAACAAATTAATTATTTGTTCTGAGTGTTTTTACCGGTAATACAGGAGGCTTAGTGGCAATAGATCTGATTCATTCCCTCTACCTCTACATTCCCGCTGCTCCCACTGCTCCCGCTGCTCCCGCTGCTGCTGCTGCTCCCGCTGCTCCCGCTGCTCCCGCTGCTCCCGCTGCTCCCGCTGCTCCCGCTGCTCCCGCTGCTCCCGCTGCTCCCGCTGCTCCCGCTGCTCCCGCTGCTCCCACTGCTCCCGCTGCTCCCACTGCTGCTGGTGGTGGCAGGGTTTGTATGGGCCGAGTAAAGAACATTTTAAAGCTTTTTAAAAATCATATGGGTCAGATTTTCAGGAAATGCACAATCTACAGTTCTACACACCTCTCAAATTCTACTAAATTAGAGTAAAAAATGATAAATACTAGGTACATCTGAGTGTATTTTGTATTGTATTCATTCAATGAATCTGTCTGGTTGTGTTGAACTGAATTTTGAACCTGATTTTCGTGTTAAACGTGGGTTATTTGAGAGGATCGGTGAAGGACAATTGTACTTTTTCTGAAACTCAGACCCATATGCCGTTATTATATATGTGATGTTTTACAGGAAAATGAGTCACAAGTCGCTAAAAATAGATTTTGAGATATCATCATATTTGAAAAGATGAGATCAAGTCGATTCTAATGATGGTTAACATTAAAACATCTATTAAGTATGTTTATATTTTAAGTTTGATATTTAAAAATAAAAAGATTTAATATTTCTGGGTGGACATTTACTTGTAAAGGTAGCTAAATCTACTCTATAACATGACCTAAGAAATGTATGGATATATTTAATACAGAGTCATTAAATTTGGTATATGTAATTATGCTACAAGAAGCATTAAGCACCACAAAAAAAAACATTCCCGTGAACATATCTTGTGAAAAAAACCACTTTGATAAATAGCGACTTTACGACTTGTGACTCATTTGTCATATGTTTCAGAAAAATGAGTCATAAGTCGCAAAATTGATATTTTTCACAGTGTTTTCTTCACAAGATCACATTATTGTCTTTTGTTTTAAACGTCCTCATATAGACTACATTTAGTTAGAAACATTTAGAAACCTTTTTTTTCAAAAAACGAAAATATCAAACTTAAAATCTAGAAATACTTATAAGAATATTAGACTGTTTACTATCATTGGAATCAGCTTTTCAAATATAATAATATCTCAAAATCTATTTTTTGCGACTTATGACTCATTTTCCGTCAACACATCACATTTTCGTTGTTCTGAACCATTGCACAACGCGCGTGCAGTGCGGACCACACTTCATGCAGAGATGGGCGGCACTAATGTAATAAAGCAACCATGGATTGATGTATTCGACGTATTCTCATCAGAAAACAAATTCCTATCAGTAATCCCAGAGCCTGGGCGATAATATAGCACCCAGACTGGCACCCCTAGCGGCGCCAGTGATAATTACAAGCGTGACCTAGTGACCTAGATGGAGGTCATCCATCAGAGGGAGCCGGTAATGAAACACAAATATGGGCGATATATGGGCGCCATTAATTGCGCATGTCCAACAGTTGGCTAGCCAATCAAATACTAGCAGTGACGGAAGGGTGATAATAGGGGATTTTGCATGTCCGCCATCTTGAATCTCGAGTTTCGCTTTGAATTATGGGAGTATTTTATTATGGGACAGTGTGAAATCTATAGAAAACATGTCATGTTTAGCATGGGATATTTAATATTGATCTCATGTAAATAGTCATGTGTTTTACATGTTCCATGAAACAAGACTTCATCATTCCGATAATGCATTTGTTTTTTATCACTTAGGCCTACAGCAGCTGTGATATTAGTGAAAACATCCTTGAAATTTTCAATAGACATATTGCTAAATATTTTGCATGTCCGATTTGAAGTTAATTAATCCCAGCATGCACTGTAATTTGCATAGCCGCCATTTTGAATCTAGATTCGCATGGAATTATGAGACTAATGGTACAATGTAGAATCTATAGAAAACATTTATATTAAATACAAGCTGTGATATTAGTATAAACATTCTTGCAATTTTCGATAAAAACGTTGCAAATTATTTGTGAGTCAGATTTCATCAGAATCCATCCCAGGATTTTTTTTTTTTTTTTATTGGAGCCATTTTCATACAATGATAATCTCATGGGTATCAATGGGGGTCAATTTAGATTACGATTTTTAACAAGAGTCAGTATTTAAATTTCATGAAACAATAAGGTAGAGGTTACACTGGATATATACATGATAAACACATCGATTTTTTTAAAGTTTTTCTCCACAAACAAGAACAATTCAGGATGCACTGTAATAGACATAGACATGTGCAGTGACACATGCAACTCCCCTATTGTATGTGTGTGTGGTCGGGGTGTGGGTGCGGGGGGAGGGATGGACAGGATAATTCCAGAAATGCAGGCTACATGAGGGAGAGGGCTAGAGACAGTACTTCTAGAGGCAGTTCTGACTGTCAACTGTCAACTGTCAACTGTCAAGTGTGTATGAATCATCAGGTACAATCAGTAAGCCCACTGCATCCAGTGACAATGATTTTTTTTATTCCATTTACGGCCAAGTCATTAATTTACAAGTACAACAGTTAGAAAAAGACGCATTTTGTCGTTCAACGACGTTTCTCATACGTTGCCTCAATACATATCTTTCTAAGGGGTAAATCCTTTTACAGAGCAGTAAAATTTTATGTAAGACCATTCTCTGTTGCTATTAAGTAGCTTATTTTTTAATACAGATTAGACTGGTAATGAACCATTATATAATTATTTCAATACAATACTCCTATCGACTAAAAACAGGACCATCTAACTGATCTTTGTCCAAGGACCTTTCGACTCCACATATTTCGTTAGTATCGTCATTTAGATCATATTTAAATAACCACCCAGTCTAGGCCCAGAGTTCAGAGTTACCTCCAAACTAAGGGAAAGCCTCTCGTCAACAGCAAAATGCCATTAAAATGCCATTAATATCCCATTATGACACCTAGTCCAGGGCAGGGAAAGCCCTTAACACAGTAGGCGTCCAATCACTGACATACCATTTTGATCTGATCTGAGAGGCTCTGAGCCCAGACTGTAGTGGAAATCTCTAAAACGGTATGGAAACGAATATAAATTCAAACTATATTAGTTTGGCGATAAGCTACTGGCAATCATATAGACATACATACTTTGATGCATTATACATATATAGATAGATACTTTGATGTATTTCATGTAAAGAAATTGTTGATTCAAATTATTTTCTTTGGGTTGGAGTTATATATGTTTCAGTCTCTAAATTCTGGTAACTACTGGAAGAAATGGTACCCAGCTGTACCATAAAAGTATGTCGACCATTTTGTCTTTTTGATTCATTCAACTGTACCTACTCCTGTACTCTTGATCTCGACAAATAAAAAACTCCTTATCTTATCTTATCTTATCTGATATCGCCGTATTTCTCCTTCTCCTTTTGTGTGAAACTTTTGTTTTGAAACTTTACAAATAATTTGTAAAGTTTCAAAACAAAATGTAAGCTAAATGTAAGGTAAATGTAAGCTAAATGTAAGGTTTTTAATTTGTGCAACTCTTCTGGCTAACGCCCAAAGTGATAACAATTATTGTTATCACTTTGGGCGTTAGCCAGAAGAGTTGCACAAATTAAAAACCTTACATTTAGCCTAATCAACTATATATTGATCATGTAGGGTGGGATTATAGTAGAGATGGAGATAAGGCTTGAGCTAATACTGCTGCCTTTACTACATGTAGCTAAACTCCCTCGCACTGGGTGAACTCTTACTGCCAACCTGTACTTCTATATGGGTTATGTTCAGAAAATGTACAATTCACCTTCACCAATCCTCGTAAATAAGCCACAACTAAGACAAAATTGAGCTTCAAAATGCAGTTTAACATAACAGAACTGATACTTTAAATCAATGGGATACCAAATATACTCAGATATACCTGGTATTCATCATTTTTCAGCCTATTTTAGCAGATCTTCATAAATGTGTAGAGCGGCCAGCTTTAAACAGCTTCAAAGGGGAGTTGCACTAGCCACCATTCATCTCATGCATCCCATAACGCATACCACCAGCACATTTACAGTAGTATAGTAAAACAGGGCTGTGGGGCAGGGGTAGAACCTGTAGATCTATAGTAGTATAGTAAAACAGGGCTGTGGAGCAGTGATAGAACCTGTAGATCTATATAGTAGTATAGTAAAACAGGGCTGTGGAAGCAGTGATAGAACCTGTAGATCTATAGTAGTATAGTAAAACAGGGCTGTGGAAGCAGTGATAGAACCTGTAGATCTATATAGTAGTATAGTAAAACAGGGGAGCAGTGATAGAACCTGTAGATCTATAGTAGTATAGTAAAACAGGGCTGTGGAAGCAGTGATAGAACCTGTAGATCTATAGTAGTATAGTAAAACAGGGCTGTGGGACAGTGATAGAACCTGTAGATCTATAGTAGTATAGTAAAACAGGGGAGCAGTGATAGAACCTGTAGATCTATAGTAGTATAGTAAAACAGGGGAGCAGTGATAGAACCTGTAGATCTATAGTAGTATAGTAAGACAGGGCAGTGATAGAACCTGTAGATCTATAGTAGTATAGTAAGACAGGGCAGTGATAGAACCTGTAGATCTATAGTAGTATAGTAAAACAGGGCAGTGATAGAACCTGTAGATCTATAGTAGTATAGTAAAACAGGGCAGTGATAGAACCTGTAGATCTATAGTAGTATAGTAAAACAGGGCAGTGATAGAACCTGTAGATCTATAGTAGTATAGTAAAACAGGGCAGTGATAGAACCTGTAGATCTATAGTAGTATAGTAAAACAGGGCTGTGGGGCAGTGATAGAACCTGTAGATCTATAGCTGTGGGGCCGGGGATAGTCTGGCGTCTGGTAGTATAGAATCCATATAATCACCCGCTAGATCTCAACTGTAACTTAATGTCATATTTTACAACTTTATATAATTAGATTGCGGCCATAAATCAAGCTTGTAAGCATCTTAACCATAAAGTTGGGACTTTTAATTCGTTCATTGATTAGAGTGTTGAAGGTATAATATGCATAAAATGAGTCAGGCACAGATAAAATGAA
The DNA here is from genome assembly GCA_942159475.1 of Sthenelais limicola. Classification (NCBI taxonomy): domain Eukaryota; kingdom Metazoa; phylum Annelida; class Polychaeta; order Phyllodocida; family Sigalionidae; genus Sthenelais; species Sthenelais limicola. Next base: position 4,183,290 of record OW804095.1, on the reverse strand, counting down.
ATAAGGAGAAATTTTTAGATGGCCACGAGTCTTTTTTTTTCATTATTTTATCTCTCCAGGAAAGTGATACAGAATAGTGTTGGCCTTATATTTGAGTAGTATAGAAACAACAATTTAGGAAAAAGGTATAGTACGGAATGAAATGAGATGAAAACAAAATGGTTTTGGACGAGCTCTTGCCACAGAGCCCGCGCATTATATTCTGATTACTATTATAGCCTCGGCAGTAGCTATGTTGGTGCTTTGCCCTCCATATGTCATGCTTATAACTATTTTCAATTACATAATTCCTGTGAAAATAACATTATGACTATTCATTTGATATTTGTTAATTCAATTAAAAGATTCTTTTATTGATGTTATTAAATTACAAGGTAGTTCGACGTCTGGTTAAACAGGGAGACTATTTAGCCAGGTCTTCCGACGAGTTTTTTCTCACTCTCAATTTGATACAAGTTGTTCCCTTTGAAAGAGATATTTTATTGACCTTTTATCAAACTTGAGACTCAATGAGTCGGAATATGCATCATGATAACTATTTAAAGTTCAGTCACAACGAAAAGTTTTACCAGATGTACCAACGCATAATTATCATGACTTATAGGGCTGAATGTATCCATGTACTGATGCTATATGTTATACAGGTATTGAAGTCTAATGTGCTGAGAGAATACGGCCGCCAGTGAGCGATAACAAATGAAGCCACCACAGGAAAGGATTTTGGCGGGTCCCCGAAATATAAATGTGAACTTTCATGACAACATCTAGCAAAAAAATAAAAAAAGAATCCTCCAAAACTATGGTCATATGACTTTTAGATGTGTTGGAAAAGAATGATCAAAAAAGTAAAAAACCTTGTTGAACGATGTTCACTGAGAGTACAGATTTAACATCCCGTGGATCTTCAATCACTATGACAATGTGATTGTGGGTAATTAGGATTGACTGAGAGATAAGGCAGTATGTGCCAGCAGGCGGAGACACTGTCTCATACTGGCCACAATTTATCAAACCTACATATGCGGCATTGGAACACTGGTGCTGCTACCTGGTGTTAACCAATGGAACCATTACACAGTTCCATCAGAGGGAGAGTGATAGAGGAGAGATGGAGGGGGGAGGGGGGAGGGGGGAGAGAGAGAGGGAAGGGGGAAGACGGAGGGAGAGAGAGATATGGGAGAGTGAGAGTGATAGAGGAGAGATGGAGGGGGGAGGGGAGGGGGGAGAGAGAGAGAGGGAAGGAGAGAGGGGAGGGGGAGGGAGACGGAGGGAGAGAGAGAGGGGAGGGGGAAGACGGAGGGAGAGAGAGATATGGGAGAGTGAGAGAGAGACATAGTGAGAGAGAGACGGAGGAAGAGAGATGGAAGGAGAGAGGGAAGGGGGAAGACGGAGGCAGAGAGGGATATGGGAGGAGAGAGACAGAGGGAGAGTGAGAGAGACATAGGGAGAGAGAGACGGAGGGAGAGAGAGCCGGAGGGAGAGAGAGACAGAGGAGAGAGATGGAAGGAGAGAGGGAAGGGGGGAACACGGAGGGAGAGAGAGACGGAGGGAGAGAGGGACGGAGGGAGAGAGACATAGGGAGAGAGAGGGAGGGAGAGAGAGACGGAGGGAGAGAGACATAGGGAGAGAGAGGGAGGGAGAGAGACATAGAGAGAGAGGGAAGGAGAGAGACATAGAGAGAGAGACGGAGGGAGAGAGACATAGGGAGAGAGAGGGAGGGAGAGACGGAGGGAGAGAGACATAGGGAGAGAGACGGAGGGAGAGAGACATAGGGAGAGAGAGGGAGGGAGAGAGAGACGGAGGGAGAGAGACATAGGGAGAGAGACGGAGGGAGAGAGACATAGGGAGAGAGAGGGAGGGAGAGAGAGATGGAGGGAGAGAGACATGGAGAGAGAGAGAGATGTCAGTAAGGCTGTGTTAACAGCTGTTTGATTAGTAGACAACACATAGTAGTGTATTGGACCAAGGACCTGGCCAATGCCTAGACGTGTGTTGCGTCCCAGAGTTGTCATCTGTGCGATTTATGCAATATTACAGACTTTTCCTCTTTTTTGTCACATATTACGCATAACCAAAATATATTACTAAGACACTTTTTCCTATCACCAAACAAAAAGATTCATGGCACCGAATATTTCTTCATTACAGAGATCTTTTCACCCATGACAAGGAGTCTTTTTACTATGACGACTCCCCTATTACCCATGACATGTGCCATCTGCTGCTATGGGACATCGCACAAGGAGATGACAGTGATCACAAGGGGATGACAGTGATCGGACTTCTGACTTTTGGGTTCCTTTCTTTCTGTCATGTCTGTATCTAACTCACTGATCCCACGAGTCTGCAAACTTAGTTCTACACTGACCTAAATTCGAGGTTGAGGGTGCGTCAGGCACACACAGGAGTAGTGTGGACCATTCATTTTGTGTGGCATGGGGAGATGCAGTTCTAATGGTTAGATAAGGGGCGGGGATGGGATGGGGTTTTGAGGTATGATTTTGTACTCTTTATTTAATATAATATATTTGTACTCTTTATAATATATTTGTACTCTTTATTTAATATAATATATTTGTTGTAAATAACTAATGCCATCTTTAAGAGGCAAGTAGCCTATGCTATATATAAACTTAGTCCATAATATTAGCCCTCCCCTCCCTATACACGATGACCAGCATGCAGCAGACCTGGCATAGGAATACATTGAAGTACATTAGGGTGAAAAGGAATGACATCAGATGGTGGCTAAGTGCACATTTCTGTGAGAAAAAGAAAATCCGAAATCCAAGAAAGTTTCTATTCGGATATTAAGATATTCATAAGCCATGTTGATTATGTCTTAGGATATCTTAGAAAAGGAAAATGATATTCAAAAAAGAAAAGTGTTGGATTTGTTGGATATTTACTATGACACGTTTTTATCCTGACAGTTTGGGGACAAAACAACGTGAATCTTGTTAACAACTTGTAAAACTGGTTGAAACTCTTTTACTCTTATGCTACCCACAGAGGAGTACCGCACACACACAATTACATCTGTTTGAAACCTTAGTACAGTGGAACCTCTCTATTGAGACCACCTTTGGGACTGAATGATTTTTGGTGTCATAGCGAGGTGGTCTCTTTGAAGGACTCTAAATCTAATAAGAGGGAATAATTCGGGTGGTGGTCTCTATAATGAGGTGGTCTTTATGTGAGGTTGCACTGTATACACTGCTCACAAACTATTACTTCTTATTTACACACTTAAGCAATAAGTGCTATAACTAATGGTTTTGGTCCTGGGTAAGACCATAAAGTGCCTTTCTGTCTCTTTTCTCCATCTCTCTCCCTTCTTCTCTATCTCTATTCCCTGGGTATGACCATAAAGTACCTTTCTGTCTCTTTTCTCCATCTCTCTCCCTTCTTCTCTACCTCTATTCCCTGGGTATGACCATAAAGTGCCTTTCTGTCTCTCTCTCTCCCTTCTTCTCTATCTCTATTTCCTGGGTAAGACCTTAAAGTGCCTTTCTGTCTCTTTTCTTTGTCTCTCTCTCCCTTCTTCTCTATCTCTATTTCCTGGGTATGACCATAAAGTACCTTTCTGTCTCTTTTCTCTGTCTCTCTCTCCCTTCTTCTCTATCTCTATTTCCTGGGTAATACCATAAAGTGCCTTTCTGTCTCTTTTCTCTGTCTGTCTCTCCCTTCTTCTCTATCTCTATTTCCTGGGTAATACCATAAAGTGCCTTTCTGTCTCTTTTCTCTGTCTCTCTCTCCCTTCTTCTCTATCTCTATTCCCTGGGTATGACCATAAAGTACCTTTCTGTCTCTTTTCTCCATCTCTCTCCCTTCTTCTCTACCTCTATTACCTGGGTAAGACCACAAAGTGCCTTTCTGTCTCTTTTCCTCTGTCTCTCTCTACCTTCTTCTCTATCTCTATTTCCTGGGTAAGACCATAAAGTGCCTTTCTGTCTCTTTTCTCTGTCTCTCTCTCCCTTCTTCTCTATCTCTATTTTCTGGGTAAGACCTTAAAGTGCCTTTCTGTCTCTTTTCTCTGTCTCTCTCTCCCTTCTTCTCTATCTCTATTTCCTGGGTAAGACCTTAAAGTGCCTTTCTGTCTCTTTTCTCTGTCTCTCTCTCTCCCTTGTTCTCTATCTCTATTTCCTGGGTAAGACCTTAAAGTGCCTTTCTGTCTCTTTTCTGTCTCTCTCTCCCTTGTTCTCTATCTCTATTTCCTGGGTAAGACCTTAAAGTGCCTTTCTGTCTCTTTTCTCTGTCTCTCTCTCCCTTCTTCTCTATCTCTATTTCCTGGGTAATACCATAAAGTGCCTTTCTGTCTCTTTTCTCTGTCTGTCTGTCTCTCCCTTCTTCTCTATCTCTATTTCCTGGGTAATACCATAAAGTGCCTTTCTGTCTCTTTTCTCTGTCTCTCTCTCCCTTCTTCTCTATCTCTATTTCCTGGGTAAGACCTTAAAGTGCCTTTCTGTCTCTCTCTCCCTTCTTCTCTATCTCTATTTCCTGGGTAAGACCACAAAGTGCCTTTCTGTCTCTTTTCCTCTGTCTCTCTCTACCTTCTTCTATCTCTATTTCTTGGGTAAGATCATAAACTGCCTCACTCTCAGCTCTCCCGCCCTTGATATAACCTTAAATGTGTTGATGAGGGCCTAAAGAAACCAATCTCACTCACTCATAACTAATAGTTAATGACATTACATTGATTAAAATGATGGATTTCGAGACAGGTCTTCATTATAAAACATGAAACATTTAGAATAAAACATTCAGCAATTTGTATTAGATTAAATTAATATATCCCTAATCAACGTTATCATTGCCAGGAATAACAATTAATTAATTACAAATATAGATGATTTGGTCTTTTTTACTTCTGTGTTCAGGTTAGGAGCATGTTGAAAGAGGTGGTATTTTATTTATCGCATGTATGCTTCCTTTTAGTATAACGCTTTCAAGTAAAAATAGATAACTAAAAATAGATCCTCTGATAAGGACTATCCTGTTAGATGCAACATGTCAGGACAAGTAACATCACTCACTAATTAAGAAGAAATGGTTAAATCTTCAATGAAATTCAATGTATGAATAACGTCTTGATTATAAATATTGCCTATGTTTCTAAAATTTATGTTCGTATGTTTGAAACGAATCACAGATTGTGAAATATCTACGAAATACAATTTTGTTAAAAAAAAGACTACAATAAACGAAAACCCAAGTATTTATTGGGACATCTCTCCCTTTCCATCTAATAATAGATAACGTTGGGTTGAATTGAATTCATCAGATGTTATCACCAACCAAACAACATTCATTGTATGACTTGCTGATGGTATTATGGGGGGGGGGAATATAATTAATCAAGTAAATCCTTTCTACAGCATGATCGATATAACGATAACACCCGGGAAGGGGGGTTGAAATCTTAACTGTTTTATTTAGTTGACTGTAAATATATGTTATTGTATTGGTTCTCCACCACTATGAACACCACGGCGCGATAACTCAAATGTTCTTAACATTCTTGATGTATTTAGCCTCCAGTACAGGAGCTAGTGTACAAGAGAAATCAAGCCTTGTGATATCATTGTATTTACTCCCTGATTTGTTACGGAAATTTTATCACTGGACACGATAACTACGTGACTATAACCTATAATATTATCCGTTGTCACAAAATGATTGACACTCTAACTAAACACGGACCTCAAACACTCTCATACATCATGACTGACCACCGAACACTTATTTTCAAATACTGACTAAATATAATATATGTTCAACAAGCGAGATTTGTCTGGAAGACCTGCATGTCACTTGACTTGCAGATGGTATGTTCTTTTCTGATTGTAATGTATTGTCTGTTCAGAATAAAAATCCTATATATATCCATATAATATAAAGCTAGAGCGATTTCTAGGAAAGGAGGTAGAAAAGAAATGGTAGAAAGAAGGTTTTCTTTGTCCAGAATGTTCTTGGAATTTGTTGTGTTGCCAACCACTTTACTCATCTGTTGAGGTCTGTCCCTACTCTCGGGATGTCGTCGTTTGTGGTTTGTGAAGGTATGTGGGGTGGAAATGTGATTTTGAAGCCTTTTTTAAATTGCGATCTCTACACTCTATTTATAGCCTGGGAAAGCCCCTGTGAGATACTACGTCATTTCCCACAACCTACGTCCAGGGGGGACCTAACTATATGAGTAATTCTCACAAAAGGGCATCATTTGGTTTTCCTGCCAAGGATATCTACAACCTGTATTTAGGATGACCAGACATAATTATAACCATTATATTTGGGTTCGTTGACAAAAATAAGTTCTTATGCCAGAATCTTTGTCATTATTGCGGGGAGCATGAGGATGTTGGGAGAGAGGGGGGGGGGAGAGGGGGGGGGAGGGGGGAGGGGGGGGGAAATTGGAGATGGGGTTGGCAGAGAACAACAGGTATAGGGAGAGGGGGGTGACCATCCAAGATGCAGAGCAGTGGGAGAGTGGAGAAGAGGGTATAGGAATAGGAGAGGGGGAGGGGGAGGGAAAGAAGAGGGGGGAAGAGAGGAGGAAGAGAATGTAGGGGAAGGGAGATGAGACAGGGAGGGGGAGCATAAGGAAGAGGGGAGGGAGACGGGGGGGGGGAAATCAGAGATGGGGTTTGGAGAGAAAAACAAGTATAAATGTCAGAGAAGAGCGGGAGGGAAACGAGGGAGAGGGGGAAGGGTGGGGAGAGAGGGGGACCGTCCAGAGGACGGGTACTTTGCTAGTATATATATATATATATACATGAAATCTTTCACCAATGATTCCCATCAACACTTGGGTAGTGCCACACGGAGAAGCTACCCCCCCCCTCCACACACACACACTTCAAGCCTCCCCCCCACACACACAACAACACACACACAACGATTACTTCTTATTCATTGGTCCTGGGTAAGACCATAAAGTGCCTTTCTGTCTCTTTTCTCCATCTCTCTCCCTTCTTCTCTATCTCTATTTCCTGGGTAAGACCATAAAGTGCCTTTCTGTCTCTTTTCTCTGTCTCTCTCTCCCTTCTTCGCTATCTCTATTTCCTGGGTATGATCATAAACTGCCTCCCTCTCAGCTCTCCCGCCCTTGATATAACACTTCAAAGTGTTGATAAGGGCGTAAAGCAACCAATCTCACTCACTCAGTTCTTATTCACCCACTTAGGTAATGTAACTAATACCTAATGATTAAAATTTACTAAATTAATTAAATCTATCAAAAATTTTCAAAAGTTTGCAAGAAAATTCTTTAACATAACATCTTTAGTTGGGGGCTCGACTGAAACTGAACATAACATGTTTAACCAATGCTTCCTGTCAACAGCCGGCTCAGTGTTGCTGCCACGTCAACAGGCAGACATGGGAGACTGCAGGGGAGTCCACTGCTTCCTTCTATATCTACCGATGGGTCAGACTTTCAGAAAATGTACAATTCAACTTCACCGATCTTCTCAAATAACCCAAATTGCAGACGAAAATAAAGTTCAAAATACAGTTCAACCTAACCAAACAGATTGCTAGAATCAATGCAATGCCGAATATACCCGAATTTACCTAGTATTGACCAAATTCCAGCCTAATTTTGAAGAGTTTACTAAATGAGTAGAGCTGCCAATTGTACATTTTCTGACAATCTGACCCTAATACTCGTGTAACACATCTGTCACCAGGCACGACATGCTGACGGGCACTATATCATATATACCTGTGTCATGGGGTTGAGCAATGTAGTTGGTGTCACTTATATATATATATATTGTATTTTTATTCTGAATTAAAATTACATCATTCCAGAATGGGATGCCTGCCTCTCAGATGAGGTCTTCCACGCGGGTCCCTTGCTTATTTACCAGTTGTTAAACATGATATGACGATGCAAAATGAGTTACAGATGAAATACCTTAATACATGAATTAATATCCCGGCTCATGTCAGAATTTCATTAATTAATATTGACGATTGTTCACTTTCCGGCATAAATAGAATAAATATGGTAAAATACGGTAACACAAGCCGATTTCAGCTAAAAACATCCCAATCCGAGCCCTCGATTTGACTTAGAACATGAAATCATCTGATTTGCAAAATCGTGAATATATTTTGTTTTTTTTTGTTTTGTTTTTGTACAAATCTTTATTCAGGGAGATATAAACGGCAGGTGCCAAAGTTTTTTAAATGGTTAAATGAATAACTCTGGTACGATTTGTTTTGTCATAATAGCTGAGACTGCAGCTGTAAAATGTTAATAAACAGAAGGGTCTGACACACATAGGAACATATTCAGGTCTTCTAGTTCATGCCAGTTTGTTATATTTATTCTATTTATCCCAGAAACTGACACCAATTGGATTTAAAACACGATTTGGGTCCAGATCGTGAGTCTAGGTTGTACTATTTGGATCGCCTCAACTTATGAAGAATTTAATTGATCCAAAAATAATCAGTCAAGATAAAGTTGTTAAAACCGTCCATGACTTTCCATTACGGTGGAAAGTCATGGCACCCGCTCACGCTTTGTTGTGCATCATATGGGTCAGATTTTCAGAAAATGTACAAATGGCATCTGTACACATGTAATATATTCTGTTAAATTAGGCTGCAATTTGGTCAATACTAGGTAAATTCGAGTATATTCGGCATTGCATTGATTCTAGCAATCTGTTTGGTTAGGTTGAACTGTATTTTGAACTTTATTTTCGTCTGAAATTAGGGTTATTTGAGAAGATTGGCGAAGTTGAATTGTACATTTTCTGAAAATCTGACCCATTTAGTGATGCCTACAACAAATTGTGGGTTACCACACACATTCACGATTCCTCATAAGAATCATACAATCTCAAACTTGGAATCTTGCCCTGAAATCGGCCCCAAAATCGTGCATATGTGCCCCAAAATCAAGTAAAGTATTTTACAAATGTTTTAAGTGTCGCTTTTAATGCGTTTTCACACTATGGATAGTCTCACTCACCTCTTGTATCTGACTAGTGAAACTAACCTGACAGTTGGCCCGTTTCATCAGCGGACTAGTTAACGTGACTCACCTGAAATGTACAAGAACAAAGTCAAGTTATTGTGGCACGCCTTTAGAAAGGTGTAGGTGGGTGAAGTCGCCAGAAAATGTACAATTCACCTTTACCAATTCTCTCAAACGTACGGTTTTTAATGGGTTTCTTTCCAATAAAGTAGTTATGAAGGCAGGAGTGGCGCAAGGAAGCATCCTTGGCCCATTATTCTTTGTGATCTATATGAACAGTCTGGCCGATGTGGACTTTCATGGGCAACTAATTATGTACGCAGACAAATGCGCAATATGTACGCCCATTTTAAATAGAGATTCGATCAAATTATTGCAGATGGATCTGCAAAGATTTGAGGAATGGTCAAAAAATAATTATCTTAAGGCAAACGCCAAAAAATCTCAGATACTTGTCTTTAGGGGAAACCTTGATGCGTTTGTGAAAAATCTCCCTCCCTTAGATCTTGGAATGGAGGTGATTGATTATGTAGATGAGTATAAGTACTTGGGTACGTGGCTTAATAGCCAATTATCCATGAAAAAACAAATTAGTACTAATTATGGGATTGCAAGTAACTATCTTAGACGACTAAAAAAGGTTAAACATCTGCTGAATCAAGATAGGCTTGTACTAATATACAAAACTTTTATTTTGCCCATCTTAGAAAAGTCTTGTGTATTTATCGACTTGTCTAACAAATGTGATTACATAAGGTTGCAGAAATTGCAAAACAGAGCATTGGGAATTATTTATGGTAACAGATACTACAGAGAAGGGAAATTCAACATGCACATAAAGAGTAAGTTACTACCTTTATCCTTCAGACGTGAGATAAGATCTATCTGTTTACTTAAACGTACTGGTACCTTTGTGGATAATAACGTTGCTGGGCACATGCTCAGGAATGGTTATAGAAAAAAAACCGAAATAATAAAGTGGAAAAAACAACAAATCAAAAGAACCACTTTAGGTAGATTAAGTGACACTTGGAACAAGTTGCCCGAAAAAATAAGAACAATAGAGGGTGATATTGGATTCAAGAACGCGATAAAAATGTACTACTATGGTAAATTCATAGAATCTGGTTTGATTGAAATGTGATTGAGTGTTATGGTAATTATACAACGGAATGCTTGTAAGTAGTGGAATATTTTTTGTTGTCTGACTATTTGTTCTCAGACGTCGGAAAAGTTCCTTAATGTAAAACTATTGAGATTTTTCATATATATAAAACTGTTGCACTGAAGCTGTATTACCTCGCGAGCAGGCCCATGTGAAAAGTAATAAGAGATGATGACAAATAGTGTAAGATTGTAAAAGCTATAATTTAACGAGGTATGGAATATTCAATGGTCAGTATGTAAGAGCACGACGCGGAACTTTGTGTAATTGTTAATTGTTTGTTTTTATTTGTACTACTGTTTTTAAGAAATTAGCCTGATCTAATTTAGAACTATCTGTATGCTATTCAGATATGTACCCACTTGTATCACTGTACTACTATTAGAAGTAACAGGAAACTAGAATAGTTTGATCAGTCGCTAAGCAGGTATAATGATTAATTTAAAAATTCAGTGTTGTAAAACTAGTTTAGATTCAGTTTTTCGTTCTTACTTCTTATTTCTTATTTCTTATTCCTTTTTTATGTACTAAATTTATGAGTTAACTTAGAAATATCTTGATGTAATTTAAAAATAAATTTAAAAATCAGGCTATTCTGGGAATATTCATACTGTCGTATGGAAATGTCTGTGTCCTGAATAAAAAAATTTCAAAATCAAAATCAAATCAAATCAAATAACCCAAAGTTCAAACGAAAATAAAATTCGAAATACAGTTCAACCTAACCTAACAGATTGCTAGAGATACTCGAATTTACCTAGTATTGACCAAATTGCAGTCTATTTTAGCAGAATTTACTAAATGTGTACAGCTGCCAACTGTACATTTTCTAGAAATCTGACCCAGTAAAAAGTTTGGAGAAATACACATTTGAGATACAATGTTTAATGTGCACGGAGCGTGACATGCAATGTAAGATCATACTTGGGAACTAATGCAAAAGTAAATAAAGTAAAGTGAGTCTAGAATTGGCCCCTGTGGCATTTTAGTGGTATTTATTTCTTTCAAACATAATCTTGCCGAGAGAGAGAGTAGCTGTTGTACAGGAGGCATGTTTTTAGAAAATGTTTCTGACACTTGCAAGGAATGAACGGGATATTTAAATGTACATAATAAGTGCAAACATATATCTGATATGAATTCTCTTGTACAGATGAGTAACGCGACTTAGCATGATACTACTAGATCAGATCATTTTTGGTGATAATATCGAGAGAACTGAATTTACAATTATACTCTACTTATAATTTTTATTAACTGTTCCTGCTTTTTCTCTAACTGAACTTCGATGTAATGTAATTTAAAACAGCAATTCAGGCTATTCTGGAAGTATTCGTACTGATGTGTGGAAATGTCTATGTCCTGAATAAAATATTTTCAAAATCAAATCAAATAGGGTAGAGCACACAGTCACAGCCATTACATAAGATACTGTTACATCGTAATGATTTATCTAACAATTCATAATTAATCACTAATGTTCATAGTGAATGAAGCCTATGAATGACTTCAGTGTCCATTGAACATGCAGCTAAACATCTTGGGAAGCACATCTGTGTGACCCCACCCTTGTTAGGACAATACATAGTATTCACTGACGTCATGGCGCTAGCCGCGGCTTGCCATAATGAGGGTCAACTTTAGCTGGACATGAGTGCTCCAAGCCTCAAAAATGTAGTTTTCACCTCCGAAAGTTTTAAGAATGTTATATACAGTATGCTGATTAATAGGTTATATGGTCATTTGTTAGTGTGTCATGATGGAATAATAAGTATAATTGCCATTAGCAAACATTCGAAATGGGAAATCCTGTCGATCTAGTGTCTCCCGCTATCTATGCTGCCACACATTATGGCTGCCAGTGAGGATAGCTGCTGACTGGGGTGACGTCATGTGAATACTATGTATATGTGTGTATGCCTTACACCAACACTATTCATTGAATACAATAACACCACCTGTATAGTTCAGGTACCAGATAATAGGGGACTTGGATGTGCCACTGCGCATGTCTATTACAGTGCATCATGGGATGGATTTTGATGAAATCTGACATACAAATATTTTGGAACATTTTTGTGAAAAATTATAAAAAGCTGTATGCAGAGGGGGTAGAAGCGGTGAAAATCCCCAACACCCTCGTCTTCCGTAGGTCTCACCCCCTGAGGGTATAATTTGCAACCATTCTCAAGCTATTTGTGGATGGATGGAAATTTTACTTCGTCTCAAAAGTTTCATTATTTTGATAATTTCTTGTTCTACAATGGCAATCTCGATGAACAGGGTTAATAGCGCAATTTGTGAGCCTCTAGACATACCTAGAATTATTCTAGTTATATCTACATTGCACTTATAGACGAATTATTAATAGCAAGGCATTAATCCAGAAGTAGGATTGCACCTAACAGCCCCTGGCGGAAATCATGGACAATGCTAGAAAATAGTCCCCGTGAGCCTTGTATATCCTTATCACTAATGGCTGTATAAATATGATAAATAATAAAAAAAAGTGAAAGAGTTGGTAAACATTCTGCAATACTACTTTTAAAGCTGCACTCTCAGCTAACTTCAGTCAAAAAATAAAGATTTTCAACTTTTTGTTCCGTCCTTTCCCAACCCATCAAAAATACATTAAAAAAGACTTAATGAAAGTCTACATATATATCAGTAGAGCGGCAAGAGGCTCAAAAAGGCTTTATTTTAGAATATACCTTCCTATCTATCTAGCTATCTGCCTCTCTATCTGTCTATCTGCCTCCCTCTCTATCTATCTGTCTATCTGCCTCCCTCTCTATCTATCTGTCTATCTGCCTCTCTATCTGTCTGTCTATCTAAAAAAAATCTATCTGTCTATCTGCCTCACTATCTGTCTATCTGCCTCTCTCTATCTATCTGTCTATTTGCCTCTCTATCTGCCTCCCTATCTATCTGTCTATCTATCTGCCTCTCTCTCTATCTGTCTGTCTATCTGCCTCTCTCTCTATCTGTCTGTCTATCTGCCTCTCTCTCTATCTGTCTGTCTATCTGCCTCTCTATCTGCCTTCCTCTCTATCTGTCTGTCTATCTGCCTCTCTCTCTATCTATCTGTCTATTTGCCTCTCTATCTGTCTGTCTATCTGCCTCTCTATCTATCTATCTGTCTGCCTGCCTTGCTATGTGCCTCTCTATCTGTCTCGCTATCGTCTCAATATCTTTCTATCTATCTGTTTATCTGTCTCTCTATTTATCTCTTTCTGCATGTCTGTCTCTATCTGTAGATGTTTCTCTATCGCTCTGTCTCTCTATTTCTCCCTGTATCATTGCTATGTCTATCTGTCTATCTGCCTCCCTGTCTATCTATCTATCTATCTATCTATCTATCTATCTATCTGTCTGTCTGTCTGTCTCTCTATCTCTTTTCGTCTATCTCGCTCAATCTATCTCAACACCAACAAAAAATACAACTGCAGATTTGAACGTATTTATAACCCAACTTTCAAAGTCATTCGTAGATCCAATTATCCTATTGTGCACAGGGAAACACGTAGGTTACTAAAAATGACAATATAATGTTGTTATAATCAATCCTACGCATAATTACTCCACCTATTTATAATCAATGTTAACATTAATGAACGTTCCTGTGTTCCTCTGGCTATATTTGGCAACTATTGTACTCAGAGAAACGTGTAGGCCAGCATTTGATGACACAGCCCTAATTGAGACAATAGGTGGGCGTGGCCTTATTGTCGTCTTTCCGGTTGCTATAGAAACTAACAAACTTAATTACAATAACACCTGGTTCAAGCGTATGTACATTTCAGGTAGATACACTTGAGACCAAGAGACCTGTCAAATTATAGTTCTTCTAGTAGGATCTTTTACTTTGAAACATTATTAATAATAATAATATTGCATTAAACCTACATATCACTTTACTCCATGTGTGTTTATTACGTTTCCATTATTCTATATTTATTCTTTTAATTCACGCCATCTCATCTAATTATCTCATCAACTTACAGAGTTGTCTGAGTGTAAACATACCAATAAGACATTGAGCTCATGTTAACCTGTAATTGAACACCATCACATTCAGGATCTGGTGGAAGACAGGGTCTGACCCTGGTCACTATAAGTCTAATAGGCTGGCATATGCCACTATTTACTCCTGAATAAAGAAATGTTCCAAAAAAAAACCTACCCAGGCTGTGGTGGGGTTTGAACTTCCGATCACTCAACCTGGACCACTTGCAGCACAGCGGCTTATTTAAATAATTAATTTCAGTAAGATAACGCATGGCTTAAATAACCTAAATATAAAATGTATATTCTAGTTAATAGTATGAATATATTCTATATATTCTAGATGATAGTATAGTTGATGATCAAATTTTTGTTGTCACATGTATAAATATCATTTCTCATCATTTACGGACCTGCCGTAAGGCCTACTTGTAGACCTCCAAGTAGACTTGGATAAGTCTCTGATTCCTTTTTTTTCATTAACAAAAGTAGGAAAAAGAATTAAAACTACCGTATTAGAGTCACTACGGCCTCGACTGAGGAATTAGCGGCAGAGGGATCAGTAAGGCCTTTGCTGTGTGCGTTCATTAAGATAGGTAGAGGGACTTGATGCTAGTCTAACCTCATAGCCCAATTCTGTATATTAATTACCAGAATAAGAATTCTATATAATATAAATCAGAAACATTTGTGTTGTGAATAACTGCATCAACTGAGTGGCACAGTCTCTCCAGGGCTTACAGACAGTGCCTGCCTTCAGTGGTGGCTGGCCGTGAAAAAACTCTCCAGGCTTTGGTGGGGTTTGAACTCCCGACCTCCCGCTCTAGAATCCTGCACGCTGTCACTAGTACCACAGAGGCTGATTTAAAGCTGTATCTTCAGCTACCATTGGTAAAAAACTATTTTCTACATTTTTTTTGATGTCTAAACATGTGAAATATACTTATATTACATTCTTGGTACATTTTTGATACATTTACTGAGTCTAAGAACTAAAGATGCAGGGTTATTATCATGCCAGGATCTTTTTTTATTCCCATCCTGATGGGAGGGAGTGAGAGCGCAGATGCCATGTTAGATCAGAATATAATTCTTTGGTTAGAAGATGTAGTTAAAACTCAAGCTGCCGTTTGTTTATGTTTATTCAATATCAGCGTAAATAGACAGAACTAACCACAGTTATGTATTTCCGATTTCTTCACGGAGTTGGAGACGGGAGGAATCCTGAGGGGTCGGAGCGCAGCCGGAAATGAGGTGAAGAACGACATAGCGTCATGGCATGACGTGTTACTAAGACAAAGCTGGCCTACTTTCCCCTCTTACCAATGAAAATGCATAAGGATAAACTGGGTCATCTGTTTCTTCCCTAGGGAGGAATGAAACATATTTCTTCCCGCTTGCTCGCATATAACAAGCCTATACTAAGTCTATGGACACTTTAGTCTCGAATTGTTGAGATTTGGTGGTATGCTATGGACGAGTGGTGTAACGTGGTCGTCATGCACTGGTGAACACGAGCGGGAGCGTGCGCTAAGTGTGTGTGGGTTTAGCCCAGTCCATTTTGGGTGGTGACCGAGGGGTGGCCGTTGTACCATGAATTGGAGGGTAACTGACGCAGCGAACTGAGAGTGAATTGTTATTGTTGTTTTTCAATTTGGAAGTGATGGTGAATCCCAACAATTCGAGACTAAAGCAATTAGATCCTGAAGTTGTAGTGGGGGTTCGTTGTCTGTTTGCCCGGGACCCCCTCCGAGGCATAGCCGAGGTGGGGGTCCCTAAGCAAACAGACAACGAACCCCCACTACAACTTCAGGTTCTAATCGCCCACTGTTCGAGAGGTGAAATAAAATACAGTGCTTATACAGTATAATATTGTTCAATGTAAAAGTAGGTACAATTGTAGGAGTACATGGTAAAAGTGATTGAACAGAGTTTGTGCAAAAGATGATTTGTGGATGGATTTTTTTTATAAGGATGGTGGGTGGGTGGCTGTTTACTGTTAGGACACAGTCGCCTGAATGGTAGTTCCAAAGCTGTGGTTTAACAAGTCGACTCTGGTCACCTGTTCTCACTTGATTGGCAGGTGTGTTCGAGTATCGCAGTCTGTTCTTGCTTGTTCAGATTAAATAACCTGTAATTTTAACAATTACCACCAATTAAAACTCAAGCTGCCGTTTGTTTGTGTTTATTCAATATCGGCGTAAAATAGTGCCAAGATTTATTGTAGAATATTTGTTGATTGCAGCTTCTTTATTTGATTTAGGTAAATACTGATCGACTTTGAGGTCCACATTCCTTGTGATCTGATTCCATCCACATGTGAGCTCCCGACCTTCTAAGTCACGGGTGGGACAGTGATCCCTGTAACATGCGTTACCTCATCACATATGGCGAATGCAATTAAAAGTGGTCATTGTTTACAACACTTAACAGCCATGAATTCCCACATAATTTTGCTTTACAGGCATCGTTTGCAAATTGTATTTCTGCTTTACAGGCATCAGCAATTTACTTTACGGGGATCACCCATGAAAATAAAAACAGCTTTTACACATTTTCTACTTGCATATAGCTTAAGTTAAAGTAAGTGCATTTTTCCTTGGTGTATTATGCCTCAAAGAACATATAAAATACTGACACATATGGATGGAAAAGGTGCTAAAACTGACCAAACATTTGTTAATGGGAGCCTCATTATTGCCATATGTGATGAGGTTAAGCGCGTTACGGGGATCAGCATCTCTCCGTGTAATAAATGTGTGCTAAATGTGTGACACTGCTTTGGTTAGAAATCGTCTCTCATAGTCTCCAACTTGGAAATGATACCATCACCCAAGTAAAGCAATATAAATATCTGGGACTCATCATTGATGAGAAACTGACTTTTACTGACCATGCCACCAATGTTATAAACAAAGTCAAATGGAAGGTAAACTCATTACGAAAATCTGCCTATGTCCTAAATAAGAAAATTAAAACTGATATAGTCAAAATGCTGATTATACCTGTTATCGAATCAGGTGACATTTTCTATCAGTCAACAAATAAAAAGCTCCTTGGTAGACTTCATACTCTCTTGAATACAGCAATCCGATATATATTCAAGTTGCAGAAGAGGGAAAATGTGGAGAAAAGATACTCAGAAATCAATATTCTAAATAATATAATGAGAAAAGGACACAGCTACACACTCTTGAGGCTGCCTTTTACTTGTCCAAAAATAGAGAAAACCTTGATTTAAGATCAATTTCAACCAGGAGTCATGCACATGACAGAAAAATATTCAAAATCAAAACTCTGGCCCTATATATAGGGCCAGTACCATGAAGCAATTGCTTTACTTGTCAATTCAACTTGTATTGTACAGTTAGTCTGGCCGCTGTAAAGGGCAAGGACATTGAAGCACTTTCTTCACTTATCAAAGTTATTTCCCACTTTTTTGATTTGTTAATATCAGGTTTCTGCACCGATATTAAGGCCTTATATATACATTCTTTGAGACGGAAAGTCATGTGATTGCAGGTGGCGCTGCAAACCAGGGGTTGACTTTTGAGCGATATTGGATGCATGTCCCATAGAGCTCTATAGTACAATTTTGAGATTTAACCCCCAAAAAATGAAGAAAACATTCGTCAAATATTAATTTCTTTCATTGACGCAAAGTTTGATAGTGTAAGTATCACATGTATTGAGAGCAAAACAATTTTTCATTGTTATCATGTAGAAACAGGAGTGTAAACTTTGGGAATTTAATATGGGAACGGATAGGGGGAGCGTTAGATATGTGATGCGTTTCAGGAAAATGAGTCATAAGTCGAAAAATTGATATTTTTCAAAGTGTTTTTTCCACAAGATATCTTTATCGAAATGCTCTGACTTTAGAGGGTTTAGCACTTATAGTCCTATAAATCCATGTAACAAATTTCGGGACATTGTATTAAATTTATCAATTTAAAATGTTAACAGACCAGCATGATAGACCAATTTAAATTATATTGGTACATGTTTGGAGTGTTGTATTAAAATACCCATCACCTGCGCCGTGCTCTCACAATCCATAGTCTCAAAATCCATAGTTTGTGACTTATGATGCATTTTCCTAAAACGGATCTCACGATTTGTTTTATGCATAAAAATGCGACGTAATTCACACAAAAGATTCGGATATGGTTACGTAATTGAGATAGTTTGGTTGTGGAACCTCTCTAATACACTTTAAAGATTCTCAGTCTTTTAGCTCTTGACAAAAAAAGCTGCTGCCCAGACCCGGGATTGAACCGGGGACCTTTAGATCTTCAGTCTAACGCTCTCCCAACTGAGCTATCGAGGCAGAGATACAGGTAAGAGTGTTAGCGTTGGGTGATTGCACAACACCTGTATTGCGACATACCTATACGCACTATTACAGATAGATGTTGGTAGTTCTCAATGTTCCTTATGTGTTAACCTACTCACTCATAGCCTCATTGAAATTAGATTGCGGGGAAGAAACTGAGGGAACCAACAACACAAAGTCTGATGAAAATAGATTAACTGCAGTCTAATCCCTCAGAGTTTCCCCTTTGTCAGACGTACATGGGTCAGATTTTCGGAAAATGTACAATTTGTCTTCAGCAATCCTTTCAAATAACACAGAATTAAGACAATAATGAGGTCCAAAATACAGTTTAACACAACTGAATAGATTGTTTGAATCAATGCGATACCAAATATACTCAGATATACACAGTTTTGACCATTTTTCAGTCTAATTTAGCAGAATTTACTAAATGTGTACAGCTGCTAATTGTACGTTTTCTGAAAATCTGACCCATAAGTCCGGGTTATCTGAAAGTATTGGTGACGGCAGGCGATGAATGTTACACTTCTATATAAGTTAAACATAATCACCAGATTACATCGATAAAGCCATACCTGCCCACTCTTACACCAATTAAAGTTGTGCAACCACCTGTTAGCTGGATTTCAATAATTAACTAAGCTGGCTAATTGCTGTGTGCTTGTATATGGGTCAAGTTTTCAGAAAATGTACAATTCGCCTTCACCAATCCTCTCAAATAACCCACATTTAAAACAAAAATTAGCTTCAAAATGCAGTTTAACATAACAGAACTGATACTTCAAATCAATGCGATACCAGATATGCTCAGATATACCCGGTATTCTTCATTTTCAGCCTAATTTAGGAGAATTTCCAAAATGTGTAGAGCTGCCAATTGTACATTTTCTGAAAATCTGACCCATATATAGGTGACAGTAAGGTATTTGGTGAAGCCAACATACCGGGCGATAATACATGTATATCGTACCGGGCGATAATACAGGTATATCTCCATACACCTTGAGTACCGGCATCAGGACGGCAGAAATGTACAATCGCCATTTATCACATTTTATTGAATTAAGCTAAACATTGATGAATACTAGGTTTATCCGAGTATAGTTGCTATCCTAAAAAGGTTTTGATTATATTTAACCCTATTTGGCACATTCTTTTTGTCTTACATTTGGGTTATTTGAGAGGATTGGTGAAGGCGAATGGTTTCTTAGATATATCGTACAACTGCAATAAGAGTTGGATGGAATCCGTGTTTGATGCACGGCGGTAATTCATCTGCCCGTCATCACTAGATATCATCGTAGGAGTTTATTTGATTACTTAGACACTTAGAAATTCTAAAACCATCTTTCATGCCAATGCGGTGAAATAGATTATGTACAATAAGATTGAAACAGAAGGAGAAGGAACTCATATGTTACTGATATTATATAAGTTGTTCACTGCAGTTGTAACCGTTTTTTCTAATATCGAATCAATCATAAACAGAGAAGATCAATGTATATTGAGATCTTATCGAAATAACAAAATATTTGCAGGACTTTATAGGCTGGAAAAGTTTCCATCGAACCTTGCAAAGAAGTTAGATAACCCTTCGGGGTAATATATTATTTTAACCCTTGTCAAATATCTGTTCATAACTATATTACAAAAGGTTTAAGTCGAAATGCTTTAGAAATCAACGCAACGGGAATTATAACACGAAGGCAGTTTAACTTCGACCATATCATGAAGTAAACAGGCTTAAGAAACCACACAAAAAACACAAAAAAATTTAACAAATTTTCAATAAAAAATGAATCAAACAATCAGGTTTAGCATTGTATACACCGAGAGGGCAGGATATGTGGAATAAAACTTGTCAAACAAACTCCCAAAAAACAAAACAATTGTACATTTTCTGACAACATCAGCCTATTAATACAGCCAGAGCGACTGCAGGTGAAGCGGTTTGGTGACCACTATGTCTTGTGGTGGCTTGAGCAGGAGCAGGAGCAGGAGGAGGGAGTGGGTGTGTACAGAGATTAATAACGCAGCATTCGGGAGAAGAGATGACACAGAAGAGAGAAGCTAATACCATAAAGCACACGAAACAAGTCTTGGAAGAGTGAGGTGGAGAAAGAAAGGATTCTAAATACGAGTAATAGTTTGGATAAGCAGAAGAAGCTTGGATAAACAGAAAAGAAGAAAGAAAGGTAGAGAAAGGGAGGGTTATACAAGAGAATACTGAAACAAGTCTTGGAAGCCTGAGGCGGAGAAAGGGAGGGTTATACGAGAGGATACTTTAAGAAGTTTGGATAAACAGAGAAG
This sequence comes from Sthenelais limicola, assembly GCA_942159475.1. Lineage (NCBI taxonomy): Eukaryota > Metazoa > Annelida > Polychaeta > Phyllodocida > Sigalionidae > Sthenelais > Sthenelais limicola. The sequence continues at coordinate 4,162,479 of OW804095.1, read as the reverse complement.
AAGAAAGGGCAGAGAAAAGTCGTTTAGAGGTCAAGGAAAGGACACTTTATAAGCATAGACTAGGAGTGGGCACTTTGATAAGTTCGGATAAACAGAGAAGTGGACAGAAAAAAGAGAAGACAGACGAGAAGAAGTAGTCTAGAGGTCGAGGAAAGGTCAATAAGGATATAACACGAGCGGACAAGAAGACAGGAGAGAATAGAGAGGACGGAAGAGTAAGAGTAAGAGTAAGATAGTGCAAGTTGTTAGGACGGATGTAGACAAGAGAAGGACCGTCTAGCAAGAGAGCAAATAAGGGATAAAGGAGCTACAAAAGATATATCATATTGAGAGAGGAAAGTGTGTGGGGAGAGAGTAAAAAGAGAAAGGATAGAAACAGAGAGATAGGAAAGAGAGAGGTAACGAGGAGAGAGAGAGCGAGAGAGAGAGAGAGAAGAAGGAAAAAGAGAGAGGAAGACAGAAAGAAAGACAGAAAGAAAGAAAGACAAGGGAAGAGTGCGGGAGAGAAAAGAGAATAGAACTAGAGTCAAGAGAGAGAGATCGGGGAGAGAGAGATCGGGGAGAGAAAGAGAGAGAGAGGGGAGGAGGAGAGAGACATACACATTTTTATTCCGAATTCTGTTCATACATACAATATTATATTACAATACATCGTACATATTGAATAACAATAATCTGGAATTGGGCTTTAATAATCATCTGCAATCAGGTCTTCCACACCGCCCAAGACATCAGCCTGGAGAGACAATAAGAGATCTATACACCACACCCTGTACCTTGGACTCTAACAGTGTAAGCACGACCTTACATCCACTAATATAAGGTAACATATTTACTCTATCATCTTCTCTACCGTTTATTCAACACTTATCAATACTGTATACTTACTGTAGTCCATTTCTCACTCAGTACAACGATATATGGGTCAGATTTTCAGAAAATGCACAATTGGCAGCTCTACACATTTAGGAACATCTTCTAAACTAGGCTGAAAAATGAAGAATACCTGGTATATCTGAGTATATTTTGTTTTGTTTTTTAAAATATTTTTATTTCTTTATCCTGCCATCTCGGCTTTTACATTTCTAAGACTTTGGTTTCCTTGCGGCGATATTTTTCCTGAAAAGAGAAAATATACAAGAAACCTGCTACGAATGACAGATATATAGCTACCTATGTTGTCGGATATTTTCACGACTTTTGCATTTGTATGGTGGCTTATTTTGAGACATTGTTAGCAGCGGAGATTTTATTTTTGTTTTTATTTTAAGAGTTCTATTTGCTCTTCTATATCCGCTTTTAGCCTTCGCCACATTGCTTTTTCTTCTTTACTATTTGGTATTGCATTGATTTGAAGTATCAGTTCTGTTATGTTAAACTGCATTTTGAAGCTCATTTTTGTCTTAAATATGGGTTATTTGAGAGGATTGGTGAAGGTGAATTGTACATTTTCTGAAGATCTGACCCATATGTTGTGTTAAAGGAGCATACTCAGCTATTAGTTGCATGGGTCAGATTTTCAGAAAATGTACAATTGGCAGCTGTACACATTTAGTAAATTCTCCTAAATTATGCTGCAATTTGGTCAATACTAGGTAAATCCGAGTATATTTGGCATTGCATCAATTCTAGCAATCTGTTAGGTTGGGTTGAACTGTATTTGAACTTTATTTTCGTCTGAAATTTGGGTTATTTGAGAGGAAGGGTGAGGGTAAATTGTACATTTTCCGAAAATCTGACCCATATATATATAACAATTTTTATTCAGTATTACAGCTTACATTCTGTTGTCATATCATCCTATCACTGAATTGGACGCTATATTCTGCATGGCAGATCTACCGCACATTCCAACACCAATTTCTTATTCTTAATTGTTTGAGTTTAGTTCATGTTCAATCTTCTTTCTTTGTGAGTCTCGATTTTCAAGAGCAGAAGTTCATGTGTGACCTTCCTTGTATGGTCTTATCTTCGCTGATAATGTGTTAAACATTACCAAGAGTCCTGGGCCCTGTTGTATAAGCTAAGCAAGGACTTTTTTCTGTAGGAATTTTTTCCCTCCCTACATTCATTCCTACATAAAATTCCCAGCTCGTAGGAATATTCCTTGCTGTAAAAGTGTGGGTCAGCAAGGTAGAAGGTTAATAGGATGCATAGGATTCACTCATTTCTTGGGTTTAAAGATTAATATAACGCATTTCCTTCAATTTGAAGTGGTAAAGTGAGTAAAATAGTAGATACTTGAAACTGTATGGGACTGAAGGAATTCCCTCAGTTTTCCTTGCTTAGCAGCTGGGAAGGAATGGTTCAGGGAAGGAATAGCCTATACTTTCAATGCTTTTTAGCATAGGAATTTCCGAACGAAGTAAAGGAAAAAAACCTAGGAATTCCCACAAAAAAATTCCTTCCTTAGCTTATACAACAGGGCCCTGTTTACCATAGAGTATTGGGAATTGTTTTTATTTCCTTTGTTGATAAATTACTCAAATGTATTAAAATTACTCAAATCTGATTGACTATTTCTATGTCCATACCACCATACCACCATTTTACCCCTCAATAGTCATTATTTCATGTCAAGTTCCATTGGTTAAAATTTTAGAGAAATCCATCAGTTTTGAAAATCAGTACTGAGTCACCTTAAAGCGGTTCAATTAAGTGGTTACATGATAAAGCAAAGATCAAATTTTCCTTAAAGTGTTGCGAGAATATGTTATAGAAGAAGTGGTGTAAGGTCTGCTCGTGCGAATACAAATTTTAGACCATTTGAAAATGTAGAATGATATTGTTGAAAACCTTATATGACTGTCAAGATGTTTCACAACGCGCCGTTGTTGGTTTTTATACGTCTATGTATCATTATTTTATTGTCTAATTGCTTAAAGATAAATAATCTTTTGTTTGTGATAAACATCTACACTAATTAATTCGTAGAAACTTTGTTAAATTAGAATCAGCAAACTCTGTTTAAAACAACTATCTTTACGAAAAAGACATTATTTTCAGTTACTGGTTAGTGGAAGATGGTTTCTAAAAGACATTTTTTAAAAGAAAGTTACCACCCCCTACCTAGTTTTTAGCTAGATAAATCGGAAACACACCAATTATTTTTGGTTCTAAGTAGCGCTTTAACCAACTTCACTCAAAAGATCCAAATATGTAATATGTGAAAGCTCAGATAGCAATATCCAAATAGCCAAAGATAGACAAATCTTCATATAACATTTAGTTCAGAATGGATAAATGAAATTTCCGATCGTCTTAGGGGCAGAAAAAAACGGGACTATTTTCAATACTATGCTAATACAGTGTCAATTATATTGGTCACTCTGTGAGCGGCATATTGTTATTATAATAGAGAGATTTAGCAACCACAACGCACCAACACAACACTAACGCATCCACTAACTACTAGTACATTGTTACCGTTGTGGGGATATATCAAGAGGCCTGCAAAGCAGATGCCCTCGGCCTAGCGCCTCTTGAGATATCCCCACAGCAGTAATAATGTACAAACCATGGAATAAAGTATTGTTGGGATAATAATGGGTCATTACCACATTTCGAGGTAGGTTTTTGATTGCTCTGACGTATTGTTATTCTATTATCTGCTCATGGCCAAATCAGGGAATAAAGTATTGTTGGGAGGAAGTGTCGATTTTTTTTTAAAAAAAACCGTTTTATTTTTCCACAATTTCACAATTGTGATACTTTTCAAGTAAAGAAAACAAAACTTATTTGATAACGATACATCAAAATATCGCACCTCAGTTTTAAATATCACCCCAGGTTATCTATACGTCTCGTACGACCTACAAAGCTTTATATAATACAAATTCTGTCTCGTCTAATTCTTTTGTGTGTTTTAGGCCAACAATAAAAACAACAATAGTACACACATGTATACAGGTAGCAATAGCCCGCAGGATATAAAGACCAGATCATTGCCCCATATTGAGGTAGGTTTTTGAATGCCCTGCTACTAATGGGATATTATTAGGCTATTATGGAGATGTTTAGAAACAGTTTAGAGAGGTTGATTTCAAGTGTTGATTTGTTGCCAGAATTAGGCTACTACTTGCCAGCCGTTAGGTGCTTCTCACCCGATGTGCATGAGTGCATTTCTGACCTAGCTTGGACCTGGTAATTTTGACCTGGAAATTTTGACCTGATTCTGACCTGGTGCTTTATATATTACTAGTGGAAAACGTAACATGTGTCATAACTTGATTTTACAATGCTCTATCGACCTGATTTATAAATGCAGTTCTGATGTGCTCAGAGATGCACTACTGACCAGGTTATAATTTGCAGATCTGGAAGTATTTAGGCTGAAAGATTCTTCCCAGAAGTATATAGCCCCATCCAATCCCCATCAGCCTATAATGCACTTGCCAATTGCTACCCCACCCCCACCCCAGGGGTAAGGGGGGAATGGTAGGGGGATGTCTAAGAAGACATGCCCTCACCCAGGAAGGGATTTCCCTTAGTTTAGCAAAGTATCGAGGACATTCTCCTGGGCGAGGATAGTCTATCAAGGTTTATATTTTTTATAATTTTTATGTGCAATAATAGTACCAAAAATGAGTCTGATAGGGTCGGGGAATTAACACAAATTTCTTGCCCTTGGGGGTCAGGGATTTCATCATATTCCCCAAAATACCCAGGACATTCCCCCATACCCCGGGGGTAGGCAATTTAAACAGAGAGCAGCTGGTGTATACAATGGGCATACTTGATACTGTATGGAGATATATATATATAAGTATTTTTATTTCTCTTTATACAAGTACATCAATCAAAGGTTTTTAGAGAAAAAAGGTCCTCAAGTCAAACAATTTTGGTCTTCCCATGAGGCCATGGCATATTGCTACAATTACATTTACTACAACACCATTTATATCAGATATGCATTAACATTAATATAATAATTATAACATACATCATACAGTTTAACACAGTATAATAATAATCAATACAGGGTTTATTTCCCCGAAACAGTCCTAAAAACTTTTTTGAAGTCGCATTTTATGCTTACTTAAACTTACATGGATGCTCACATTTATTTTCCGCCATATTTATGGCTTTCTATGTACCATGTATTGAGATTATGATAGGATGTAACAAGGCTGGCATCTGACTTATGGTATACACTGATTTGCATGCACAATGAGCTTCACTTGACTGGGAGAAGTAAACATTAGAATAGAATAAACTAGGTCACAGTGACCTCCCATTGGATTAAGCCTGATGCTCGGACACAACCAATCACGTTTGCTCACACAACTCACATATGAGGATTGAACAAGTAAATTTTGCTGTTCTCATAATATGTATGTATATAAACTTTATTTCCAGTTGTACAGATACATAGTAATAATAATGCAATCTCCAGAAAAAGGGATAAAGAAAGATAGACAATCAATTCACAACTTGCTGTGCTGACACAGGTTTTCCTAGTCTCCCTGTCCTTTTGGAGGGATGTTTGGTGTTTTGTTAAGTTTTCAGTTATTGTTGCCCTGATTCCAGACTCATAATTTTGAGTCAAGAGATACTATTATTTTACATTACATACTTTTAATGTAAAATAATAATATCTCTTGACTCAAGATTATGATATTGTGAGAATAAACTATTTCAAAATTAATGGCAGCGGCTTCTCGTGACATCCCTGGTTGAAGAAAACTTGTGGGCATCGTGTACAGTTGGTCAGAAACCAACCTCGTTACATCCTATCATAAGCTTCTATTTGTTGCATAAAATGAAACAGCTTGGAGGAACCCTGCATTTATCTAGTGTGTCCATAATAGTTTTCTCTCATATTCCCAAATAAAAAAATAATAGAATATTTGGGTGACATCCCCCTAGGTTAGTGGGAATGAATTCTTTGTGCATATGTTTCTGTGTCTCTGTGGTGTAACTCAATCTGCCGGCTGTTAGAGCTGCGTCCCACCAGCATGCATCATCCATCATTTCTTACAGAGATTTTAATCAAATAGTTCAGGCTTTTACTGACGTGACGTGCTAATGTATTTTAAAAGTATGGAAAAAGAACATGTGGCCGTTAACTCATAGAAATTGTTATTCATTTCTATGAGGAAGAACAACCTTACTGTTAGTTGCCCTAGTTGCCTTCCCCCATGTATAAGTGGGTCAGATCTTCAGAAAATGTACAATTCACTTTCACAAATTCTCTGAAATAACCCAAATTTCAGACGAAAATAAACTTTAAAATACAGTTCAACCTAACCAAACAGAATGCTAGAATCAATGCAATCCCGAATATACTGGAATTTACCTAGTATTGACCAAATTGCAGCCTAATTTAGCAGAATTTACTAAATGTATACAGCTGCCAATTGTACATTTTCTGAAAATCTGACCCAAGTATAGGTCAAGCGACTTTCTAACCTAACAAGTTAGTTCTGAATTCTACCGATGGTGACGCGACTCCATCCGAAACGGTCTATATGATGCCCACAAGGTGTCCACCTATACATCGGCTCACATTTCTATTCCCTCCCGCTTTTCTTAGCATTGAAAAATAGCATGACTGATTCTGTATTTAAGCCTGTGGTTGAGTTTTTATTTCTGAACCCGAATCATGGATTTTTAGCGGAATTGCTCATATAATAAGTCTATAAACTAACCGATTCAGAAGATAGGATCAGATAGGATAAATAATAAGTAGAAATGGTTTTTAAAAAAGTAAGCGCGGGGAGGTATGGTATTGGCATAATCCAAGTAGTCATTCCATTTCCGATGAACAATGGGGAAGACTTATAAAAGGAGATCGGTGGGAGAAGTTGAAAAGTTATAATTATTTGGTTAATATGGAGGTATACATGATTTAGTTAGTGTGTAGCCTGGGCTTCTATCACTGTGAGGGTGTGACAGCTACGGCAGTGAATGATTATATTGATATATTGGCACCTGTTGTGGCTTCATTGTCTTGTATAATTTGATGGTAATTATGTGCGTGGATTTGGTTCGGAATATTATCTGTGATGGAACTGTTAAGAATTATTTTGCTGTAGAAATGAATATATGAAATAAACACAATATAACTTATTTTAAAATGCAAATCGTTACTTGATGGAAAGAGGGGAGATGCTAATTTCATATCTCAGAAGAGCAAGCAGATACACAATATACAATATTGTGTATTAACGCATATTTGATGTGTTGGATTTTGTGATATCATATATATATATATAAATGCTTTTATTTCCTCAGTAAACAGTTACAATAGACAGGAAAATGGATAATATTCTTTCTGTGCCCTCACAGCTCTTCCAAGAAACCCAGAGTTACTTTTACTTTTATTGATAGAAACTACTAACTACTATGTCCCCATAACACTACGATTGACATACCTTGGTACATCGTTTTCTACTAGAATATAACAACAATTAAATAGAATATCAGCACCTCTAAATGTTCACTCGGTTCATCATCTACACTATAACCTCTTACTTTTACATAGTTTGTCCAGCTTCATTATGTTTTCGGTACAATCATCCTCGGTACTTATTTTGTACTTTTGTTATTCGGTAAAAGATACAAAATTTCATCATAATAGGGGATTTGCATGTCTCATTGCGCATGTCTACTGCAGTGCATGCTGGGATAGATTGTATTGAAATCTAACATACAAATATTTAGGAACATTTTTATAAAAGATTGCAAGAATGTTTTCACCAATATCGGAGTTTGTATAAATGAGCTGTGGAAACCAAATGCATGAAGGGAAAGATGGGGACTGTAAAACACATAGATTTTGACATTAGAGCATTAATATTTCATTAGTCCCATAATTCCACACAAATGAAGATTCAAAATGGCGACAATGCAAATATCCTATTTAAAAAATGGGATCAAGCTGATCCTAATGAGAGTAAACAGTAGGATGTTTAATAAATATTTCTATATTTTAAGTTTATATTTTTTAGTTTTGCGAAAGAAATTGCTATATTTTTTGGTGGATATTTACTCGTTAATACCTACATATACACTATACAATGACCTTAGAAATGCATGGATATTTTTAGTACATTGTCCTGAGATTTGGTACAGGTCTTCATGCTACAAAAGGCCTGAAAAGTGAAAACATTCCCACGAATACATCTTGTGAATACATGACTTTGAAAAATAGCAATTTTGTGACTTGTGACTCAATTTTCTGTAACACATCCCACATTTCAACAGGGCATTCTGGTGCACATTTAATAGGGAGGTTGCGCAACTGCAACGCTAAACAAAAATGCTAATGCTAACGTAGAAAAATTAACATACGTTCTTTGCTGTCATAAGAGCTTGCACAGGGCATATGTTACATGTTAACATTGATTATGGACAGCACCTAATCTCCCTCCCCTGTAGGGGCTGACTATAAGTGGAGGCTCCACTGTATAGATGTGTCCCGAGTTACCATATGAGGGGCTTGAGAGGGTGCTCCCAGTGCAGATTAAGAGCCGCAGGGAGGCCACATATGGTGGGGGTATCTACCGCAACCCTTGGCCGTCACTCCGGGCATGCCTTGGGCATCTTCCCCTGTCCCCCACACTCTGCATGACGGCCATCATGGCCGACGCACAGTTTACACAGAGTGGAGGTTGTTTTTGTTTTTGCTCACAATTTTCTATGATGATAATAATGAATGTGGGTGTTCAGCTGCTGGATGCACATCCTTAAAGTGGTCTTGAATACAATTTAGTGAACCTACTAGGTGTAAAGTCTTTTTGCCTCATTTATTCAGTCCAAATCTTTCTCTCCCTTGTTTTCTGTATTTTGCGAACTCAATGGATACTTATCCAATCTGTTGTTTTCCTGGAGCATGCATGACAACCAGTGACAGCACAATTAAAGTGCATCCTTTCCTCTTCAATATCCTTTAGTTTGGTGGTGATCTAAGCTATATTACTTCTCTTAAATTAAAAATTAAAAGATATGTACTCCCAGCCCCTACTGAGAGCTATGGGGTGGAAGTAAACAAACCATGGAAGTGGCCTACCTTCCTGCTAAAATCTCCCATGGTGCATTGCGCTGGCTTCCCTGGGCCCATAGTCACTCCCAAACCCAGGCTACCCCTATTGTTTGTATCTGTTCTCATGGCTCGCTCTTGCTTCACTTATTTGTGATGTGTTTCAGGAAAATGAGTCATAAGTCGCAAAAATTAGATTTTGAGATATCACCATATTTGAAAAGATGAGATCAAGCCGATTCCAATGATATAAACAGTCTATCAAATAATCTAATAATTATAGTAAATAATCTAATAATTATTTCTAGATTTTAAGTTGGATATTTTCGTTTTTGAAAAAAAAGTTTCCAATATTTCTGGGGGTCAAAAAACAGTAAAGTAACTAAATATAGTCCATATGAGGACCTTCAAAAAGAAAGGAGATATTACATAGATTGTTCTTATATTTGATACATCAATCGATATAGCCATAGGTAATCAGCTCACCAAAAATTAGAACATTCCAATAATGTGATCTTGTGAAAAAAACGTTTAGAAAAATATCAATTTTGCGACTTATGACTCATTTTCCTGAAACACATCACATTTATAGTGTGCATTTCTTTTGCTCTTCACCCGCTTTTATATTTAGCGCAATAGAAGCACAGAGTGATTCTACTGGTGTGCTTGTTTCCTTATGGAATCAATGGCAAGATTGTTGGTCTGCTCTCAGTGCGCTATTGAACCACTACTTAAACAGGCAGAAAGAGCGTTATGTTGTTGCACTTATGTTGTTGCACTTATGTTGTTGCACTTATGTTGTTGCACTTATGTTGTTGCACTTATGTTGTTGCACTTATGTTGTTGCACTTATGTTGTTGCACTTATGTTGTTGCACTTATGTTGTTGCACTTATGTTGTTGCACTTATGTTGTTGCACTTATGTTGTTGCATAGGACACTGTCCCGGGTGTGTGTTTTTAATTTAGTCGTATTGTTGAATTACCATGTAATTAATGATAATTGTACACTGGTTATTCCTGTGAAACTGATGATTATTTTTGTAACTGTATTTTTCTATGAATTTTCTAACATTTTCTATCTTCTTAAATCAGCTTTTCTGTGAATAGTGCAGACTCTGCATAATGTCTTGCTGAATAAAAATCTTAAAGCAAAACAAACTCCAATCAGACACATAGAGTGCATAGAAAGTACAGTAGACAATTCCATTGCACCGCTCTGGTTTTGCTGTGTCTTCACTTGTTAGGTGCTCGGGAAATTAAAAGGAGCAGACCATGAGCAGACTAAAAGAGCAATCCAGTGGAATTGCAGCCTAATGTGAGGCTTCCACTGTATTTAGAAATAACTACTTCAGAGGTGTGAAGTATGCACACAATAGGGCACAGATGTGGTCCATAGTTATACAATGAAGAGCAGCTCAAACTATACACAATGAAGGGCGTGGCATAGGACTCCTCCTCAGTTAAAATGCTTTTGGTGTTTCTAATTAATCATTCTGACAAACAAAAGCCAATTGTTTCATGATTTCTAATGCAATAATATGTAAACTTTGTTAGTGAGACAATTCCTTGCTTACATCCTGTCATTAATGTTAATCACAACCTCATTACATGAATTACAATGAATTCCTGGCAGGAAGTCTGTATATTTCCGTTTCCTCAAGTTGTGTGTTCTTTGGTTTAATTCTTAATTATTGTTAGCCAGCCAGTGTCTGACTGCCCTGTGGTTCATGCATGTGCACTGGCCTGACTGCCCTCTGTTTCTCCTCCATTGGCCTGACTGCCCTCTGTTTCTCCTCCATTGGCCTGACTGCCCTCTGTTTCTCCTCCCCTGGCCTGACTGCCCTCTGTTTCTCCTCCACTGGTCTGACTGCCCTCTGTTTCTCCTGCACTGGCCTGACTGCCCTCTGTTTCTCCTGCACTGGCCTGACTGCCCTCTGTTTCTCCTCCATTGGCCTGACTGCCCTCTGTTTCTCCTCCCCTGGCCTGACTGCCCTCTGTTTCTCCTGCACTGGTCTGACTGCCCTGTGTTTCTCCTGCACTGGCCTGACTGCCCTCTGTTTCTCCTGCACTGGCCTGACTGCCCTCTGTTTCTCCTGCACTGGCCTGACTGCCCTGTGTTTCTCCTGCACTGGTCTGACTGCCCTCTGTTTCTCCTCCACTGGCCTGACTGCCCGGTGTTTCTCCTGCACTGGCCTGACTGCCCTGTGTTTCTCCTGCACTGGCCTGACTGCTCTGTGTTTCTCCTCCATTGGCCTGACTGCCCTGTGTTTCTCCTCCACTGGTCTGACTGCCCTCTGTTTCTCCTGCACTGGCCTGACTGCCCTGTGTTTCTCCTCCACTGGTCTGACTGCCCTCTGTTTCTCCTGCACTTGCCTGACTGCCCTGTGGTTCATGCATGCATGTGGCCTGACTGCTCTGTGTTTCTCCTGCACTGGCCTGACTGCCCTTTGTTTCTCCTGCACTGGACTGACTGCCCTTTGTTTCTCCTGCACTTGCCTGACTGCCCTCTGTTTCTCTTGCACTGGCCTGACTGCCCTGTGTTTCTCCTGCACTGGCCTGACTGCCCTGTGGTTCATGCATGTGCATGTGCACTGGCCTGACTGCCCTGTGTTTCTCCTGCACTGACCTGACTGCCCTGTGTTTCTCCTGCATTGGCCTGACTGCCCTCTGTTTCTCCTCCATTGGCCTGACTGCCCTCTGTTTCTCCTCCATCGACCTGACTGCCCTCTGTTTCTCCTCCACTGGCCTGACTGCCCCCTGTTTCTCCACCACTGACCTGACTGCCCTGTGTTTCTCCTGCACTAGCCTGACTGCCCTCTGTTTCTCCTGCATTGGCCTGACTGCCCTGTGTTTCTCCTCCATTGGCCTGACTGCCCTGTTTTTCTCCTGCACTGGCCTGACTGCCCTGTGTTTCTCCTCCATTGGCCTGACTGCCCTGTTTTTCTCCTGCACCGGCCAGACTATGCTCCAGTTGATACAAACTGCACCTCCAGCTAAACAAGTCAGTCACCTTATTTATTTTGCTCTTTCACAGGCTTAATTAGGCAAAATGCTGGATGACAACGATACCCTGACAACCACCACCTCTTACTCAACCTCCACTCTACTAGACATCCTATGTGATGGCATTTCAAGCCTTAGTCATTGTAACAACACCAGCAACAACCTATCAGTAACAACAGAAGCAACAAGTATACTGTTACTCAACACCACCTTCAGCAATGCAACAACAGGCCTGCTACAACAAGAGGACATGAAGCTGGGTGTTCAGGGTCTGGCTATCTACTTCACTGCCCGCTTGTTGTGCACGCTGCTCTCCTTCTTTGGCAACACCCTCACCATCGGGGTCATCTACAAGTTTGAGTTTCTCCACACAAACACTCATTACTTCATCTGCAGTCTGGCGTGTGCTGATCTCTTAGGCTCTGCTGTTACTCCTTTTGTCATTTGGCATCATTTAATGCCCACCAGTAAATATTTCGTACCAGTTTGCATTCTAGAGAAAACTTTTAACTGCATCTCAACTGGAATGAATTTATTCAGTGTGCTTTACATAGCTGTAGATAGGTATATCTATATAATGTATCCTCTCAGGTATTACTCTATTCTGACGTCTCAGAAAGCCTTTACAATGATAATTCTCACGTGGATTATTGGCAGCCTTGAAATAACTGGATTGATTGTATTTGGACATACACTGACCATCGGTCAAACCTGTAAATTTGGTGTATTTTTACCAGGCTATATATATGAATATTGCCTGTTACCTCAGGTTGGTGCCCTTATGATATTAACCATCATAATCCATACATGTATTTGTATTATTGCTTATAAACAAGGGAAGAAGATTAAGTCCTTGAACATGCCATACGATACCATAGAAGCATCTAGTAATCGCAAGCAGAAGAATATACTGAAGATGATGTTGATAATCTTGGGATTCTTCATGATGTCTTATACCATTCAGGTAATCATGAGTGTTGTTATTAAGTACAGGAGGACATTGTTTCTCATAGCAATGGAGAAAGTGACGACTACGTTTTTCTGGTCTAATACCTGGGTTAATCCTTGGATCTATGCCTGGAGAAACAAGGAGATGAAGTATGCTTTTAGGAAGATTCTGGGGTTGAAGACTTCCCAGGTTGTACCTTATAATGATGATGGTGTCAGAGGCAGTGGTGGGGGGAGTAGAGGCAATGGGGGGACAAGTGGGACTGGGGTGAGTGGGCTGAGTGGGAGGAATGGTGAGACTGGAGGGAGTGGGGTGACTGGAAGGATTGGTGAGACTGGAGGGAGTGGGGTGACTGGGAGGAATGGTGAGAATGGAGGGAGTGGGGTGACTGGAAGGAATGGTGAGAATGGAGGGAGTGGGGTGACTGGAAGGAATGGCAAGAATGGAGGGAGTGGGATGAATGGCGAGAATGGCAAGAATGGAGGGAGTGGGGAGAATGGTGAGAATGGAGGGAGTGCAGTGACTGGAGAGAATGGCGAGAATGGAGGGAGTGCAGTGACTGGAGGCAATGGCAAGAATGGAGGGAGTGGGGAGAATGGCGACAATGATGAGAATGGAGGGAGTGCAGTGACTGAAGAGAATGGCGAGAATGGAGGGAGTGGGGGGAATGAGGTAAATGGTGGGAAGGGTGGGAATGGTGGGAGTGGTGAGAACAAGGTGAATGGTGATATGGTGGAAAGTGTTGTTAAAGTGTGTCCACTGCCAGAGGTGGCATGAATACAATTATTATATTATTGTCCTTGTCAGTTTATCTTTTACCAATAAATGTAGAGACGGGTTCATGTAACTTATATATATATATAGAATCTTTATTCAATATCGTCATTTACATGAAAAGGACATACAAGTCTAAAATTAGTCGTGCTAACTTTAGGTCTTCCGTCTGGCCCTAGACCGTTCCTGACTAAATAATACATAATAATCGCATAACAATATTTTGAGAATACAATTTAACTTGTCATTGGGGGGGATGAATACAGACATGTACGTTCTGTTAGGCTTAAGGTTGACTTATATCAACAAGGGTTGGGAACAAAAATGAATTGTATAATACTGTCTTGATGTTATGTCACTATGAATGTTCAATCGGGTTAATACCCAAGAATTCATGGGAAATAATGATAAACTTAGTTTTCAATGAGGAAAAGACCAAACTGCGAAGGAATAACAAGGACACTGACTTGAAAACCAAGTCAATAATAAGGGGAACACTCTTACTTGAAAATCAAGTTAATTACAATGAACAAACTATATGAACAATTTTAATACATTAAATAGGTAATATGGATTGTACGGAAGATTTGCTATGCAGAGTATCTCTTCCAGTTTGGTAAATGATTGATATATGAATTCAATGTAAGCTGTTACTGAATAAAAGTTGTTATATCTATATATCAACATATCAACATTACAATTATCATACCCACCAATAAAGTATGGAAGCTATGATTGAGCTTTTATTTCTGAACCCAAATCATGGATTTTTAGCGGAATTGTTCATATAATAAATTTATGAACTAACTTATTCAGAAGATAGATAGAACATCTAATACATACTCCTATTTTTGTCATGTATTTCTTGATGCTCGATCAAATATATACTCTTTAGATAAGCAAAGATATATATTTTACATGACCAGAAGTTTGGCATAGTGTTTTGATAATGCTTTAATATTCATAAAATGACAAAAATAGTTCAATAAAGTTGAAATGTTGTTTAAAATGGCTTTCTTCTCATTCAATTATTTCATGAACTAGAAAGCATTATAAATTGATATATTTCCCAGTAAAATTACTCAAAATACAGTCTCTATGGGAATCTTTCACTTGACTTAAGGGTCAGATCATCAGAAAATGTACAATCGGCAGCTCTACACCTTTAATAAATTCTGCTAAATCAGACCGAAATTTGGACCAATGCTAGGTATGTCTACATGTATTTTGTATTGCGATGGCTTAAAAAATCTGTTTGGTTATGTTCAACTTTATTTTGAACCTCTTTTTTGTCTTAAAATCTTGATTATTTGAGAGGATTGGCGGAGGTAGATTGTGCATTTTCTGGCGATTTCCCCCACATTAAGATAGCATGCTGCAAAATGTTCATAGAAATTCTGTAGGAATTAAAGAAACATGACGGGAAAATGTTAAAGTGACACATGACATCGAGTTCCTTGAATATCAACCACGATTAAAATTGAAATTGAAATTGAAAAATCTTTTATTTGTCAGTAATGAAATAGCAGTTACATAGAAAATGACAAGCTGGTCGACAGACTTCTGGGATAATCCCGGTTCGTCCAGACGTTCCCAAGATTAACTAAGAGTAGGGCTAGTGGGTGTACATGATATCATACAGGTTATAAACAAGTTAATTATATAGTTAATTAATTACATAATCAACTATTACATAATCAACTATTAATTTTTCAACGGTCTACCTTACACATAAGCCAAACGTAATCGACGATCTAGAACGAGTGAGAACGAGTGCCACAGATTGATTATTAATGTCCCACATTGCCAGTAAAAATGAATCATGATGTGTAATGTGTTATAGGGAAATGAGTCACAAGTCGCAAAAGATGGATTTTGAGATATCATCATATTTAAAAAGATGAGATCAAACCGATTCCAATGAGGGTATAAGCGTTAGGACATCTAATAAGTACTTCTATATTTTTTTTAAGTTAAAAAGGTTAGGAAAAAGTTGGCGATACTTCTGGATGGATAATCACTCGTAGCAGTTAAATATACTTCTTAGGACAACCTCAGATATGCATAAATACATTCATTGCACAGTCTTGAAATTTGGCATTTTGTATTCATGCTACTATAGCAGCGCAAGACAACCCAAAAATGAAAAGGCTTTGAGCAAGGTTTCTGAGGGAAAACCATTTGAAAATAAGTCATTTTCTGCGACTTGTGACTTATTTTCCGGTAACACATTCCATATGTAGAGGTCTGGCAGATCAGGTGGCGCCAACACCACTGTGTGGCAACCAAAGGCATCACTTCTAGAGCCAACACCATCACCGGCCAGTTCCAATAGGTGGCGCCAAGTAACAAGCACCACCACCACCCTTGGAGACACCAGTCCACAGACAGTAGGCAGAAGGTACCATGTCCACAAGGAGCCAAGGCTTACTTCAGCTCATGATGTAATACACATAAGGATTATGTGGTATATATTGACCACTTGCAATGCTGGCACATGAGTTAATAAGAGATGAATAAAACCCCTCAAACATATCTCTCAGATTTGAGTTTTATGTTCCATTCACACTAATCATTTCACCAAGACCTAGGTCGCAAAAATGAGATTTTGAGATATCATAATATTTGAAAAGATGAGATCAAGCTGATATCAATGATGGTAAACATTATTGAATTTCATTCATGAAAATGAAAATGAGTATATTGCAACAAAGAGATCTTGTTAATCAATCATTTTGAAAGATATCAATTTTGCAACTTATGACTCATTTCCCTGGAACACATCACACATGATCCGGTTAAGCCTTTGACAAGTGATATCATCGATAGAAAGAAAATAATCACCAGAGTAAGTTGAACTAGTTCTCCATCAATAAAGCTAAAGACAATCGTAGATTTAACTCTCTTTTTCCTGAGAACGTTTTCATTGTTAATCTGTGTTAATTATCACAAGAGAAATAACTAGAGACAAGTGAAACAATCATGGATGAAAGTGTTTTGCAATCATGATGTAATAACGATGAACCACGTTATAATTGATGTGTATCATTTTTGGTAATACATCCTTCAGTCGGATCCCGGGGTACAAAGCCACTGGTATCTATATTAATCTCCTCCTACACTACCTCTACATATTCAACATATATAAAAAGTTTAATCAAGATATAACAAAAGCAAGTTCCAAGAAAATAGTGGTGACGACATTGTATGGTGTGACGTCCTAAAGATGCTCCAGGAAGAAACAGTTACATCTGTCAAGTGCATGGAATGCACTGAGTGCATGTTTAACAAACGTATCAGAAAATGTATGCATACATTTAGTAGTATTTATTATACGCGCATGCTATATGAGAAGTGCTATAAGTGGGGTGCTATAAAAATATTCATATAGGACGCGTCCTATAAAAATGTAGTTGTCTAAAAATAGCTCTGCTTTGCGGAGCTTTGGCTCTCTCTGAAGCATGTAAACACAGTACCCGTGATCAGTAATCCACCCGTGATACTGGTACTATAATTATCGAATGATATAAATTTGATTAATGTAGCTAAAAAATTGGTCACAATATGAACGTTTTAATTTATCAATACACTAACAGGGCTGTCAGCGGTGATGTCAGTGGGGCTGTCAGCGGGCCAGCGGGGCTCTCTGAGACTTCTATAATATTTTTTCAGTGATATCTGATGACATATGATCAAATTTTATGCACATATAATAAATATAGAATGGAACTCGCCAGCAATAATCAATGGTTATTCTGTATTGGATTGTCATCTGTGAGCCCATATCTCAATGTAAATGCCATTTGTTTATTGAACTTCACTGTACAATGTACTTGTTTTTGTTCATAACTAAACTGTCTTATTGCAGAAGATGTGCTGTATAAAAATACTAAATGATAAAACCAAAACATTGAGTCTCCATGAAGAACATCCATGGTAAGTTGTGATATAAATACAGGTTAACTAACAAGTTGGTTGAAGGAGCATCAATATTCTAAGCGACTGAAACCAACAAATTATTTAACAAATTTATTATATATATGCTTTCAATCATGAAAATCAAAAAAAAATCGAAAAACAAATTTGAATTTCAGCGGTAATCTTTTTACCATGACAAACCAAAATAACTCACTAGCGAAATACGCACTATGCGTAACTCACTCTAGTTACATTGTTTTCAGAGCAATGCGTGTATAATAAAGTCCTAGAGCTTCTAGTTATATCTCTTCCTAATATCCTAATGAAAATAAATATTTTAATGAATATCACCTAGTTATATTTTAAGGAATAATATTTTGTTTTAAACTTCACTTTGACATATTCTAGTGTCTTTATCTATACATCTATTAAGGGAGATACATATCTGAGATAGAGGTCATCCGCTTGACCTTGGCCTCTCCAAAGCCACTCAGCCAATCTCCTTGTCAGCAATTTACATAAACAAGGTCATTTAGGTCACGCTGACCTAGATAAAAGGTCAGGTGATTGGCTCTGATTTGTGCCTTACGCTCCACTATCTCCCTCTCCCGGCCGTAATGTGTAAACACTATTATAGGTTGAGACACTGAAAGAGGGTCATTATTGATTTCTTTTTTAACATTTTCTGTTTAAGTGGGACATATTGTTTTGATAGTTTTGTTTTTATTTGTCAGACTGTCACATTATGGAAAAGCTATTCTAAGCTGTAGCTTTTAAAAAATGATTCAGCTATTATTAAATTAGAAAAATTGCAATTTTGTGTGGACACAATACAAATAAGATTAGAACTCTTGAGAACTGGCTGCTATCCATGATCCCTTGATCAAGAATCTTACTTTCTGCCACTTTTTTTCTCTCTCTCTCTCTCTCTCCCTTCTTCTCTATCTGTATTTCCTGGGTATGATCATAAACTGCCTCCCTCTCAGCTCTTCCGCCCTTAATATAACTTTCAATGTGTTGATATGGGCGTACAAGCAACCACTCACTCACTCACCCCGACATATTTGATCAAATGTTTGAACAGAGGTCACCAAAATAGACTGAAGGTAACTACGACTGTTTCTGACATGTTCGAGTTATTTGTCTGAAGAAATGAAAGCTACATCTAATAGAAATAATGCTTATAATCATATATAATGATTAATCCACTGAGTGAACTAAGAAAGTAATGTAAGAGATGGGTGTGTTAACTATCTATCGATTTGTAAACAATTGAGGTTATATTGTGGTTATTACTGACGAAAACAATCGAGAAATCGAGGAGATGTACCAGGGAAATGGAAGAATAAAACCGTTTTCAAAAGTCTTAACTACCTTACTACTGTGCCACTAGATGGGGCCACCAATATCAGAGAACCATGTAAATGAAGCTTTATATGCTTACTTTTGCAATATTCACGTCCCTTCAACCCACTCGTTAGTTAATCTGTATATAATCAACAAGTATCTGAGGAAGAATAACGATTGGATGTAAGAAAATCAGGTGGAGATATGAAAGTCATAGTGTCATGAGAAGAAAACAATCAAAGAAATAAGCCATATATCTCTGAAACAATGTTGTTTTTATCAGGTCGTGCACTATATAGATGTATCAATCTTGTACTGAAGTGAGGTGCTCATTGTTGAAAAAAAAGAAAAAAAAGTTTATTACTTGTATATATATATGATTCAGGAACAAATGTTCCAAAGGTATGTAAACCCCACAGCACAATATAAAATGTGTCGGCATGTAGACACTGCGCATGTCTACTGCAGTGCATGCTGGGATAGATTGTATTGAAATCTAACATACAAATATTTAGGAACATTTTTATAAAAAATTGCAAGAATGTTTTCACCAATATCAGAGTTTGTATAAATGAGCTGTGGAAATCAAATGCATGAAGGGAAAGATGGGGACTGTAAAACACATAGATTTTGACATTAGAGCATTAAGAGATATTTCATTAGTCCCATAATTCCACACAAATGAAGATTCAAAATGGCGACAATGCAAATATCCTATTTAAAAAATTGGATCAAGCTGATCCTAATGAGAGTAAACAGTAGGACGTTTAATAAATATTTCTATATTTAAAGTTTATATTTTTTAGTTTTGCGAAAGAAATTGCAATATTTTTTGGTGGATATTTACTCGTTAATACCTACATATACACTATACAATGACCTTAGAAATGCATGGATATTTTTAGTACATTGTCCTGAGATTTGGTACAGGTCTTCATGCAACAAAAGGCCCGAAAAGTGAAATCATTCCCACGAATACATCTTGTGAATACATGACTTTGAAAAATAGCAATTTTGTGACTTGTGACTCAATTTTCTGTAACACATCACATATTTCAACAGAACATCCTGGTGCACATTTAATAGGGAGGTTGCGCAACTGCAACGCTAAACAAAAATTCTAATGCTAACCTAGAAAAATTAACATACGTTCTTTGCTGTCATAAGAGCTTGCACAGGTCATATGTTACATGTTAACATTGATTATGGACAGCACCTAATCCCCCCTCCCCTGTAGTGGTGGACTATAAGTGGGGGCTCCACTGTATAGACGTGTCCTGAGTTACCATATGAGGTGCTTGAGAGGGTGCTCCCAGTGCAGATTAAGAGCCGCAGGGAGGCCACATATGGTGGGGGTATCTACTGCAACCCTTGGCCGTCACTCCGGGCATGCCTTGGGCATCTTCCCCTGTCCCCCACGCTCTGCATGACGGCTGTCATGGCCGACGCACAGTTTACACAGAGTGGAGGTTGTTTTTGTTTTTGTTCACAATTTTCTATGATGATATTAATGAATGTGGGTGTTCAGCTGCTGGATGCACATCCTTAAAGTGGTCTTGAATACAATTTAGTGAACCTACTAGATGTAAAGTCTTTTTGCCTCATTTATTCAGTCCAAATCTTTCTCTCCCTTGTTTTCTGTATTTTGTGAACTCAATGGATACTTATCCAATCTGTTGTTTTCCTGGAGCATGCATGACAACCAGTGACAGCACAATTAAAGTGCATCCTTTCCTCTTCAATATCCTTTAGTTTGGTGGTGATCTAAGCTATATTACTTCTCTTAAATTAAAAATTAAAAGATATGTACTCCCAGCCCCTACTGAGAGCTATGGGGTGGAAGTAAACAAACCATGGAAGTGGCCTACCTTCCTGCTAAAATCTCCCATGGTGCATTGCGCTGGCTTCCCTGGGCCCATAGCCACTCCCAAACCCAGGCTACCCCTATTGTTTGTATCTGTTCTCATGGCTCTCTCTTGCTTCACTTTTTTTTTTTTTAAACAATTTTATTGGCAGATATTCACAACAGTGATACGTCTAATCTCCAAGTACAAACGATATTTAACAATCGATACAAAAAACATTATCAGTTTAAGCCATTAAGTACATATCTATTATATCACTTATTTATAGTGTGCATTTCTTTTGCTCTTCATCTACTTTTATATTCAGCGCAATAGAAGCGCAGAGCGATTCTACTGGTGCGCTTGTTTCCTTATGAAATCAATGGCAAGATTGTTGGTCTGCTCTCATTGCACTTTTGGACCACTACTTAAACAGCACCATTGCACTATTAGACCACTACTTAAACAGCACCATTGCACTATTAGACCACTACTTAAACACCACCATTGCACTATTAGACCACTACTTAAACAGGCAGAAATAGCGTTATGTTGTTGCACTCCAATCAGACACATAGAGTGCATAGAAAGTACAGTAGACAATTCCATTGCACCGCTCTGGTTTTGCTCTTTACTCCATGGTGAAGTGTGTATCACATAACATTTGTATGTAGAGGCGTGTGGTAATACCATGTGGTACATTGTTTTGTACCACATGGGCGCGGCCTAATGATAAATGCAAAATAAACTCATTTGATTGGTCCCCGTCAACGACTCTTACTAACGTTACTAACTTTGCGACATTACGATGTACAATATTGCGTTGTACAATATTGCGATGTACAATATTGGCATCAAGGATCGCATGGACCCTCAACGATTCTTATCAATAACCCACTCACCCAATCGGCTCGTGGGCCATGTGAAAAGAATCATCTTGGGTCCATGCGATCCTTGATGCCAGACCACCTACTCGTGCGGTACTATCATAGTCTTCACTTGTTAGGTGCTCGGGAAATTAAAAGGAGCGGACCATGAGCAGACTAAAAGAGGGATCCATTGGAATTGCAGCCTAATGTGAGGCTTCCACTGTATTTAGAAATAACTACTTCAGAGGTCTGAAGTATGCACACAATAGGGCACAGATGTGGTCCATAGTTATACAATGAAGAGCAGCTCAAACTATACACAATGAAGGGCGTGGCATCGGACTCCTCCTTAGTTAAAATGCTTTTGGTGTTTCTAATTAATCATTCTGACAAACAAAAGCCAATTGTTTCATGATTTCTAATGCAATAATGAGTACCTTTTGTTAGTGAGACAATTCCTTGCTTACATCCTGTCATTAATGTTAATCACAACCTCATTACATGAATGACAATGAATTCCTGGCAGGAAGTCTGTATATTTCCGTTCCGTTGTGTGTTCTTTGGTTTAATTCTTAATTATTGTTAGCTAGCCAGTCTCTGACTGCCCTGTGGTTCATGCATGTGCACTGGCCTGACTGCCCTGTGTTTCTCCTGCATTGGCCTGACTGCCCTGTGTTTCTCCACCACTGGCCTGACTGCCCTCTGTTTCTCCTGCACTGGCCTGACTGCCCTGTGTTTCTCCTGCATTGGCCTGACTGCCCTGTGTTTCTCCTGCACTGGCCTGACTGCCCTTTGTTTCTCCTGCACTGGCCTGACTGCCCTTTGTTTCTCCTGCACTTGCCTGACTGCCCTCTGTTTCTCCTGCACTGGCCTGACTGCCCTGTGTTTCTCCTGCATTGGCCTGACTGCCCTTTGTTTCTCCTCCACTGGCCTGTCTGCCCTCTGTTTCTCCTGCACTGGCCTGACTGCCCTGTGTTTCTCCTCCACTGGCCTGACTGCCCTCTGTTTCTCCTCCATTGGCCTGACTGCCCTGTTTCTCCTGCACTGACCTGACTGCCCTGTGTTTCTCCTGCACTGGCCTGACTGCCCTGTGTTTCTCCTCCATTGGCCTGACTGCCTTCTGCTACTCCTGCACTGGCCTGACTGCCCTCTGTTTCTCCTGCACTGACCTGACTGCCCTCTGCTTCTCCTGCAGTGACCTGACTGCCCTCTGTTTCTCCTGCACTGGCCTGACTGCCCTGTGTTTCTCCTGCACTGGCCTGACTGCCCTGTGTTTCTCCTGCACTGACCTGACTGCCCTCTGCTTCTCCTGCAGTGACCTGACTGCCCTCTGTTTCTCCTGCACTGGCCTGACTGCCCCCTGTTTCTCCTGCACTGGCCTGACTGCCCTGTGTTTCTCCTGCACTGGCCTGACTGCCCTTTGTTTCTCCTGCACTGGCCTGACTGCCCTCTGTTTCTCCTGCACTGGCTTGACTGCCCTCTGTTTCTCCTGCACTGGCCTGACTGCCCTCTGTTTCTCCTGCACTGGCCTGACTGCCCTCTGTTTCTCCTGCACTGGCCTGACTGCTCTGTGTTTCTCCACCACTGGCCTGACTGCCCTCTGCTTCTCCTGCACTGGCCTGACTGCTCTGTGTTTCTCCTGCACTGGCCTGACTGCCCTCTGTTTCTCCTGCACTGGCCTGACTGCCCTCTGTTTCTCCTGCACTGGTCTGACTGCCCTCTGTTTCTCCTCCATTGGCCTGACTGCCCTCTGTTTCTCCTGCACTGGTCTGACTGCCCTGTGTTTCTCCTGCACTGGCCTGACTGCCCTGTGGTTCATGCATGCATGTGGCCTGACTGCCCCCTGTTTCTCCTGCACTGGCCTGACTGCCCTCTGTTTCTCCTACACTGGCCTGACTGCCCTCTGTTTCTCCTGCACTGGCCTGACTGCCCTCTGTTTCTCCTGCACTGGCCTGACTGCCCCCTGTTTCTCCTGCACTGGCCTGACTGCCCTGTGTTTCTCCTGCACTGGCCTGACTGCCCTCTGTTTCTCCTGCACTGGCCTGACTGCCCTGTGTTTCTCCTGCACTGGCCTGACTGCCCTGTGTTTCTCCTGCACTGGCCTGACTGCCCTCTGTTTCTCCTGCACTGGCCTGACTGCCCTCTGTTTCTCCTGCACTGGCCTGACTGCCCTCTGTTTCTCCTGCACTGACCTGACTGCCCTGTGTTTCTCCTGCACTGGCCTGACTGCCCTGTGTTTCTCCTGCACTGGCCTGACTGCCCTGTGTTTCTCCTGCACTGGCCTGACTGCCCTCTGTTTCTCTTGCACTGACCTGACTGCCCTCTGTTTCTCCTGCACTGGCCTGACTGCCCTCTGTTTCTCTTGCACTGACCTGACTGCCCTCTGTTTCTCCTGCACTGGCCTGACTGCCCTCTGTTTCTCCTGCACTGGCCTGACTGCCCTCTGTTTCTCCTGCACTGACCTGACTGCCCTCTGTTTCTCCTGCACTGGCCTGACTGCCCTCTGTTTCTCTTGCACTGACCTGACTGCCCTCTGTTTCTCTTGCACTGACCTGACTGCCCTCTGTTTCTTCTGCATTGGCCTGACTGCCCTGTTTTTCTCCTGCACTGGCCAGTCTATGCTCCAGTTGATACAAACTGCAACTCCAGCTAAACAAGTCAGTCACCTAATTTATTTTGCTCTTTCACAGGCTTAATTAGGCAAAATGCTGGATGACAACGATACCCTGACAACCACCACCTCTTACTCAACCTCCACTCTACTAGACATCCTATGTGATGGCATTTCAAGTCATTGCAACAACACCAGCAACAACCTATCAGTAACAACAGAAGCAACAAGTACACTGTTACTCAACACCACCTTCAGCAATGCAACAACAGGCCTGCTACAGCAAGAGGACATCATGCTGGGTGTTCAGGGTCTGGCTATCTACTTCACTGCCCGCTTGTTGTGCACCCTGCTCTCCTTCTTCGGCAACACCCTCACCATCGGGGTCATCTACAAGTTTGAGTTTCTCCACACAAACACTCATTACTTCATCTGCAGTCTGGCGTGTGCTGATCTCTTAGGTTCTGCTGTTACTCCTTTTGTCATTTGGCATCATTTAATGCCCACCAGCAAATATTTCGTACCAGTTTGCATTCTAGAAAAAACTTTTAACTGCATCTCAACTGGAATGAATTTATTCAGTGTGCTTTACATAGCTGTAGATAGGTATATCTATATAATGTATCCTCTCAGGTATTACTCTATTCTGACGTCTCAGAAAGCCTTTACAATGATAATTCTCACGTGGATTATTGGCAGCCTTGAAATAACTGGATTGATTGTATTTGGACATACACTGACCATCGGTCAAACCTGTAAATTTGGTGTATTTTTACCAGGCTATATATATGAATATTGCCTGTTACCTCAGGTTGGTGCCCTTATGATATTAACCATCATAATCCATACATGTATTTGTATTATTGCTTATAAACAAGGGAAGAAGATTAAGTCCTTGAACATGCCGTACGATACCATAGAAGCATCTAGTAATCGTAAGCAGAAGAATATACTGAAGATGATGTTGATAATCTTGGGATTCTTCATGATGTCTTATACCATTCAGGTAATCATGAGTGTTGTTATTAAGTACAGGAGGACATTGTTTCTCATAGCGATGGAGAAAGTGACGACTACATTTTTCTGGTCTAATACCTGGGTTAATCCTTGGATCTATGCCTGGAGAAACAAGGAGATGAAGTATGCCTTTAGGAAGATTCTGGGGTTGAAGACTTCCCAGGTTGTACCTTATAATGATGATGGTGTCAGAGGCAGTGGTGGGGGGAGTAGAGGCAATGGGGGGACAAGTGGGACTGGGGTGAGTGGGCTGAGTGGGAGGAATGGTGAGACTGGAGGGAGTGGGGTGACTGGAAGGATTGGTGAGACTGGAGGGAGTGGGGTGACTGGGAGGAATGGTGAGAATGGAGGGAGTGGGGTGACTGGAAGGAATGGTGAGAATGGAGGGAATGGGGTGACTGGAAGGAATGGCAAGAATGGAGGGAGTGGGATGAATGGCGAGAATGGTGAGAATGGAGGGAGTGTGATGACTGGAGAGAATGGCAAGAATGGAGGGAGTGCAGTGACTGGAGGCAATGGCAAGAATGGAGGGAGTGGGGAGAATGGTGAGAATGGAGGGAGTGCAGTGACTGGAGAGAATGGCGAGAATGGAGGGAGTGCAGTGACTGGAGGCAATGGCAAGAATGGAGGGAGTGGGGAGAATGGCGACAATGATGAGAATGGAGGGAGTGCAGTGACTGAAGAGAATGGCGAGAATGGAGGGAGTGGGGGGAATGAGGTAAATGGTGGGAAGGGTGGGAATGGCGGGAGTGGTGAGAACAAGGTGAATGGTGATATGGTGGAAAGTGTTGTTAAAGTGTGTCCACTGCCAGAGGTGGCATGAATACAATTATTATATTATTGTCCTTGTCAGTTTATCTTTTACCAATAAATGTAGAGACGGGTTCATGTAACTTATATATATATATAGAATCTTTATTCAATATCGTCATTTACATGAAAAGGACATACAAGTCTAAAATTAGTCGTGCTAACTTTAGGTCTTCCGTCTGGCCCTAGACCGTTCCTGACTAAATAATACATAATAATCGCATAACAATATTTTGAGAATACAATTTAACTTGTCATTGGGGGGGATGAATACAGACATGTACGTTCTGTTAGGCTTAAGGTTGACTTATATCAACAAGGGTTGGGAACAAAAATGAATTGTATAATACTGTCTTGATGTTATGTCACTATGAATGTTCAATCGGGTTAATACCCAAGAATTCATGGGAAATAATGATAAACTTAGTTTTCAATGAGGAAAAGACCAAACTGCGAAGGAATAACAAGGACACTGACTTGAAAACCAAGTCAATAATAAGGAGAACACTCTTACTTGAAAATCAAGTTAATTACAATGAACAAACTATATGAACAATTTTAATACATTAAATAGGTAATATGGATTGTACGGAAGATTTGCTATGCAGAGTATCTCTTCCAGTTTGGTAAATGATTGATATATGAATTCAATGTAAGCTGTTACTGAATAAAAGTTGTTATATCTATATATCAACATATCAACATTACAATTATCATACCCACCAATAAAGTATGGAAGCTATGATTGAGCTTTTATTTCTGAACCCAAATCATGGATTTTTAGCGGAATTGTTCATATAATAAATTTATGAACTAACTTATTCAGAAGATAGATAGAACATCTAATACATACTCCTATTTTTGTCATGTATTTCTTGATGCTCGATCAAATATATACTCTTTAGATAAGCATAGATATATATTTTACATGACCAGAAGTTTGGCATAGTGTTTTGATAATGCTTTAATATTCATAAAATGACAATAATAGTTCAATAAAGTTGAAATGTTGTTTAAAATGGCTTTCTTCTCATTCAATTATTTCATGAACTAGAAAGCATTATAAATTGATATATTTCCCAGTAAAATTACTCAAAATACAGTCTCTATGGGAATCTTTCACTTGACTTAAGGGTCAGATCATCAGAAAATGTACAATCGGCAGCTCTACACCTTTAATAAATTCTGCTAAATCAGACCGAAATTTGGACCAATGCTAGGTATGTCTACATGTATTTTGTATTGCGATGGCTTAAAAAATCTGTTTGGTTATGTTCAACTTTATTTTGAACCTCTTTTTTGTCTTAAAATCTTGATTATTTGAGAGGATTGGCGGAGGTAGATTGTGCATTTTCTGGCGATTTCCCCCACATTAAGATAGCATGCTGCAAAATGTTCATAGAAATTCTGTAGGAATTAAAGAAATATGACGGGAAAATGTTAAAGTGACACATGACATCGAGTTCCTTGAATATCAACCACGATTAAAATTAAAATTGAAATTGATTTTTTTTTAATTTGTCAGTAATAAAACAGCAGTTACATAGAAAATGACAAGCTGGTCGACCGACTTCTGGGATAATCCCGGTTCGTCCAGACGTTCCCAAGATTAACTAAGAGTAGGGCTAGTGGGTGTACATGATATCATACAGGTTATAAACAAGTTAATTATTTAGTTAATTAATTACATAATCAACTATTACATAATCAACTATTAATTTTTCAACGGTCTACCTTACACATAAGACAAACGTAATCGACGATCTAGAACGAGTGAGAACGAATACTACAGATTGATTATCAATGTCCCACATTGCCAGTAAAAAGTGTATCATTTCAATGAATCATGTGTAATGTGTTATAGGGAAATGAGTCACTAGTCGCAAAAGATGGAGTTTGAGATATCATCATATTTAAAAAGATGAGATCAAACCGATTCCAATGAGGGTATAAGCGTTAGGATATCTAATAAGTACTTCTATATTTTTTAAAGTTAAAAGTTTTAAGTTAAAATAGTTCGGAAAAAGTTGGCGATACTTCTGGATGGACAATCACTCGTAGCAGTTAAATATACTTCTTAGGACAACCTCAGATATGCATAAATACATTCATTGCACAGTCTTGAAATTTGGCATTTTGTATTCATGCTACTATAGCAGCGCAAGACAACCCAAAAATGAAAAGGCTTTGAGCAAGGTTTCTGAGGGAAAACCATTAGAAAATAAGTCATTTTCTGCGACTTGTGACTTATTTTCCGGTAACACATTCCATATGTAGAGGTCTGGCAGATCAGGTGGCGCCAACACCACTGAGTAGCAACCAAAGGCATCACTGCTAGAGCCAACGCCATCACCGGCCAGTTCCAATAGGTGGCGCCAAGTAACAAGCACCACCACCACCCTTGGAGACACCAGTCCACAGACAGTAGGCAGAAGGTACCACGTCCACAAGGAGCCAAGGCTTACTTCAGCTCATGATGTAATACACACAAGGATTATGTGGTATATATTGACCACTTGCAATGCTGGAACATGAGTTAATAAGAGATGAATAAAACCCCTCAAACATATCTCTCAGATTTGAGTTTTATGTTCCATTCACACTAATCATTTCACCAAGAACTTGGTCGCAAAAATGAGATTTTGAGATATCATTATATTTGAAAAGATGAGATCAAGCTGATATCAATGATGGTAAACATTATTGAATTTCATTCATGAAAATGAAAATGAGTATATTGCAACAAAGAGATCTTGTTAATCAATCATTTTGAAAGATATCAATTTTGCAACTTATGACTCATTTCCCTGGAACACATCACACATGATCCGGTTAAGCCTTTGACAAGTGATATCATCGATAGAAAGAAAATAATCACCAGGGTAAGTGGAAATAGTTCTCCATCAATAAAGCTAAAAACAATCATAGATTTAATTCTCTTTTTCCTGAGGACGTTTTCATTGTTAATCTGTGTTAATTATCACAAGAGAAATAACTAGAAAAAGGTGAAACAATCAGGGATGAAAGTGTTTTGCAATCATGATGTAATACCAATGAACCACGTTATAATTGATGTGTATCATCTTGGGTAATACATTTTTCAGTCGGATCCCGGGGTACAAAGCCACAGGTATCTATATTAATCTTCTCCTACACTACCTCTACATATTCAACATATATACAAAAAGTTTTAATCAAGATATAACAAAAGCAAGTCCCAAGAAAATAGTGGTGACAACATTGTATGGTGTGACGCCCTAAAGATGTTCCAGGAAGACAGTTACAACTGTCAAGAACTGAAATGCACTGAAATGCACTGAGTGCATGTTTAAAAAAACGTATCAGAAAATGTATGCATAGATTTTCTGAGTACATTTACATTCACTACTTGTGTGTCCGATACACTATTTTAGAGCAACCACTCAGTGCATTCCATCTCAGTACATTTACACTGCTTGTGTGTCTGATACACTAGTTCACACCAACCACTCAGTGCATTCCATCTTAGTACATTTACACTGTGTCTGATACACTATTTTAGAACAACCACTTAGTGCATTCCATCTCAGTACATTTACACTACTTGTGTGTCCGATACACTATTTTAGAACAACCACTCAGTGCATTCCATCTCAGTACATTTACACTACTTGTGTGTCCGATACACTATTTTAGAACAACCACTCAGTGCATTCCATCTCAGTACATTTACACTACTTGTGTGTCCGATACACTATTTTAGAGCAACCACTTAGTGCATTCCATCTCAGTACATTTACACTACTTGTGTGTCCAATACACTATTTTAGAACAACCACTCAGTGCATTCCATCTCAGTACATTTACACTACTTGTGTGTCCGATACACTATTTTAGAACAACCACTCAGTGCATTCCATCTCAGTACATTTACACTACTTGTGTGTCCGATACACTATTTTAGAACAACCACTCAGTGCATTCCATCTCAGTACATTTACACTGCTTGTGTGTCTCATACACTATTTTAGAACAACCACTCAGTGCATTCCATCTCAGTACATTTACACTGCTTGTGTGTCTCATACACTATTTTAGAACAACCACTCAGTGCATTCCATCTCAGTACATTTACACTGCTTGTGTGTCTCATACACTATTTTAGAGCAACCACTTAGTGCATTTCATCTCAGTACATTTACACTGCTTGTGTGTCTCATACACTATTTTAGAGCAACCACTTAGTGCATTTCATCTCAGTACATTTACACTGCTTGTGTGTCTCATACACTATTTTAGAACAACTACTCAGTGCATTTCATATTCATATCACAACTATCATTACCATTACCATTGACTTTATTGTGATCTAGAATGTATTTTTCTCCTAAATCTGTATACAATGATTAAAAATATACTTTGGTACTGTCGTAGATGTAACCTTTATAACAGTACTATTTTCTTTGCATGAAAGTATCACTTTAATTGTGAAATTGTAAGGAAAAAAAATCTGTTTAATACAAAAGTAAAAAATAATTAAATGATGTTTAATTTGATAAATTACCTTGTGCAATCATTTCCTCCACATTGTTTACATAGAACTAAAAAATTAACATTGCGTCTCCATGAAGAACATCCATGACGTCACTCAGCAGAAACCACATGTGGTTTTCCAAACCAATACACATAGCGCATGACCTAGTACTAGTAGGTTGTGATATAAAGTCCTAGAAATTCTAGTTATATCTATTCCTAATATCCTAATGAAAATAAATATTTCTTTATATAAAATCATACCCTGATACTGTGAATTATGTGCTATAAGCAAAATCAAATAGGTCACCAGAGAGAACGTGGAACTACAGTTACTTATCATTAATATTGTTGTGTCATATTGTAAGACAAAATACCAATTACCAACTGTACTCATTTTAGAGAATCGTCTTCAGTCTATGATAGAAGCGATATTGTTACTCTACAACGGAAGATTGTAAAACCAGAAGGGGTGGAAAACCTCCCACATGCCGGAGAGATCTCCCCTTCATTAACGACATCTTTAGATGCTAAATAAAAGTATTCTAATCTAATCTAATCTAATTTCAATAAATATAACCTAGTTACATTTCAATCAATAATATTTTGTTTTAAACTTCACTTTGACATAATCTGGTGTCTTTATCTATACATCTATTAAAGGAGAGACATATCTGAGATGGAGGTCATCAGCTTGACCTTGGCCTCTCCCAAGCCACTCAGCCAATCTCCTTGTCAGCAATTTACATAAACAAGGTCATTTAGGTCATGCTGACCTAGATAAAAGGTCACGTGATTGGCTCTGATTTGTGCCCTGCGCTCCACTATCTCCATCTCCCGGCCGTAATGTGTAAACACTATTATAGGTTGAGACACTGAAGAAGGGTCAATCAATATTGATTTCAATATTGATTTCTAACATTTTCTGCTTAAGTGGGGCGAATTGTTTTGCTAGTTTTGTTTCTATTTGCCAGAGTGTCACATTATGAGAAAGCTGTTCTAAGCTGTAGCTTTTAAAAAAATGGCTCAGCTATTCTTAAAATTGTGCATGCTGGGATGGATTCAGTTCATATCTGAAACACAAGAATTTAACATTTTTATCGAAAAATATTGAGATATTTTCACCAATGTCATAGTCTGTGTAAGTGATTCATAAACTCCAAATGCATGATGGGAAAAATGAAATCTTGTGTTATGCAAATATCTAAAACACTTGGCTATTGACATTAGTAAACTGATAAATATCCCATGCTGAACATGGTATGTTTTCTATTATTAGATTTTACTATGTACTATTAGTCCAATAATTCCATGCGAATCAAGATTCAAAATGGCGGCTGTGCAAATCCCCTATTAAGACGTTTGAGGTACTTTCCTGCGTCCATCTATAGCCCTAACCGCCCCAGTGCTATCTGCTGTCCCATCTCCCCGGGGGACGCAGGCAGTATTGACCGACTTATATGTTAGCAGCTTGGACTCTGATCCCCCGGGGTGGAGGGATCGATTCCCACTCCCCGGCCCCGCCACATACCAGCTCATACTTAATGTAGGCCAGTTTATCAGAGCAATCTAGGTCAACTGGTAGAGTTGACCTAGTGATTTCTTTGTATGTATTTTGTAAATTGGAAAATTCTCAGTCCAAAACGAATGCGGCATCTTTGAATATGAAATGATATAGCAATATATAAATACATATTGGGTGATTAGATCATGAGGTTTTGTTGCATAGGCTGGTCTATTGGCCCAGGAACTAGAGCAGGGCTCTGTCCAAGGTCTTGTCGCTATTCTTTTAGTCGCTACGCCTTTAGTCGTTATTTGTTGGGATGTTTCTGTCATTAAAAACAAATTATACATGATTTTATATATATATATTGTATTTTTATTCCGAATCAAACAGTTACATCAATTTTCAGAAAAGGATGCCAACCTCTCCCTGAGGAGGTCTTCCTGGGGGATCCTTGTTTTAATATCTACTATGTGGTAGCAAGATATCGGGATGCATTCATTCTGTCCGATTCAAAGTAATCATTCAATAATTTAGACCCCACCCCGCTCATTTCCCTACATATATATGAGCCAATTTTGAAGCAAAATAAACTAGTGGAGAGCCATGAGCTTGCTGTTTTGAGTAGTAGATATTGTTTTTTAATTTCATTGATGTAAGCGGTCGGCCGGGAGCGGACGTCCAACACTAGTAGGACTGGTCTGTAGGCCTACAACTGCCCCCACCACCCCAACAACACTAGTAGGACTGGTCTGTAGGCCTACAACTGTCCCCGCCATCCCCACAACACTAGTAGGACTGGTCTGTAGGCCTACAACTGCCCCCGCCATCCCAACAACACTAGTAGGACTGGTCTGTAGGCCTACAACTGCGCCCGCCATCCCAACAACACTAGTAGGACTGGTCTGTAGGCCTACAACTGCCCCCGCCATCCCAACAACACTAGTAGGACTGGTCTGTAGGCCTACAACTGCCCCCACCATCCCAACAACACTAGTAGGACTGGTCTGTAGGCCTACAACTGCGCCCGCCATCCCAACAACACTAGTATAGGACTGGTCTGTAGGCCTACAACTGCCCTCATCATCCCAACAAATGGCGACTAATTGCAGACACACTTGAGAAAATGATTTTAAACTAGAGTCAATAGGACATGGGCATGTAATCAGTAAACCTGCCCTATATAGCACAGTACGGGGGCTACAACTTGTAGATAAGGGGCAGAGTACAATGTACAGAGGCACGCCCGCGTCAGTCTTAGTTCTGGCTCAGGATACAACATACCTTTCTACTGGTGACAGCTTCTTACGGTAGATCCCCGGTCAGGAACTCACCAAGATGGGTGTTATTCAGTCTAAGTGTTGTCCAGCGGGCAGGAGACCATCTTTATCATGGTGAGTACACTAATGTTTTATTATATACACATTGTACAACGGTTTGTAGAGTGAGTTACAGTGCATGAGTGTTTGGGTGATGGGTATATGGAAGACAGGTGGGGCCCCACTGTCCGAACTAGAAGTGATGCCATAATATAAAGGAAGGAGAAACACATAATTGCAGTATATGAATTCCAAGCATACCATACTTAGAGGGATGTTTGCTGGTTTGCCGGCATTTATGTAATTGTAACTTAATCTTTAAGTTAGATCCTTCACTAGCAATGACTATCTATTGAGGGTGCCGGTGCCTTCCCAGACTAGCTTAGTAGCCAGACCCGTCCAGACCCATCCAGTCCCATCCAGTTCCAGCCAGATCCAGCCAGATCCAGCCAGATCAGTTGATGTCACCGTAGTTAGTCTCTCTCTAGTTAATCTCCGCAATTGAATTGTAAAATATCTACCAAATAAAAGAAAATAAACTAAAGTTATTTTACCCTTTCTTTCGGCTTTAAAGAGATTTAAGGCTGTAAATAGGACTTGAATTGGTTGATAATGTGAACTATTTTTCTCTGCGTATATATACACCCCCGTTGCTCTGATAGAACTACGCCCTGTGTAATGATACTAAGAATTGTGTGAGCAAGCAGATGAGCCACAAAAGATCACAATATAATAATATGTTTTCAAGGTATATGCATTGTCTTATTAAATATAAATTGCTTGGAATATCACGCTTGTCAATTACCATGTATAAATGAGCTGGAATTATATATTCTATTACAGTGTAGGTGAAGTCCCCCAAAGCTGTTCTGTTAGATTTACTAATATACTCAAACACTAAACCAGAACTGGTCCTTCAGCTTCAGGAAGCTATTAAAACACTAATTAGCATACAACATCAATATATTGATGGAATCGACTGTCTAATAATATATTCATGGGTGGAATCGACTGTCTAATAATATATTCATGGGTGGAATCGACTGTCTAATAATATATTGATGGAATCGACTGTCTAATAATATATTCATGGGTTGAATCGACTGTCTAATAATATATTCATGGGTGGAATCGACTGTCTAATAATATATTCATGGGTGGAATCGACTGTCTAATAATATATTCATGGGTGGAATCGACTGTCTAATAATATATTCATGGGTGGAATCGACTGTCTAATAATATATTCATGGGTGGAATCGACTGTCTAATAATATATTGATGGAATCGACTGTCTAATAATATATTCATGGGTTGAATCGACTGTCTAATAATATATTCATGGGTGGAATCGACTGTCTAATAATATATTCATGGGTGGAATCGACTCTCTAATAATATATCCATGGGTGGAATCGACTGTCTAATAATATATTCGAGGGTGGAATCGACTGTCTAATAATATATTCATGGGTGGAATCGACTGTCTAATAATATATTCATGGGTGGAATCGACTGTCTAATAATATATTCATGGGTTGAATCGACTGTCTAATAATATATTCGAGGGTGGAATCGACTGTCTAATAATATATTCGAGGGTGGAATCGACTGTCTAATAATATATTCGAGGGTGAAATTGGCTGTATTAATATTACTACTGTATTAATATAAATAATATTATTGACAGCTGTTGCGTGTTCTATTAATGTATTACGGTGTAAATGAAAGATTGTGTCATTACTTGGGTTATCAGCTGCAATGTTTTCATATTTACTACTTTTTTTCCATTTCAGTGAGCTCCATGAAATAGAACTCCTGATGCCTCCTCCCTCCTCTCCCTCTCCTACACACGACATGGTAGGTACCGCACACACTGTACCTCCTCCCTCCTCTCCCTCTCCTACAGAGAACATGGCAGGTACCGCACACACTGTACCTCCTCCCTCCTCTCCCTCTCCTACAGAGAACATGGCAGGTACCGCACACACTGTACCTCCTCCCTCCTCTCCCTCTCCTACAGAGAACATGGCAGGTACCGCACACACTGTACCTCCTCCCTCCTCTCCCTCTCCTACAGAGAACATGGCAGGTACCGCACACACTGTACCTCCTCCCTCCTCTCCCTCTCCTACAGAGAACATGGCAGGTACCACACACACTGTACCTCCTCCCTCCTCTCCCTCTCCTACAGAGAACATGGCAGGTACCGCACACACTGTACCTCCTCCCTCCTCTCCCTCTCCTACAGAGAACATGGCAGGTACCGCACACACTGTACCTCCTCCCTCCTCTCCCTCTCCTACAGAGAACATGGCAGGTACCGCACACACTGTACCTCCTCCCTCACCTCCCTCTCATACAGAGAACATGGCAGGTACCGCACACACTGTACCTCCTCCCTCCTCTCCCTCTCCTACAGAGAACATGGCAGGTACCGCACACACTGTACCTCCTCCCTCCTCTCCCTCTCCTACAGAGAACATGGCAGGTACCGCACACACTGTACCTCCTCCCTCCTCTCCCTCTCCTACAGAGAACATGGCAGGTACCGCACACACTGTACCTCCTCCCTCCCCTCCCCCTCCTGCAGACTCCTATCCCTCTCATGGCAAGGCAAAAGTAGCATGTACCGGCTCAGCACACAAAAGTGACTCTGGAGCAGATCTTATAAGAGGCACTCCTATTGCGGAGTTGTTGAACACTTATCGACCAACATTGTGTGCAATTATCACAGTGCAGACAGTCATGGATCAACTTATCTCAAAACGCGTAGTTGATCAAAGTGACAGGGAGACAATTGAGGTGAGTGACGTTATTTTATTTTATTATACATGCATTGCTCTGAAAACAACGTATCTAGAGTGATTTACGCATAGTCTGTATGTCACTAGTGATTTACGTGGGATTGTCATGGCAACCAATCTGTTTTTTTTGCTAAGATTACCAGTAAAATTCAAATTTATCACTCGATTTTTTTCTACTTTCATGATTGAAAGCATGTATAATAAATCTGTTAACTAACTCGTTGGTTTCAGTCACTTAGAATATTGCACTCGTTGCTACGCAACTCGTGCAATATTCACGCTCCTTCAACCAACTCGTTAGTTAACCTGTATATATACGCATTGCTCAGAGCACAATGTAGAGAGTGAGTTGTGCACAGTGCGTATGTCACTAGTGAGTTAGTGGTAGTCATGGCAACCAACGGCCTGTATCCTAGGCTTTTCATTGCATCATTATTAACAACCAGAGCCCTCTTTCTGGTCTCATTCTCAATGATCAATCCTATTTATCTATATTAAGTCAGTGTGGTTTGATATACTTTGAATGATTTAAAAGAATATTATAGGCGTACATGTTATTTACATAGAATGATTTGATTAGTGTAGAGAACAGTCTAAAATAATACATTGGGAAAGGATATCAAAACTGGAGAGATGAACAAAGTTTGGATTCATTCTTGCTTGTTCCTTTGAGATGTTAATGCAAATGTTACGTGACCGGAGAACATTCATATAAATTCTGTAATCTAGAATGGTAAACTTTATAGGAGCGTTATATATTTTCATATCATTACCAACCATTTACATTTCGGTGTATGTGATCAAGTTATCATCTGCCAAATGTATCCTCACGTTATATATTTCAATGACTCTCCTTACAGGCAGAGACTACAAACACACTACAGGTCGGAGCTTTATTAGACCACATGTTAAGAGGAGATATTGACAGATACAACAAGTTCCTAGCAGCTCTCTCAGCCTCCAACCAGGGCCCTGTGGTCAACCTCCTGATCAGTACCCCTACAACTCCAGCTGAAGATGATTTGATAAAGGGTGAGTTGATAATATATATATTATATATATATATATATATATATATATAGGTTAGATCATTTTGTTTGGAATTAATTCTTTTAACTTATCAATACCATACATAGAGAGAATGGAACAAGCCGGCAATAATCGGAAATTTATTGGAAGAGATTTTTCCGCATAAGCACGATGCCATAGGCAGAGTGCATATGAGGACGAATCAAGTCCAATAACATTTTGTATTATTGCCAGCGAGTTCCATTCTATATTTATTATATGGGCATAAAACTTGATGTGTAATCACAAATGTATCATGTGTAAATATGAAAAAAGTAGCCCACTTGGTGACGAAGTAGTTCATCATATGCTATATGAATATTTTTATTGCACCCCACTTATTGCACCTCTCATATGGAATGCGCATATAATAAAATGTATTTGAGGTTCATGATGAATAATAATGAAAGTCATTATAATATAATGTTCAGTCCTTCAGAAGGTCCTGAATATGATTAGATGTAGAATTATTTCAATTGATTAAATGTCGATATATTTATAAATAATTTATACAGTGGTGGAATATTATTTAAACTATCATTTTAAGAACATCTAAATATTCTGTTTGTATATGTGTCCTTCTTGAAGGTCTATATATTTGTCACTTATCTGATAACAGGTATACATGACCATTGTGAGTACTACGTGAATAACATCCTGCTCGTGCCCCAGCTAGATATGAATGAAGACATAGTGCATGACATACGGCGCTATCTGGTACAGTTGTTTGTGCATAGGACGGGTGTAGGAACAGAGTGAGTAATTATATATTAGATCTAACATGAACTGAAAACATACACTATTTAGTAGACTTGTGCAAGTCTTTGAATTCCTTTTTGTTTAAAAAACGAAATATGATAAATCAAAACTATCGCGTTATGATCACAAGAGCCATAGTCAAACATTATATATGCTATATTTTTAGAGTGGAGAAGTTAAGGCTATTATTTAATGCAGTTCTTTCTAATGAACTTTGATATATACTATAATAAAGCAAATATCATTGTTCTTGCAGGAAAATAGAGCCAATAGACCCTTCTTCCATATATGAGAAGCTGCCTGGTGATTTGGTAGCCCCTGTGACTGTACTCCTGTCTGCTGGTCCTGGATTTGGAAAAACTACATTTATCAAATCGTATATAAGTGACTGGAGTGAGCGTCAACTGAAGCGAGCTACTCCCCTGAAACAGGTCATGGTGTATGTACCAGCACTGTCTGTACAAGGCAATGTGTGGGACGCTGTGTATGATAACATACACTGCAAAACAGAATCTAGGAGAGATGCACTATTTAAGTTCCTGAAATCTGAATCAGAGGTTAATTTTATCCACCTTGATGGCATTGACGAGTTGCGAAATCACAAAACCATTCAAAACATTAATCAGTTCATAGAGAAAGCCAAAAATATTGCAACCTTTAGACTGCTTGTGTCGACTAGAAATAACCTTGCGCAGGTTAAACAGAGGGACTTCCACCGCCATCTCAGCATTATGGGTTATACCAAGCAGCAAGGCCTTGATTACGTCAAAAAATACTTGGACGATCACAACATACAAGATCCACTGGAGACTCTTATAAAGAATCAGGAGCACCCTGATGTGGATGCAATAATTACCAACCCGCTGAGAAGTCATATTTTATGTGTACTTGTTGTAAATAAGATGATAAATATCAATGATTTAAACCAACTAAAAGTACATCAGTTGTATTCTGCCATGGAGGAACTACTTACAAGCAGGGAGTGTGAGAGTAAATTATTAGACGCAACTCATACACAGGAGGATATCAATATGTTTTACACAATGTGCACGTACACCATGTTGAGAGAAAGACTCAGCATTGATCCCGAAATGCTTGGTGAATTTAACCTAACAGAATCGCACCCTCTTGTGAGACTAATGAGTAAAGTAAATTCAGGTTTGTCCATGAAGGGGAAATCCAAATATGTATACACAGCCCCCCATGAAACATTCCTGGAGCACTGGGTGGCTCAGGGGGTGCTGTGTTTACATAAACCTCTCAGAGATGCTGTGTTACTGTATTTGTCTTCTAACTCTGTGTATAACAACATTATATTGTTTGTGTTAAGTAACATAGGTAAAATGTCAAGTGGAGATAAGGAATCTCAGGTACAAGCAGTGAGTGATGTCATCTTGCTGTCCATGGTACTACAGGCGGGTGGGCAGGAGGTAGATAGTGATACAAAACAGAGAAACCTACCTGAAGATGAAGTGTTTGTATCATATAGATCATACTGTGATGTTTTATTGCGGGATATATACGGTTTTATTGAACACATAACACCAGAGAGTCTACTCCAGGGTGAGGTGCAGGGTGATTTACCTAAGAAGGTACAGGGTATATATGATACACTACACCAGTCGATATACTCTATAAGAGACAATAACTGGTTTGGCTATATCTGTAATAAGAACTATGGTAATACCACTGTACTGGGTGCACATATCAGCCGATGTATAGACACGTTATCTCCCCAGGTGAAGGATGAGGTGATAAAGAGGACACTTGGGTTTTTGCTCCCTTGTACTATACAGTAAGTTAGATATTGTTTGAATTATTCGTTCATTTACTTTAATCCAATGCGTGTGACGGGGAGGGGGTGGGGGGTGAATATTAATTCTGAAAATTGAGTTAGTTTTAGGTTGTGAACTCGTTCAATAGGAAGTAGTTGTGTAGAGTGCCGCTGATGCAATGATTCACTTGTTTTTTTTCCACGTGGGAATTAATTAACCAACGTAATAGGTACCCTCAGAAAAGCAACACAATTATTAACAATCTGCTTCTTATTGAGATCAATTCAATGCAGAATACTAATGTGGAAAGCAAAATATAATCTCTGTCCTTCTTAGCCATGAACTAACGTCTACATAGTAACATAGGATAAAAATAGCTATGCATATATATGCAACATACATGTATGTATCTATTTACCAGTATAGCTATGAATGTGTATATCTACAGACTTCTTCATTTTTTATCTTACAGGGAGGGTCTTACCACCACTCTCCAGTTATACCACATCCCAGACACCGCCAGATGGGGGCGGGTGCAGGTGAAGCAGGACACACTACTACACTATGAGATATATGCCTGGTGTCCGTCTGATGCTGCAGCAGTACTGCACCAGCACTGTGCACCAGGGCCATCTCACACACCCACACACCCCATCCACCCACCCACACACCACACACAACCACACACACTCGACCGGGTGAAGGATATATTTCTTTGGTGTAATGAATATGCTACATTTGGCCCTCCTCCCCTGGGTGACTTCGCCAAGTGGGGGGAGGTTCTGGCCAGCATTCCTGCCTGTATGCTGGCATGTATAGCGCTAAATGAGACTCACACATCACCCGACACTTCACCTTCAGTACGTGACCATGTCCTGCCTGTACTAGAGGGTGTCAGCTCAGCCAATCCCACACAAGTAGAGCTGCTTATAGTGTATCAGGGCTATATCAGTCTTACAGAACTGACAGGGTGGGTGGACTCCCTCACCACGGTCCCTGGACATACACGCAGGGTATTGATGTTATCGAGTACAGTAATTATAGTGGATGTAGACGGTATGAGTAACGACCAGGTGAGGAAGAAGAGGGACGACATAAAAAACCGTATAGAACTTTTAAAATTGCGCTGGTACTCACCACAACGTGGTATCATCAATCTAGACGGATAAATTCTCGATTTAATCATTAGTGTATTATATGGGTCAGGTCTTCAGAAAATGTACAATTAGCAGATGCACACATTTAGCAAATTTTGCTAAATTAGGCTGCAATTTGGCCAATACTAGGTAAATTCGAGAATATTCGGCATTGCATTGATTCTAGCAATCTGTATAGCTAGGTTGAACTGTATTTGAACTTTATTTTTGTCTGAAATTTGGGTTCTTTGAGAAGATTGGCGAAGTTGAATTGTACATTTTCTGAAAATCTGACCCACATATGTCCTATATTATATAGGCTTATTCAGAGGGGTTATATACAGGATTTATACATACATAATGCCTGTTTGAAATTTTCAAATAATTTCCATATACCTCTTTGCTAACTGTCATTTAACTGGACAGCTTTTGATTTCTGAAATACTAATATTACTGTTAGAGTCAGTGGGGTGTACAGAGTCTCCCTCCCTGTCGCCGTCTGTAAGCAACTCTCTGCCCCCCCGCCCCCCCCCCACACCAGCTCCATCATTTTCTTGTATTCTTTAACCCATTCTTGCCCATTCCTTTGGCGTTATCTTATTGTAGACGTTCCAGGGTATGACCCCCATTGTCAATGCTACCTCACCCACCCCCTGCTCCCATACTCGTCCCCGACCTAATGTGGTACTTATCACGCATCACCACTTATACTTATCACCTTGTAATCTATGCCATACAGAGATAAGCTGATGTCAACACGAGCTCTCAGTCACCTCCAACATTTGCTATAAATGTTACTTTTTCTTGCAAAGTTCACTTTTTTCTTCACTTCAGGCTTATATAGTGTCACAAAGTATTCTATAATGTGGCTGAATGCAGCTGTAGCATGTGTAGAATGGGATATTACAGGCAGGTTATGACCCACGTACTGGTGGTCACAATCATTTCATGGTTTCATTAATTGGCGTATCTTATAGTCACCCTTTTTTCCTTCTCAATTATGTGTTATCATCCATCCATTCATTACCTATTTTACCTATTTATTTATTTATTTATTTATTCATTTGTTTATTTATATATATATTTATCTATTATTATTTATCATTAATTTATTATTTATTCATTCATCGTTCATGCATTATCCATCTTCCTTTCATTATGATTTATAATCCGTTGATTAATTACATTTTTTTATGATTCATTTGTATTTATTCCTCATTCAAAATTATTCATTATTTAACATGTATTCGGGTTGCATATGCTCAAATGCAATGCGTATACAATAGACCTATACATTCTTAAATCTATACATAAAAGCACAGGACATAACCTCACCTACAGTACATATTACAGCCTGACTCACCACTCTCACCTCCGCATGCTGATAGACCTATACATTCTTAAATCTATACATGTATGTATACAAACATACACAGGACATTACCCATTATAGTACACTCACATATATACAGTACATATTACACCACTCTCACCTGCCCATAGCCTGCTCTAGCTGCTGAAACGACCAAGACACCAGGCCGCCTATACCCTGTACCAAATGTTATTGTGTTCAATGAATTTCTCAGGTTCTATAAGGTTGTTTTGTTTGACTAAATACTCTGTTATATACCTCACCCTGTACAATTATTTATTGTAATATTATTTATTGTGCTTTGGTTTAAACCTAATTATATGGGTCAGATCTTTAAAAACTGTACAATCGTCAGATCTACACATTTAGTAAATTCTGCTAAATTAGACTAAAAAAGGATCAATACTCGGTTTATCTGAGTATATTTGATATTGCCCTGTTTCACACAATCTGTTGGGTTATGCTGAATCAAATTTTGAACGTATTTTTGTCTCAAATTTGAGTTATTTGCGAGGAATTGAGAAGGCGAATTGTACAATTTCTGGTGATTTCACCCATATATACAATTCACTGTTCATATGCTCCGCCTGTCTGTAGCACCATTATTTATTTAAAGTGATTTTGTTGTTTATTTTGTAAATTGCACATTTTTTTGTCAATCAGAAATATGTTATTTTATGAACAAAATCGTTTCATTGTGAAAATAGTTATATTCATGTGACTGGGCTGTTAGAATATTTAGTGTGGAATGCAACAAGTTTTCAGGTCAAAA
This sequence comes from Sthenelais limicola, assembly GCA_942159475.1. Classification (NCBI taxonomy): domain Eukaryota; kingdom Metazoa; phylum Annelida; class Polychaeta; order Phyllodocida; family Sigalionidae; genus Sthenelais; species Sthenelais limicola. The sequence goes on along the minus strand of OW804095.1, from coordinate 4,119,329 downwards.
GCGATGGTGTGCACATTTCCACTCTGAGTAAGAAGAATGTAAACCTACTTTGAGCTACATTTCGCCACTAGCATGCATCGGAGATGCTCTATGAAAGACTCATTTCATTAGCTAAATACTTCCATTTCAGAATGACAGCTTAAACTATTTCTCAGCATTTTCTTTTTATCTCTACTTAAAGTGGCGCTTGCCGATTACAGAGCTATATTTGTAGGAGTTTAGTCAAAGGTGCGATAATTGAACAATTTGAAACCCACTTAACCCTCGACTTTGATCTTACAAAGTCATATGTGAGGTAGGCCTATATTCCAGATTCCTACTAAGAAATATAACCTGTCGCTGTCGCAGTGCTGAAATGTATGTTCCAATGACGCATGGCATTTCATGACGTATTGTCATAGGATCACGTCATGGCATGATGTGACAACGTCGACTGCTAAGCTTTCAGAGGCCGTCGTCAACGTCATGACGGCCGTCGTAACCTCAAGCGGTAATGACGTTTGGAAATGGAACCATGCCGCTCCGTCGCCGCGTGTCTCGCACGCACATTGAGTAACCATGCTAAAGCAATCCAAGCGATAGAAACATTTGAAAGTAAGTTCGAGAAAGCTTGGAAGGATCTGAATCAGATTCTTATAATGTTTTAGCCTAAAGAAAATCCCGATCTTCAGTCTCAGTGATTTTAGCCACTTTAAATGCAATGCATTGAGCATATTGTGGCTGTCTCTATGTTGTAGTCATTCACCTAGGTTCACGAATTGAATTATATCGAGCAGACGCACAACTATACCGCTACTGATACCTTGCTGCTGAACCCCCATCAACCAATCACACGGGAGATAACCAGTGTTTTTGCTACTCGGCAGAAATGTAGTTTTCCAAAACAAAACGCATGGTCTGGATCAGCTAGCTGTGGGGTAACTTAGTGACCAGCTAAGTTGTGATATAAGTTATTCCTTTTAGTGATCAATGTATAGAGCTGTAAAGGATTTAAGATGTATGTGAATGACGTTTGGGCGCGCTAGAGTCATTAGATATATGTTATCCTCATAAATTATACTAATGAAATAATAAGGCGGGGGTGCGGAGACAACGGTGACTTATTTGTAGAACTGGCGCGAAAAGGTGGATGCGCGAACAGATGGATGCGCGGCCAAGGTCAAGTGACCAGCGTCAACTTCCGGTTCAGATATATTCCCATATATAATATATAGGTCAACGTATAAAGGTTGGGGTGGCTCCCCCTGGTAGTAATATCGTGTACTGCATTGTTCCATTGCGTTACTGTTCATTTGTGCGCCTGCTTGCAGTCGTCACTTACTTGAAATGTTAATTTAATAAACTTTGGCAGTCAAATTCAGCCTTGGTCATTGCCGCATTTACTTGCCTGTGTTACTTCCTTAACATGGTCCTGGGTATGACCATAAAGTGCCTTTCTGTCTCTTTTCTCTGTCTCTCTCTCCCTTCTTCTCTATCTCTATTTCCTGGGTATGATCATAAACTGCCTCCCTCTCAGCTCTCCCGCCCTTGATATAACACTTCAAAGTGTTGATAAGGGCGTAAAGCAACCAATCTCACTCACTCACTCACTTCCTTAACATCTACTTTATATATGTTAAAATATACTGTTCCCATTGACTCCAAACTTTAGGACGGGGAATAAGAAGATGACTACTTCCTATATGATGTGTTTAATGTTGGATTACATATATTATATAAGTATTCCTTATTCATGTAAAAAGTACAGGAAATGGTCAAAAGCTTCTGAAGTGCAGTTCATCTAGAAAGTTAACCGCTACAAGATAGAGATCGTTGTGTTTATTTCGGGGGAAGTAAATTGGTTATATTTCACCAGATCTGAACGCCTAATATTGTTTTTATATTTAAAAATAAAAGATCGTCGCAAAAACGGCCTTCGCCAACCAGCCGGGAGTTTCCCAGCTACTATGAGACCGGTTCAGAATCAGACAAAGAGTTGTTAGGCATTTTGCCGTGCGAGATCTGCTGTCGATCTTATGATTCCATAAGACGACAGCAGATATTTAGATTTTAGCAAAAGAATCTATATTTCGTTAGCTTTTTAATGTAATCATCACAGAGTTCTACTTTGAATATGACAGCCAAATTCCGTCGTTGTGTACACACGAGTTGCCGATCACCATAAGGCGAGCACCAGAGCGAGGCTCTCTGGGAAGGTATGGGAAGGGGAATGCAACATTACCCTGTGCATTTTGGTCGATCGGTCGATTAGCTTTCCCCATTGACGCTAGCATTGACGAAAGTTGAATGATAGATGTCATTTAATGGTAATCGTTTCAGTTAATAATTTGACTTGACTAAGGTATTGCTTTATTATTTTGCTTGCTATTCATGTCACTGATGGCATAGTTTTGTAGGAGAATAAGTGCGAGAATGAACAATATGTATAGGGAGGTGTATACTATTAATCATGTCTTCAGTTATGGGGTGGCATTCGTAATGTTTTGGGCATAGCATGTGCTTGTGTTTACACAAAGCAGTCTTGCCGCAAATCATCCAGCTTGACCTTCAACCATAAGACCTTCAAGAATAATTACAATCAGTTATAATCAGTTACAGATAAAATGAATGGTTAATTAGATGATTAATAGTATTTATAATAGATACCTCTAACACAGTTAGGACTAGTGAAATCAAGCCCCAGGTTCCCTAAATTCATCAACTACTTCGCGAACAAAAGACACAAGAGACTGAGCAATAGACAAGAGATTGAGCAGTTCACCAGAGGAATCTGATGCCATTGGGTAGCAATAGGGGAGTTGCATAGCCGCCATTTTGAATCTTGATTCGCATGGAATTATCGGACTAATGGTACAGTATAAATTCTATAGAAAACATGCCATGTTCATGGAATATTTGTGAATGCTCTAATGTCAATATCCATGGGTTATACATGTTTCTATAACACAAGCCTCCATCTTCCCCACCATGCATTTGGTTTGTATAGATCAGTTATAAAAGCTATGGTATTTGTGAAAACATTCTTGCAATTTTCGATGAAAATGTTGCCAAATATTTGTATACCATATTTAATCAAAATCCATCCCAGAATGCACTGTAACAGACATGCGCACTGGCACATGCAACTCCCCTATAGCCTATTCAACAATGGAGCATGGAGCATGGAGCTACACATACATACAATGTAAGTTGAATAGGTTATTGTAAGAATAAAAGGCTTTTCATTGTCAAATAAGGCTTTCAGACAATATTATAGGCATAGTATAATTTTAGAAACACAGCCTCCGGTTATGGTGTTCACAAATCTTTTACTATTTTCGTTTTAAATTGCAACTAATTGAGTATGACTACTATTATTATTCATCGTGTCTTTTTGTATCAAGTATATCAGCATGATCTGAAAATAATGTTGTACTACATAATGTTCAATGCTGAATAAAATATTTAAAAACAAAAACAAAAATTGATGAATGGCTATATATACGATCTTGTCCATACAAGAGGCTATAAATAGTGTGGAGATCCCAACGAAAAAGTGTTTCTAAAGCACACTTTCGCCCCAGATACATTCACAAAGCATATATATGAAATGGGAGATAAAGTGTCAACCAAACCGAATAAAGCACAACACTGGTTGGAAACATGCATAGATTGTGAGAACATGCATGGGGCAGGCCATTGTGTTAAACAATGATTGGACATTGAATGTGGCGTAACCTGGTGGCTAACATCCTTACTAACCTTGACAGCTCTCCCGTCAATTATTCTGACTGGTGCTCACAATACAAACACACATAAACATTTCCCACCCGCCCCCAATTATTATATTCTAATATTTAAAGACTTCGCTTTCAAGGGCTGTTATCTAACAATCTTATCAACCATCTATGTCTCTGACGACTCTGTTTAAATGAATACACGTGATTATTTTATTATAATGTTCATCACTAGATTTTATCTCCATACTTGCATAAATAAACCTTTAAACTGAGCAAGCCTCTTCTTCACCAAATTGGGGATTGACTTTTATAATATAGATGAAGTTTGTATGTTTTTTGTTTGTTTTAAGACAAAAATGCCCAAGGCACAGAGCAGGAAACCGTATCGTGGTGTGGCGGGGTTATCAAAGCCAAGGGACGATACGGATTTCCCGCTATGTCCTGCGGATTGGTTTGTATTTATTTCAACATCAATCCTTAACATGCACTCATACATAACAGGGGTGGCTTACATAATCTATTTATTGATGAACGTTTTTTTTTTTTTTTTTTTTTTTATAAAAAACGCTTTTAAAGTTAAACTTGCTTTCGTCTTGGTCCACATTGACGTCTTTGGGTGCCCATCATGACGCCCTACATGACACATTTGCTTATTCCTACGCGCCGTTTTTATTTTCTGACCCGCAGTCAGGACTATATGTTAGAATGTGAAATTATTTAATTCTGTACTGTCATGTACAGTTATTCTGCTTATTATTTTGCAATGAATTACTCTAATAAACATATCCAAGTCTTTTTGTTTTATTTTGCAACTCACTTATGCGTTGATACTATTATCTATATTCATCGTATCGGCCTCAGGACTGAGTTGCACTCTCAATGTTAACTCAATGGGCCTTTTTTTGTTTTCTCAGCTATTTATAGCTGAGAAAACAAATGGGTCACTATGAAATATGCCAATCACTGATACTGCATCTACATCTTGATAACTTGGTTAACTGTCTGTGAGGTGTTTAAGCTTAGATGTGACATCAGGCAAGGATGCCATATCTAATCCTTTCAATCAGTCATAGATTTCACACCTAGATGTTATTGGAGGCTGATTGACAGCCTTTCTAGGTTTAGCCAAGGGAGTTGATTGGCTGTTAGTTAGATGCTTCTCCAACCATGATAGGTCTGCAGAAGGCCCTCCCACCTCCCACACCATCCCTCTGCCCACCACCCCACTCACCTGCCTCAGGTGCTCAAATGGACACTGCCAAACACATTTTCTAAATTTTAAAAGTAAGTTACCAATTATTTAGCCTAGCCTAGCCTAGCCTACTACTTTTTATACGACCAACTTTTTTTTTTACGACCAACTTTTTTTTACCAACCTTCATTTTTTAACGACAATTTTTTTTTGACAAACTTTTTACGACAAACTTTTTTTACCAACCTTTATTAATGACAATTTTTTTCCGACCAACTATTTTTAACAATTTTTTTTCGACCAATTTTTTTCCGACCAACTTTTTTTAATGACAATTTTTTCCCGACCAACTATTTTTAACGACAATTTTTTTCTGACCAACTATTTTTTAACGACAAACTTTTTTTAACGACAATTTTTTAACGACAAACTTTTTCCGACCAACTTTTTTTGAACGACAATTTTCCAACCAACTTTTTTTTTACGACCAACTTTTTTTTAACGACAATTTTTTCCCGACCAACTATTTTTCAACGATAATTTGTTTCAACCAACTTTTTTTACAACCAACTTTTTTTTACAGCCCTGGCTATTGCAGAGTTATTCATTATTGGTTACAGTTACTGAAGTGGAAATAAAAGTCAAGTGTATATAAACCCTAGTCTAGTTGACATTTGTATGTCTTTTGTGCCATATTAGATTTTACCTTCTGGTCTGTGAGGACTAGTGGAAACTCAGGAGGACTAGTGGATCTTATTTCTACGTAGGTATTTCCCTAAGTTTATCATTTTTCTCCCTTTCTCTACATGTTTCAGAGTTCATGATTTCAATGGTCCTCAGTGACTGGTCATAAATTCAATTCAATTCAATTCAAGAATTCTTTATTGCAATAGATGTTGTTTACAATGAGGTGGTCCAGCATTCTAAATAGACAGGTGTCTAGGTAGGTCTTCTGCCTGACATCGGACATAAGTAATTGAGGCTGAGAAACCGTTTCCATTGGAAACGCCAGGTATATCAATTAAGTTGACACTAATTGTAATATTAAATAGATAAACCAAACTTAACTTGATAATTTCTTAACTTAGTACTTGTTTAAAATAAATTTTATTGCGAAAACATTTTCAGGCAAGCCTGATAATCTCATGCTACACATTTCAAAACAGATTTTGTTATTAGACTTATATGATTTCACTAAAATTAATCATTTAATTCTTTAATATTACACAGAGAAAGGTTATTCCATTCATTGAATAAAGTTGTAGGCAGGAATAATTCGACCTCGTATATATATATATGCATAAGCAAGTCAAACTTAACTTCTAGTGTTTTTGGATTTTTTTGGTTCTTTACGAATTCTTTTCTATCGCACACATTCAAAGGTGAAATACAATATATAAGTTAATTATAAGCTAAACAGACCTGTATCATCCTGGTCCACATCCGAGTCCACCGTACTCGTCTGTTGACAGAAGTAATCCATGAACCGTCGGAACACCGCCATAGATATCTCACACTTTGTACTCCTAAACAAGCTCAAACTTCAGCTCAAATTTACACCAATTTTAGCACATTTTCAGCTCTTGTCCTTCTCCACCTTCTCTCATCATCCTCTCCTGCTGCAGCTGCTGGGGTATCCTGTCTCCGGGTCAGTTAAATGACCATCCATTAGTAGGTGAAGATGGAGATATTTTTCTAAAAAGATTTCTCAGAAATTGATATTTTGTTCATTTATCGTTCCAGTTGTTGCAATGATTCCATTTAATCCCGTTGAATCGCCTGATAACATGCATTTATCCATCCATTAATTAGACATCTTTCACCTCATTGGTAAAATATCCCACATTTTGAAGTGTTTTAAAGTTTCTATAATTATTTTGTTAAGATTCCAATGTATTCTCTTTTCCATTCTCACATATTATACGTACTCCAGCAGGGTCATTCTTTTTGAGCTTTGAACATAACCCATCTTGTTGTTTGAATATTCTCCATCTTTGGTCATTTTAAACAAAGGTTGCTGAGAAAATCTTGCATGCGAATCACTGTGAAGGTCATTTGGTGAAGGTCAAATGTTGATGGTCAAATTCTAAAGGTCAAACGAAGGTCACACTGTTATGAAAGGTCATGTGTCGTATTTCCTTTTCTCGTAAAATAACAAACCCAGTATGTACAGTACGTTATGTCAGTCCGTTGACTTGGGGGACGCTATGACGTCAGTGAATAGCTAATTAAATGTCCTAATGTCATCTCATCTGTCCTAGACAAGAAACAAAATAAAGCTGAGATCCAGATTGGAACTTAATATCGCCTGGCTATGTTGTGGCGATCTGACCAATATGGACATATATATATAAGTGTTAGTATTAATATTTATGTAAATAAATTAATATCAATGTGACAGTGTCTGCGATGCTAGTCTTGGCTGGCAGGGTGGTAAGACTGGAAATAGCAGAGACTGTCACATTTATGTAAATAAACATAACTACACAAACTACAAATGCACAACACCAGAGGCGGTGAGGTGTATCAGTATGTATCAGGATGGTGGGCCTCATGACCTAAAGGAGTGGTCCTAGCTGGTCCTCCCTCCCCCCTGCTGCGAACTTTGTCAGTTAAGAACTATAATTATGTGATGTGTTGCAGTAGAGAATAATGATACACAAGCAAAATAAATGTTTAGATACTATCACATTTGAAAAGATGAGATCAAGCCGATTCCAACGAAAGGTAAATATTGGTACATCCAATAAGTACCTCTATATTTCTTATAATGCATGGAACACATGTTCGCAATAATGGTCACACAAATTTAAATATACTCCTTGTAGTGGATTCAACCCTTAAGACAGTGTTCTTATTGTCAACCTGTTACTTATCCTAATGTTCATCATATGCTAGAGCCCTGGTGGCAACTAGAGTAACTACCAATATGTTCTTACCAAGTCTTATCAACGATCCTATAGCTACACAAAGATATACAACTCCCTGGCCTACTGTGTGACGTTCCGCACACAGCGCCCCCTAGAGGATTCCGTGGTTCGGTGCCGTGGCTGCCGTGGCCCACCCATAGGCCTGGCCTACAGTAGGCGAGTTTCTGCAGCTTCCTATTCCCTTTTAATGCTTATTTCTCGCTTGATTACATTCAAAATTAAGATATTCATTTCTTTTCTCTGTTGAGTAGAGCTATAACCTGACCTGGGTATGTGAGAGTACAGGGCCATCACTAGACTCCTTATGATAACCTCGGATATGCATACATATAAGTTACACGTATTTATGCTACTAATAGCGACAAACACAGGAAATATGAAAATATTCTGAGAAAAGGTTCCTGTGCAAACGCCATTTAAAACATCCTTTTCTTCGACTTGTGACTCATTTTCCTGTAACACAGCAGACATATGGGCATAAAGGTACCCAGTGGTATATCAGATGTACCTCAATGTATGGTTTATTTAAGGAAGGCTTATGGAACAGGCCCTCAATATTAGTCCCTGGATAGGAATGATCTACTGCCAGACCCCCAGACCTGGTATAGGAGTTATACAGTGCTCTAGTGGTGGGAGGGGTGGGGGAGGGGTTGGGGGGAGATATGGATGGGGCTAATGCATAGACCATGTCAGATAGTGGATATGAAGGTGTAAACCTTACAAAGGAAGAAAGAGAGAGAGGGGAGAGAGAGGGAGGAGAGAGAGGAGAGAGAGGAGAGAGAGGAGAGAGAGAGGGGAGGGAGAGGGGAGGGAGAGGGGGAGAGAGGGTGAAAGAGAGTAGGAGAGGAGGGAGAGGAGAGAGAGGAGAGAGAGGAGAGAGAGGAGAGAGAGGAGAGAGAGGAGAGAGAGGAGAGAGAGAGAGGAGAGGGAGAGAGGGAGAGAGAGGAGAGAGAGGGAGGAGAGAGAGGAGAGAGAGGAGAGAGAGGAGAGAGAGGAGAGAGGGAGGAGAGAGAGGAGAGAGAGGAGAGAGAGAGAGGAGAGGGAGAGAGGGAGAGAGAGGAGAGAGAGGGAGGAGAGAGAGGAGAGAGAGGAGAGAGAGGAGAGAGAGGAGAGAGGGGAGAGATGGAGAGAGGAGAAAGAGAGAGGAGAGAGAGGAGAGAGAGGGAGGAGAGAGAGGAGAGAGAGGAGAGAGGGAGGAGAGAGAGGAGAGAGGGAGGAGAGAGAGGAGAGAGGGAGGAGAGAGAGGAGAAAGAGAGGGAGAGATAGGGAAAAGAGGGAAAAGAGAAAGTGACAGGAATAGAGAGAAATAGAGAGAAATAGAGAGGAAGAGAGAGGAAGACAGAGGAAGAGAGAGAGGAAGAGACAGAGCGAAGAGACATAGCAAAGAAACAAGAGAAGAGAGAAGAGAGAGAGAGAGAGGAAGAAGAGGAGGAGGTGAGAATCAGGCAGGAGATATGCTATCCCCCCCCCACTATCTAGCACTATAGACTAGGTAGACCACCACAGGGTTCCCACACGCTGGGTTATAACAACACTTACACAAGTGCAGCCCCCCACCCCGGCCCAGCCCGGCCCACCCCCCCACACATCAGTATAATTGATTGTCCCTAACACCACCACTTCACACACACTCATGTTCAACCGTTATGAATTGAATTGAGTGCAGTCCAGGGTCGTGTCTATGAAATACACAATGTTGTGGTGAGGGTTAGGCTGGGGAGGGGGGGGGGGGGGGAGGGCGGGGAGCAAGGGTCTGATATTGGCAGTAAAAATGTCATAAAGTTCTGTTGCTTATTCAAAAAAACAGTACATAATAAAAAAATATTAGTACACACAACATTCGAAACATAATACCTGCAGCTTTGTACCCTAGCACAAAACCAGGTTAGAACCCTGTACCTGCAGCTTTGTACCCTAGCACAGGTGTGGGTTAGAACCCAGTACCTGCAGCTTTGTACCCTAGCACAGGTGTGGGCTAGAACCCTGTACCTGCAGCTTTCTACCCTAGCACAGGTGTGGGTTAGAACCCTGTAACTGCAGCTTTCTACCCTAGCACAGGTGTGGGTTCAGTACCTGCAGCTTTCTACCCTAGCAGTGCACAGGTGTGGGTTAGAACCCTGTACCTGCAGCTTTCTACCCTAGCACAGGTGTGGGTTAGAACCCTGTAACTGCAGCTTTCTACCCTAGCACAGGTGTGGGTTCAGTACCTGCAGCTTTCTACCCTAGCAGTGCACAGGTGTGGGTTAGAACCCTGTACCTGCAGCTTTGTACCCTAGCACAGGTGTGGGTTAAAACCCTGTACCTGCAGCTTTGTACCATAGCACAGGTGTGGGCTAGAACCCAGTAGCTGCAGCTTTGTACCCTAGCACAGGTGTGGGTTAGAACCCTGTACCTGCAGCTTTCTACCCTAGCAGTGCACAGGTGTGGGCTAGAACCCAGTACCTGCAGCTTTGTACCCTAGCACAGGTGTGGGGTGGAACCCTGTACCTGCAGCTTTCTACCCTAGCACAGGTGTGGGTTAGAACCCTGTAACTGCAGCTTTCTACCCTAGCACAGGTGTGGGTTCAGTACCTGCAGCTTTCTACCCTAGCAGTGCACAGGTGTGGGTTAGAACCCTGTACCTGCAGCTTTGTACCCTAGCACAGGTGTGGGTTAGAACCCAGTAGCTGCAGCTTTGTACCCTAGCACAGGTGTGGGTTAGAACCCAGTACCTGCAGCTTTGTACCCTAGCACAGATGTGGGTTAAAACCCAGTACCTGCAGCTTTCTACCCTAGCACAGGTGTCAGTTAAAACCCGGTAACTGCAGCTTTCTATTCTAGCACAGGCGTGGGTTAGAACCCAGTACCTATCAAAAAGAAATATTTGTAGGTACAGGTACTCGGTTCGAACTGATTTTTGGGTACATACAGCTTTGCCAGGAGTGTGGTCAGCTATCAACCTGCTCTGTCTATGTATACTCATATATTATAAGCATAGGCCTAAGCATTACAATACAATACTATCAGTTGCAGTAGTTACTTTCCTCTTTAACTACGGCTGCGATTCACCCATGAGCGGCTTCCGGTCAGCTACATGTTGAGCACAAATGCATGCGTATTGGGAGAGGTGTAAGCTGGGAGATTTTTTTTTATTATTTCATTGCGTAATTTACCAAACTATCATTTACCATCTCATATTTTTCTAAAGGATCTTAATGTAATACTGTTGAAAGGGTTGTTTGTTTAGGTTAGAAGAGTTAGCATTTCCCGATCTTTTGAGAGCAGCTACGCCGTAGTATGACGTTGTCTAAATGACGTTAGCTGGTGTTAATAACAGCGCAACTCTCTGAGTCCTTCACAACCCTTTTTCTTGCGCCCTCTTCGACTCATGCAGGACATGTAGTCTCTGCAGGCCTATATAAGCTATCAATTTCACATTAATAATGCAAAAAAATAAGAGGGAAAAATTGTAAAAAGTACCTCTCAGTCCCTATAATATCATTTGATCTCTGTTCTGTTGCTTATCCAAAAAAACAGTACATAATAAAAAAATATTAGTACACACAACATTCGAAACATAATACCTGCAGCTTTGTACCCTAGCACAAAACCAGGTTAGAACCCTGTACCTGCGATCTGTGATCTGTTTTTCTGATGGAGGGGCTCGGCCGAAGGCTCTTGTCAATAGTTACATTAGTAGGCGGAAAACAATGGCTATTCCTCATTGAATTAAACCAGTGAACCTGGGTCATGACTATCATTTAATACTTGATTATCACTACTTGTCTTGCTGTATAAACATCTTGAATAAGAAGAAAGCCTCCCCTTACTGTTGAGGAGGAATGCTGACTGCTCTGCCAGAGGTGCAGGTAGAGAGGCCTGGTACAGACACTAGTTTCCCTACACTACTCACCCTATCTTGCCATGGTTAACCACAAAATACAAAATATAGCCCTACAAATATTTCTTTCTAGTAAAATTTGTATTCATGAAAATTGTATGGGTTGTTGGATGGGGTGAGGGTGTGTTGGATGGGGTGAGGGTGTGTTGGATGGGGTGAGGGTGTGTTGGATGGGGTGAGGGTGTGTTGGATGGGGTGAGGGTGTGTTGGATGGGGTGAGGGTGTGTTGGATGGGGTGAGGGGTGTTGGATGGGGTGAGGGTGTGTTTGATGGGGTGAGGGTGTGTTGGATGGGGTGAGGGTGTGTTGGATGGGGTGAGGGTGTGTTGGATGGGGAGAGGGTGTGTTGGATGGGGTGAGGGTGTGTTGGATGGGGTGAGGGTGTGTTGGATGGGGTGAGGGTGTGTTGGATGGGGTGAGGGTGTGTTGGATGGGGTGAGGGTGTGTTGGATGGGGTGAGGGTGTGTTGGATGGGGAGAGGGTGTGTTGGATGGGGTGAGGGTGTGTTGGATGGGGTGAGGGTGTGTTGGATGGGGTGAGGGTGTGTTGGATGGGGAGAGGGTGTGTTGGATGGGGTGAGGGTGTGTTGGATGGGGTGAGGGTGTGTTGGATGGGGAGAGGGTGTGTTGGATGGGGTGAGGGTGTGTTGGATGGGGTGAGGGTGTGTTGGATGGGGTGAGGGTGTGTTTGATGGGGTGAGGGTGTGTTGGATGGGGTGAGGGTGTGTTGGATGGGGTGAGGGTGTGTTGGATGGGGTGAGGGTTGGATGGGGAGAGGGTGTGTTGGATGGGGTGAGGGTGTGTTGGATGGGGTGAGGGTGTGTTGGATGGGGTAAGGGTGTGTTAGATGGGGAGAGGGGTGTTTGATGGGGTGAGGGTGTGTTGGATGGGGTGAGGGTGTGTTGGATGGGGTGAGGGTGTGTTGGATGAGTGCACCCAGGGGTGTTATCCATCACATGCTGTGTGTTTACATGGGATAACATGTCATAACAACATGTCACTTGTTGAAACTTGGTCAGGTTTCATTATGGCAAGTGCACAGGCAGGACGACTGCAAATAATCCTAGAGTGCTGTTCCATTTTTCAAACATCTTCTTTCGGATTGAGGAAGGGAAGATGTATGCATTCAAAATCTCAAATGTAACTGAAATATTTTCTTTTTGTGTCTTTAGTGAATCATTACTACAGAACCTCACCTGGGGTCGGTAATGCTATTTTACTACACAAGCATACAACCTACAACCAGTGTGTTGTACAAATGTCATCATATTGTAATGATAACACTACCCTATATCTCATGCTCTCCCATACAACCAGTGTGTGGTACAAATGTCATCATATTGTAATGATAACATTACCCTATATCTCATGCTCTCCCATACAACCAGTGTGTGGTACAAATGTCATCATACTGTAATGATAACATTACCCTATATCTCATGCTCTCCCATACAACCAGTGTGTGGTACAAACTTCATCATATTGTAATGATAACATTACCCTATATCTCATGCTCTCCCATACAACCAGTGTGTGGTACAAACTTCATCATATTGTAATGATAACAGTACCCTATATCTCATGCTCTCCCATACAACCAGTGTGTGGTACAAACTTCATCATATTGTAATGATAACAGTACCCTATATCTCATGCTCTCCCATACAACCAGTGTGTGGTACAAACTTCATCATATTGTAATGATAACATTACCCTATATCTCATGCTCTCCCATACAACCAGTGTGTGGTACAAACTTCATCATATTGTAATGATAACATTACCCTATATCTCATGCTCTCCCATACAACCAGTGTGTGGTACAAACTTCATCATATTGTAATGATAACATTACCCTATATCTCATGCTCTCCCATACAACCAGTGTGTGGTACAAACTTCATCATATTGTAATGATAACATTACCCTATATCTCATGCTCTCCCATACAACCAGTGTGTGGTACAAACTTCATCATATTGTAATGATAACAGTACCCTATATCTCATGCTCTCCCATACAACCAGTGTGTGGTACAAATGTCATCATATTGTAATGATAACATTACCCTATATCTCATGCTCACCCATACAACCAGTGTGTGGTACAAATGTCATCATATTGTAATGATAACATTACCCTATATCTCATGCTCTCCCATACAACCAGTGTGTGGTACAAATGTCATCATATTGTAATGATAACATTACCCTATATCTCATGCTCTCCCATACAACCAGTGTGTGGTACAAACTTCATCATATTGTAATGATAACATTACCCTATATCTCATGCTCTCCCATACAACCAGTGTGTGGTACAAATGTCATCATATTGTAATGATAACAGTACCCTATATCTCATGCTCTCCCATACAACCAGTGTGTGGTACAAACTTCATCATATTGTAATGATAACATTACCCTATATCTCATGCTCTCCCATACAACCAGTGTGTAGTACAAATGTCATCATATTGTAATGATAACAGTACCCTATATCTCATGCTCTCCCATACAACCAGTGTGTGGTACAAACTTCATCATATTGTAATGATAACATTACCCTATATCTCATGCTCTCCCATACAACCAGTGTGTAGTACAAATGTCATCATATTGTAATGATAACAGTACCCTATATCTCATGCTCTCCCATACAACCAGTGTGTGGTACAAATGTCATCATATTGTAATGATAACATTACCCTATATCTCATGCTCTCCCATACAACCAGTGTGTGGTACAAACTTCATCATATTGTAATGATAACATTACCCTATATCTCATGCTCTCCCATACAACCAGTGTGTGGTACAAACTTCATCATATTGTAATGATAACAGTACCCTATATCTCATGCTCACCCATACAACCAGTGTGTGGTACAAATGTCATCATATTGTAATGATAACATTACCCTATATCTCATGCTCACCCATACAACCAGTGTGTGGTACAAATGTCATCATATTGTAATGATAACATTACCCTATATCTCATGCTCTCCCATACAACCAGTGTGTGGTACAAACTTCATCATATTGTAATGATAACATTACCCTATATCTCATGCTCTCCCATACAACCAGTGTGTGGTACAAACTTCATCATATTGTAATGATAACAGTACCCTATATCTCATGCTCTCCCATACAACCAGTGTGTGGTACAAATGTCATCATATTGTAATGATAACATTACCCTATATCTCATGCTCACCCATACAACCAGTGTGTGGTACAAATGTCATCATATTGTAATGATAACAGTACCCTATATCTCATGCTCACCCATACAACCAGTGTGTGGTACAAATGTCATCATACTGTAATGATAACATTACCCTATATCTCATGCTCTCCCATACAACCAGTGTGTGGTACAAACTTCATCATATTGTAATGATAACAGTACCCTATATCTCATGCTCTCCCATACAACCAGTGTGTGGTACAAACTTCATCATATTGTAATGATAACAGTACCCTATATCTCATGCTCTCCCATACAACCAGTGTGTGGTACAAACTTCATCATATTGTAATGATAACAGTACCCTATATCTCATGCTCTCCCATACAACCAGTGTGTGGTACAAATGTCATCATATTGTAATGATAACATTACCCTATATCTCATGCTCTCCCATACAACCAGTGTGTGGTACAAACTTCATCATATTGTAATGATAACACTACCCTATATCTCATGCTCTCCCATACAACCAGTGTGTGGTACAAATGTCATCATATTGTAATGATAACATTACCCTATATCTCATGCTCTCCCATACAACCAGTGTGTGGTACAAACTTCATCATATTGTAATGATAACATTACCCTATATCTCATGCTCTCCCATACAACCAGTGTGTGGTACAAACTTCATCATATTGTAATGATAACAGTACCCTATATCTCATGCTCACCCATACAACCAGTGTGTAGTACAAACTTCATCATATTGTAATGATAACATTACCCTATATCTCATGCTCTCCCATACAACCAGTGTGTGGTACAAACTTCATCATATTGTAATGATAACAGTACCCTATATCTCATGCTCTCCCATACAACCAGTGTGTGGTACAAACTTCATCATATTGTAATGATAACATTACCCTATATCTCATGCTCTCCCATACAACCAGTGTGTGGTACAAACTTCATCATATTGTAATGATAACAGTACCCTATATCTCATGCTCTCCCATACAACCAGTGTGTGGTACAAACTTCATCATACTGTAATGATAACATTACCCTATATCTCATGCTCTCCCATACAACCAGTGTGTGGTACAAACTTCATCATACTGTAATGATAACATTACCCTATATCTCATGCTCTCCCATACAACCAGTGTGTGGTACAAACTTCATCATATTGTAATGATAACATTACCCTATATCTCATGCTCTCCCATACAACCAGTGTGTGGTACAAATGTCATCATATTGTAATGATAACAGTACCCTATATCTCATGCTCTCCCATACAACCAGTGTGTGGTACAAACTTCATCATATTGTAATGATAACATTACCCTATATCTCATGCTCACCCATACAACCAGTGTGTGGTACAAACTTCATCATATTGTAATGATAACAGTACCCTATATCTCATGCTCTCCCATACAACCAGTGTGTGGTACAAATGTCATCATATTGTAATGATAACATTACCCTATATCTCATGCTCTCCCATACAACCAGTGTGTGGTACAAATGTCATCATATTGTAATGATAACATTACCCTATATCTCATGCTCTCCCATACAACCAGTGTGTGGTACAAATGTCATCATATTGTAATGATAACATTACCCTATATCTCATGCTCTCCCATACAACCAGTGTGTGGTACAAACTTCATCATATTGTAATGATAACAGTACCCTATATCTCATGCTCTCCCATACAACCAGTGTGTGGTACAAATGTCATCATATTGTAATGATAACATTACCCTATATCTCATGCTCTCCCATACAACCAGTGTGTGGTACAAACTTCATCATATTGTAATGATAACATTACCCTATATCTCATGCTCTCCCATACAACCAGTGTGTGGTACAAATGTCATCATATTGTAATGATAACATTACCCTATATCTCATGCTCTCCCATACAACCAGTGTGTGGTACAAACTTCATCGGGTGTAATGGCAGTTACATTTGATATTTTCATTGTTTAATTTTTAATAGTTAATTCATTATTGATAACCTTGTACAAATTTAGAATATTAATAATGATAATTGATGAGTTGAGAACTTTTGTGCTGCGTTGCTCTGAATGGAAATAATGGAAACATACTAGAATTGCTTGTCTAGAGCCTGCGTGAATATCTTATTTATAAAAGAGGTATAAATCATTATGCAAAGGTTGGAGGGAATGCATTCAATGAATAGTTCGATAGTGTAATACACCGGTCTATAATCCTTAATCCCTGCCCTGATGATCTGTCTCACTCCATGTCTCTCATCTAGGCACCGTACAAACATTAACCCTCCCTCCCTTCTATTTCCCCCTCAATAACCCTCTCCCTTCCCTCTATTTCCCCCTCAACAACCCTCCCTCCCCTCTATTTCCCCCTCAACAACCCTCCCTCTCCTCTATTTCCCCCTCAATAACCCTCCCTCCCCTCTATTTCCCCCCTCAATAACCCTCCCTCCCTTCTATTTCCCCCTCAATAACCCTCCCTCCCCTCTATTTCCCGCTCAATAACCCTCCCTCCCCTCTATTTCCCCTCTCAATAACCCTCCCTCCCTTCTATGTCCCCCTCAATAACCCCTCCCTCCCTTCTATTTCCCCCTCAATAACCCTCCCTCCCCTCTATTTTCCCCTCAATAACCCTTCCTCTCCT